>BSBK01009747.1:0-477164 GCA_027943335.1 Chamaecyparis obtusa
GAATAATATCTATATATATATAGATATATATATATATCAGATATATAGATATCTATATAGATATAGATATAGATATATATATATATATATATATATATATATATATATATATATATATATATATATATATATATATATATATATTAGCATCATCATCATCATCATTATTTTGTAAGAAGAGAGTCCTCTAGTTTAGCCCTTGAAAGGAAAAATCATAAGTTCTCATAAAACTAAGAGGTTGATTATCTTCACTCTACAACTAACAACCTACTTGGATGCATGTATTTTTTTTTGTTTTAAGGTGTTGAAAATATAATGGATTTGATATAAATCACATAAAACTAAATGCTAAATTATCATACACATCAAGAAATAAGCTTTTGAAGGCAAAGAACTGAATGCCATTGATCAAAGGTGTATGTTCAACAATACAAGTATGTAATTGAGCTACAAAAACTCTATTCTATGTTAAAAGGACCCCAAAAAGTTAGAATGCAACATGAGAAAGAACCAATAACTACCTTCAAAAAATATTTTGAACCACTTATGCCTTTTCCAAGTAATTGTGCAAAGATAGGAACTGCTTGGTCTAGCACAATCAAAAATCCTATTTTTAAGTGCCATAAACAACTCCAAAAAGGAACAAGTATGAAGAAAGAGTCAAACCTTGACCTCTTCCACTTTAAAGGTACCTAAAAATGATCCAAATCCCTCCAAACTAACTCTAGACAACCCCTATATCCTCTCCACATTTTTATCAACTTCTTCAACTTCCCTATATGCTTGGCATCTCACAATTTCTTAATTACATCCCCTTTGACTCAAAAATAAATGTTATAGCAATTTATCTTTTCACCATAAATGGTATTTTAAAGTGATTTATAAAATATCACTTTGCAATATTTACATTTTCAAGATTGATGCAAGAAATAAAAAGAAAAAATATAGGACTTAGGTATGGGGTATTAGTAAAAGAGAAAAGTTTTTTAAATATCAAAGACAAAAATGTCTAATTAAAGCTAACCACTTTTTAGGGTAATGAAAACCCTAACACAAAGTTGTGGCTCTCATTTTGACAAACATTCTTCTCACTTTTTTGCTGGGGTGCCACTAGGGTTTCATGATTCTGGAGTTTTCATGAGGTTTTGATGCAAGTTCTGGAATCATCTTCTACAAGTCTTGTGTTCATTGAGGTAAGATTGAGCTCTATTTAAGTACAAAAAAATGATGAAATGATTTAGTTTTCTTCTGTCTATTTTCATGCTTGATGTTACTGGAACTTTGAGGGTTTTCATTCATTCTATAGTTGTGTCTTATGTCTTATATCTGGACTGTCTTTTCCTACTTAAACTAGTTTTCCTTTTAGAGGGCATTGTTTCTCAATGCAAAATGTCTTTGAATGGAGGTTGTCTTTGCTTTCTATCACCATTAAGGAATTTTTGTGTCCCTTCCATGAACTTTTTTCTCTTGTTTATCACTATGAAACCCTTCGTGGTGATAGAAAGAAATTTGTTCATGGATGTAGGGTTTGGTACAAGGGTCTTTATCCTTTTCTTGCAGGTCGTGCTTCATTTCTTCAAACCTTATTATGACTTTCAATTGCTAATGGCCCTTGTATCTCTTCTTATGAATATGTTGTTCCTTTTGAGGATTACTTATAATTCATGGTGAAGGCCACTATTTTGATTCATGGTTGTGATTGTTATAATTTTATCTACTGTTATTCTGCTTTGTTGCATTTATGTTGTGTTCTTATCACAAATCCACTTTCTATTTTGGATTTGGGTGTTCTTTTTCAATAAATTGTTGTTCATTGATATGAATTTGTTATTCCTTGAATAGATGTATTGTTCACTCTTTATAAAATTTTCTTCTTTATTTGGATCTGTTGCTCTATTTGTTTTAAGCACTCATGCCAAGTTGTCAGATTAGTGTCATTCTAATAGTCTTTTGGCTATTATGATCTCATAGTTCAGATCCGCCCCATTTTTATTGATGCATAACAATAATATACCCAAGTAATATACCATAAGTAAGAGAATTAAACCATCTTCTTTCTCACTAAACATGTAGGGGAATGTATACACTCATTGGAATAACTTCAGTCACAGATGCTTTAGGATGCTTTTTGTTATTATTCAAACCATAGAAGCCTCTAGTTTGAACCTTCCATGCAACCTTCTTTCCATCTTCCTTGTAACCATAAATAATTATTGAATACTTCTGGTGAACTGGCATGAATGTGTTGATCTGGAAAATAATTATAAAACCCCTCTTTTAGAAGATCCTATGAAACTAGGATAAGGTACTCATAGTCAACCTTTGTTATATTGCACTTTGCATTGTCATTGAAAAGGACTATTACATTTTGATCCACCTTCTCAACCCTGCCCAACTAGACCTATATATAACATAACCTCCCACTACAAAGGGACATACTTTGACAAGTTTTTCATTTCTATTGTCATTTCTTATGATTTCTCCACCAAGTATTTTCAAATTAACTGTAAGGTCAACATTAACTATTTTACCTATCTGCCCTGATGGATCTAATACAAATGCAACAATTTCTCCATGAAGCAATGTCATGTCAACCACTAAAATGTTATCAGTTATTCTCAAATTTTTATATTAGGCTTGTCTAGTACGAAACATATCACTATCTTCATTATCTATTCTATGGCCTAAACAAAGCATTATGTTTTTTAATCTTCTCTTCATGGTAATGCTTTGAAATTCTCTTCTTTGCTAGTGATTTGCATCTACATATGTGGTAGCCATGAAAATCACTTGTCTCTAGTCTTCCATAGTCAATGTTTGGTACTGTATACTCTTCTTTTTTCAACAGTGTATATCACTTTTTAAAATAAATGATCACCATTCTGAAAATATTGCAGTGGCATTATTTTGTGTGACCTTGACTTTTGATTTTTAATATTGACATTCTTACATGATTTTTTATCACAATACTTGCTTCATTAGATTGATGGTTTGTAAACTACAAATTCCATTCTTGATACTCTTGGAATGGTGAAAAGAACACTGCAAAACTTTAAATAAGCCATTATTGGAACACACAAAACACCTTAAACACATCCTTTGTTCATTCATAGAAATTTCCTTGTCCTCTGGCACTAGCTAGGTATTTGAAAGAAACTCTTTAAACAAGGAGAACTTAACCTCATCAAAAGGTTTGACTGTTATAAAAGTAATAATAAGAATCATTGTTTTGCACTAGTGATCTTTTTTACTACTATATTATTTGTTCTAATATATACCTTTGTGCTCCTTGAGGATAATATTATCAGCATGATTGCTCCATACTCAAATTCCCCCCTTTAATTGAATATTAATATGAAAATGAATTGGAGTCAATGTTACTCAGCCATGTTTCATGGATTTGTTATTGAAAGACACTTTTGCTCCTTCAGACCAAAACATTGTCTTTCATATTTATAGAAATGATCATTTCCTTTATTGTGTCTTTACATTTAAACATCTCTAGCACTGTATCTTTTGTACACCATCATAAGTTCATTGATTACTATCTTTTGATCTGAAAATCTATCTCCTTGATTTTGTGTGGGTCACTATGGATTTCAAATTCAAGCTCTTGCAAATTGTTCCCTTCTCTTATGCTTATAATAATTATAAAATTCATGACACTATTGCATAGTGATTTCCAAGGTTATGGACATGACATTGTTAGATACTATGCAGAAACAATCCCATGAATGACAATAATTTAAGAGGTGTTTTCATTTGTCTATTCTTTCCATCATTGTCCTAGTTGTCTCTATGACTTAACAATACTACCACAATTGCCTTTGTCTTTTACTATCAAGGTCATACTCACTCTTTTGGAGACATTCTTCTCATTGATTTAATACATTATTTACCATTGTTTTAGAGACTTATTTTTCACTTTGTCAATTGAATTTCCTTGAGAACTCTGCCTCCTACAAGATTTTATTGTCATTTATAAGATTCATTAGAGGCCACTATTAATAACTTCATTTTCTCTTGATTGTATGACTATTGCTCTTTGATTGTTGTTCTCAAGCATATATCTACTCTTTTCTCATCACAATTATTGTCTTATCTTTGGAACTTATTGTCTTTTTAATGTTCTATGACTACCCCAAGACTATTATGAAAACATTCTTTATCTCCCTTCCTCTCAAGGTTGTACATGTTTCTTTTATTCATTGTAGTTGTATTGAGCAGGTATTATTTATTTGTAACAATGTAATCAACTCATTTTTATGAATGATACCTACCTAGTTGATACAGCTACAATGTCTAGAGGGTCTATACTCTTATCTTTGTCAAAATACAAGAGGGTAGAATGTTGGCATCAACCCTTGTGGGAGCCCATTTTACCTCACATGTGACATTTGATACCAAGTGCAAAGTGATCATAAATAAGAATATTCATATACCTCCACAGTGAACAAGCATGTTAGATAAAATAATGAAGTCCAAAAATGAATGGATACTAATGATGTTTCCTTGCTTTTCTCTTATACATGTGATGACTAAAAATTGATTTAATTCCATGTGAAATAAAGTTATATATATTTATTTTGTATATGAATTACTAGCCATCCCAAGCTCTAACACAATTTATCCCTCTTCTCTTGTAAATGTCTTTGGGACAACAAGGAAACTTCTAGATCAACCAAGTAAAAGGAGTTGGAGATGTAGCCATCCAAACTTGGGGTTTTTCATTTAGGTAATGATGGATCCCTACTTCTTTCATATGCTTTTCATTTTTAAATGTATAGTTTCTTTTATATTACATTGAGACAGTTATTCCCATGGCTTTTGTGGGAAACTATACCTTTTGAATTTATAAAATAAAGAAAGTAGTTTCTATTCAAAGTTGTATAATTCTTCTTTCTTGTAAAATAATTTGCATTACATCTAAAATTTATTTGAGAACATTTATTTCTTCTAAATAATACTTAGTAGAATAAAATTTGTACCCCTTCATTTTTAGTTGTAAATAATCCTCTAGCTCCACATGATTGAGCTTAAATAAAAATTAGGCAACAATGCCATAGTATGAAAGCACAATTCCAAATGATTTTAAGGTTGATATCAAACATAAAATGAGTGGCTTTATCTTCTTGAAGAAATTTTGCATCCTTATTTCTAACTACATCAAAAAATCTTTTGAAAATGGATTAGCTGTCAGGGGATTCTAGCCCCCTCACATTCTAAGAAATGTAATGCATCCCCATCAATCATTTAATTATAAATATCCATACCTACCCTAAATTTGTCAAAGCATTTATGGAGGTTTTTATCAATCTCTTTTCTTTTGGAATTAGGTTTATGGGAGTCCATAGTTTTTTTCTTTCTTTTGTGCATAACAAGAGCAAGTTTATCCATGCCTAAATTGTTGTCTAGAGGGGAAGGGCCAATCTTGAAGGGTTGGGTGTTCTTATTCAAGTCCAAAATATGATTTTTTCATTATCTTCTATAGGGACCAATGCCAAGGAAGACTCTTTGGGAAGAAGAGGGTCTTGGGGGCTCTCTTGGTCCTCTAAATCCATATTTCCTTTATTGGTCCCAACTTGCAAGTCTTCACTAGAGTTTGGACCAGGAGAGATGGAGTTACCTTGCTTGATCTTTACTAAGGATTGCAAGGCCCAGTCCATGTTAGAATTCTCAAAAGAAGGAAGTGCATAGGCCTTCAAAAGTTTGTCATTCACAACACCTTCAAAGGTGGACTTATGATCCTATATATTCTTGTTGTGTTTACTATTCAAGACATTAAGATCCCAATTTGAATCCTTGATCACTTCCCACTCCTAAAGAATCTCAAAGCTATTGGAGAGAGGTAGACTAGTAAAATTTATAGGGGGGATAAGTCAATAACAAGCGTTTCTAGGTTCTTGTCATTCTTTCCTTTATTTTCTAATTTCATAACAATGTTCCTGACTAGTGAGTGTAATTGGAGTTGGATTTCTCTTTGGTGGATTCATTGGGTTTGGGCTCATTAGATCTATGAATGTTGGGGACCATTTTATATAACATTTTAACATCACTATTAAAAATCTTGTTGGGGGCTTTTTCTTCTTTGTTTTGGGTAATTTTGTTCATTTTATCCTCAATGACCAATTGTTGTGTATTATTCTTTCTAGGTCTACCCTTCTTAGGATTATCTCTAAGGGGTGGTTTCAAGGGGGGAAGAGACAAGGATTTAACAATAGAAGTTTTAGAGTCAGAGAGATTGAGGGCCAATAAAACACCCTTATGATATGGGACTTTGACAATGAAAAAATGAGTGTTTACCTAGAGATTAGGCTTGGGAGAGGGGTAAGAAAAGGATGAGGGAGAAAGAGAAGATAGAGTGGGAGAGAACTCTAGGAGATGAGAGATATACTCTTTAGGTTCCAACACCTTTGAATCATTTCCTTTTGAAGCAACCAATTTTTCTGTCTGGGGAACTTTTTTAGTAGCCTTGCTAAGAATAGGGCAGTACCTACATATGGGACCTTCGCTATGGTAAAGAAAATACATATTCCTACCTCCAAGAACCTCAATAATAAAATAAAAAAAGATCATCCCCCATATCAATGTCAGGAATATTGACTGCAAGGTTAATAAAAATGAGCACTCTAGCATCCAAGTGAGGTGGGGTAACCCTAGGGTTGTCCATCCTCAAAATGTTTCCAATGGAGTGAATTAGATAAGAAATTATAGACTAAAATAGGGGAGGGGTATTCTTAATAGAAACCCATATAGGGAAAGAGAACACCAAAATCTCATCATTTATAGCCTTCAAAGTCAATTGTAGGGCCATAAAAGCATAGTTGCCTATATTATAGAATTGCTTATTAGAAATAATTTATTGCATATTAGAATCCTTAAATAAATAATAAATAGGCCTCTTTCCACTATATAGTAGAATGAAATTTTTATTCCTAGATTTTTAAACCGCACATTTTTTAACTAGTTTCAAGGAACTTTCTAGCAAGACCCTGTTAATGTCCATTGCCGCTAGAAAAACATCAATATTTTTAATTATTTTTTCTTTATAGAGTACATTAAGAATATTAATGTTTGGAGTACCGATGAAGATTCTAGAGCTATGGGAAGGTTTCTTACAATGTTTGCCCCCATATTCTCCTTGATTATTGGAAACCCTCGTTAGAAACGATGTAGAATCTAGGATGAAAATAGATTGATGCAGAACAACATCCTTGAAAGATTTTACATTATGAGAAATAAATCTTTCTTTGTTATTATTCTCTAGACTATCCATCAAATTGGGTGAAAGGCCCTCCATAATTGTGAAGTACACTCAATATATGCATAATATCAACTAAACATGTAAAGTCAGAAATCAATTAAAACCGATCTTGTAATTCAAATAATGTACATTATAGAAAATGATTAAATACTTTTTGTTTTTCATTCATTTGTCACAAACACATCAAATTAAGAAACTTGTAAATAATATTTAAAAAAATAATATAATTCAAAGAGATCTTGTAATTTTTTATAATTATTAATTTAAATAGAAATAAAGTCAATTACTCAATTATTTAATTAATATTTTTCATTTTGAAACTTCGACCATATCTTCAAACATTAATATTTTTGGAATTAATAAAATGAATTATCTATTAAAAATAAAATTTATTTTATCTTAGCTTGTATTATTTTAATTTGATTAATTATATGATTTAATTTTTCAAAATTACAAAAAATATAAAATTGTTATGCTATTTTTCATATTATACATGTTTGAAATACCTTTAAAAATTATATTTAGAGTACTATTTTTGTAAAATAACTACTGATAGTTGTTATAATTTATTGTGATGTCAAATATTGATTTTATGTTGTGATATGCACACAATTTATTTAAATATTAATTTTAAAAAATAATATTTAAAATGATATATATGTATCTAATTGTAATACTCGTAATTAATACATTTTATTTAAGATTATTAATTATTTTTTAGAATTACTGTGTGGTAAACATTTTAATGTGACTAATGATGTTGGCATGACATGACCTCCAACTCCAAATTGAACACTTTTGACCTAGACTATGAACATGTGAGGCCACAATTAAGAAACCCCATCTTGACACTTCAATTATTCAAACTCGTAAGCTCAATGACCCAATGAAGGCATAAGGCTCGCGAGCACAATGGTCTAGGAGGGGTTTGAATCTTGGTGGCCACTTCACTAATGAAGTGTTTGAACCACAACATTATACATCTGAAGACATTTCAAGCTTCCTATTATGTATGATATAAAATTACATTAATTGTTAGTAGGCAAGAGATTTCAAAAGAATAATTTTCAAACATATTGCAAAAATAGAAATTAAATAATAGAAATAATTAATATTTTATCCACTTTCAAACGTTTTATAATGGAAAAGACTACTACCTATGCAACACTTGTTTGATATTGAAAATTTTATGTTTGATATGTTTCACAATTTTTTTGGTATATTTTGAAGAACAATGAACACATGTTAACTACCTTTAAGGTAATTCCTTTAAGAACTAACTTTACTCTCTAAATGCTATGATAATCTAGTAGTTTAGGTTCTCCTAAATTTTCTTTACTTATCCTTTTATACATAAATTGCAACTAAACAAAAAAATTATAAATTACAATATGAAATGTCCAACCTTAATAAAATAATGAAAATGTCTCTTCATAAAAAAAGAAGTTACAACTATATTCCAACAAAAATGAAAACTACTAATCACAATCACCCTATATCCCTTAACAAAAAGAGACATTATAATTATATTTCAACAAAAATGGAAACTACTTAATTATAATCATCACGTATATCTTTATAAAAATAAAAGTCATAACCATATTTCAACAAAAATAGAAACTGCTAATCACAATCACCCTATAGGTCTTTTCTAGAATTATTTTTCTTGGACCTCGACAAGTTGTATAAACATCATCAACAAAAGGTATTGTAAGGCATGAATATACCCCATGTAACATAAAATTAAAAGGATACAATTTCAAAGTATACAAAGTACTCAAAATAAAACAAAAAATGATAATAACATTATGCAACTAGTATTTTTATCAAAAGGAGGTGCAATGACTATGTTGATAGCAAGATATAGTTAAATAATATAATAAAAGCTATGAGTTGAATAAATAGTGATAAGAATCTATAATATGTCATAATAAACATAATTGAACAATTGAGAGCTTTTATACAATAGTTAAGAAAATATTTAACTTGTGAAATAAATTTAATCTTGACCATTGATATATAGAGCCATAACCTTAATTATATTCTAACCCTACTCAAACCTACGCCAACTCTGACTATAATATTAATTATCACCATAATGGTAATTGACTCCTAACCATAACACTATATCTAACTTTAATTTAAATCTTAGAAACACTAACTCTAACTCTTATTGAAATGTAATGCTAACTCTAACCCTAATTTAATTGTAATCCTAACCCCAAGTTCTATAATTCTATTCTTGAATCAATTTTATTCCAAAATATTTTTTAAATCATTTAAATGTATTATTATTATTATTATTATTATTTATTGGAACTGTGATCCAATGAGGCCACAATTTTGAGGGACCTCATCCTTAGTTTTGATCGATATTACTATTCTTGTCATCCTATTACAAGCTTGTGTTGGGGGATTCCATCCCCGAAGTGATTACCCCTCAAAGTTTGAGGCATTAGCACCTCTCATATTTGTCTCATGTTGATCGATCTTGATTCTCTCCATGTGATTTGGTAGCTTCACACCCTCCTTATATGTCCTTGTGCGAAGACCACCTCAGTCAACGAAACACCTTATCTCTCCTCATGTTGACTGCCACCTTATGCTTCCCTCTCGCACATCCTCATGTCTCCTGACAACTACCACTGAGACTGGAAATTATGCCTCCCAATCAACTGGAAATGTCCTTCATCCTACGTCTATGGCATTCTCATTTGCTATCGAATAATGTTGATGGTACAACTGTAACTATCTCAAGTACTCCGCTAGCATATAAACTCCTTTAGTCAATCATGAACAACTTTTATCCTCTATGAGCTGCACATTGAACCTTCAGTGAGTGGTAGAGGATGAAATTCGAACCGGTGACCACCCTAATGGCGGGGCATACAACTATCATCGTATTGTGGGGTAAACCCAATTTCATAATATTATTAAATACAATATATAAATATTTTTAAAAAAATGATGACAAATAATATGTTAGAGAGACATTTAATTATAATGCAATTGCAACTATTACAAGTATTTTCTTTTTAATACTAAATTTCCTCAAATTTATATTTAGAATGTAATAATCTAAATTATTACTTATAAAAAATAAAATAGTAAAAAAAATTCAAATATTTTATTGTTAAAAAATGTTAAGACATCTTTATAATAATTTTTAAATTATAAGGTATTATTTTTATATTTTACTATAATTATTTTAAATTTAAAAAATAGTACCTGAAAACCTAATTGAACCTTAATACTAATATTAACCCTAACCTAAGTTTCATCTTAGAATGGAAACCTTAAATTTTAACCAACTGCTAATCCTAACCTTAGACTAAATTTAGCACTAACCCTAAGTGCAATTTAAATATGGTACAATGTTATTTAAAGTTGGCATATAGTATTTAGTATTTCTATTAAATTGAAGATTGTAATTTATTGCAAATTAATTTTTAAATCATTTAGGTAGAGTGAAATCACTCCACCTCACATGAAAAATAACTTACATATTTTTTTAATGTTTAAGATCATATGAGTTAGGTCACAATTATGTTTGATGAGCTTAATTAGTTATGTGATCTTTTTGTTCAAAGTTATTTTCTAGTTGCACAATTTGAATAATGTAGAAAATAAATAATTAGTTCTTTTAAAATATATATTTTAAGTATTTTTATGTTTTATGAATTTTAAAGTTCTAATATAATCCATTGTAATAAAATTTAAGAAAATTTGTAAAATATACGTGGCTTCATGAGTCATAATAAAAGAGTAAGTTTAATATTTAGATCTCAATCTCTTATAATAAAATTTAGGAAATTTAATAATGCATATACTTTGATAGATTTAACTCAATAGAGGCAAGATTCAAAAAATCATATAGTTAATAAAAATAAACTTATAAGTCAATAAAATATTAAATAAAAAGGTAAAATAATTTTTTAAAATTTATTACAATTGAAATATTAAAAAATATGCATGTAAACAATATAAGCAATATATTACAAATAATATCAACACTTGGTACCCAGGCAAACCATTTTGTTGAAGCTAAAGCTACCTACATTGGCCTAAAACTTTTCCAATCTCGAAGATGTAAGAGAGTTTGAATTAAGGGGAATATGTTGAATGTTATTAATTTCCTTAGGGAGATCCATACTTCAATATGGATGAACCAAGGTATAATATTTGATTGCCTATCTATAATCTACTCTTTTGAAGAGTACAAAATCACCCACATCCTAACTTGGAAGGGAAGGCAATGGAAAACTCTTTTGCCAACCAAGGATTCATGTCTAGTCATAATCTTATGTGGGGACTAGATGATCCTCTTTCCCTTGAAGTCTAAATCATCATTAATGATGAAAGGATCAAAATTTAATGTAACAACTCATCACTTGTTCATAATGAGCTTTAGTCAATTCGATATTATGCTCCCACTAATTCTAGGTTGCATTTCCTTATCATTTGGGTTCCTTTGGTTTATGCCATGTTCCATTCTACTATATTATGCCCTCTATGTTCTCATTCCACCATAGTCATCCCTTATACGATTGAGGTAGGGAAAAAAGAATCGCATGGAGCCTTCTACATGCGAAAGATGGAGGAATGATTCTAAGGTTTGGGATAATTTGGAGGGTCGAATTAATCAATATTTGGAGTGACTTCATGGTGCCAACCCTCAAGATACTAAGGAGTTTTTGTTGGTTGGCATGATAGGACTATCCATATTTTTAACATAGATATAGTGTTAACTAAGGACTTAATTACCCAAATTATCGGTCTTTCAACCAAGGGAAAGAACAATTTTAGAGATTAGAAGGCCCTAGCTACTACTTTAAATAGGTTTTTCCAAAAAGTAGAGCATGGAAAATTGGTTAGAGCCATTGTGGAGAGATATGACTGCAAATCCATCAAGTTGTATTAGGTGATGATTGCCAAGGTAATTATGAGATACTTTACCTTGGATGGGCATTTTACCAGTTTTATCAATTCCCCATTCATTCTTTTAAATAACTTTGGCCATGAAAAATTGATGTCCTTTCCTTTATATTTTTTTTCTTCCCTTGAATTTTGGATTAAGGACCATGTTCAAAAGCCCAATCTTCCTATCCTTCATAGAGGCCTAATTCTATTGATTAAGGAACATGATAAAGCATTGGCTCTCCTGGCCAACCCTAAAAAGGTGAAAACTAAACACTAGTATAAAAAATTCCAAGTTCATTACATAGATATGCTGACAAAATTTGAGGATAAATCTAATGGAGATGAAGATGATTTTTTTTTAGGGATGATAAAGATGTTGGCAAGTTGGATGTGTTGGCATTGTTGTCAACATGTCTATTATGTAGTTTGGTAAGTGGAGCGGTATGTTCAAAGGTTTGTTTACTATAGATGAGGATTTGCGAACCTCATGGGATGATGCAGAGGTTGTATACTTGGTCCATGTCAAGTTTTAGGGGTTCACATAATGATTTGAGCAGGTTATGAGACCACAGATGGTGATTGGCTACTTTACTGTCTGCGAGTGTATCAGGGTTGCAAAGATTAGCTTCATGCACATACATAGGATGAGATCTTTGGTTGTGCAGATGGGAATATGTTTAAGACATGGTGATGTATCTACATTTCAAAAGGTTCATGATTATGAGGGTTTGTGAGGCATTTTCAAGTATTACAAAGGAAGGTAACAATGTTCTTGAGGTTTGGCAAGAACAATACTAGTGAATCCAATGGTTGGGGTGTTCTTGGATGTTTGTGTGTTATTAATGATACATCAAGATGTTCTTGGATTTTTTGCCTAATTATTTGGTGGTCTACATCGATCAAGGTGATGAGATTTGAAGAGAATTCCAAGTTGGTGATAAGTTTTCTTGTGATCTTGGCTAACTTGATCAATAAAACATTTTATGGGCGATCGATAAAATGTTTTATGAAAAAGTTATGATCTTGAGGTGGTTATGAAGGATCTAAGCCATGTTTAGCCGACATTATTTGATCAAAGTCATGGATTTTAGGGCAGTGAGATGGAAATTAAAATTTAGGTTTTTGTCGACTATGGCAGATGAATTATTTAGGGATCTAGGGCAAAAATTATTGATGCAGATTCGTAGTAGATGTGTGTATTTCTTGTAGATCTAGAGTGCATATTTCTTGGAGGTTGATTCTCTCATCTAAAGGAGTCAGCGAGGATTTGAGCAGATATATGGTTGTACTTCAATGGAACTAATCCAAGCATGAGATAGATGGTACTATATAATTTATAAAGTTTCTGATTATAGTCAGATCAACCATTGTAGTGGTCTTGCAAGGTGAAAGGCTTCCTTAGGGTTTTAGCCCAAGGAATTTTGAGCAATGAGCTCTAGGTAGTGTGCCTAAATGAATGTGCATTCCATATTTTTAATAATCATGTACTTATAACAAGGTATTAGTCTTATTGTGGGTTCAAGTCCCATAGTGGTTTTTACCATTTATGTTTCCATGATAAAAATATTTGTGTTATGTGTTGTGGATGCTTTTTGATTTATTCTTACTTGCTTTAATTTTCATAAATATGACATAAGAGTTTCTATGCATAAGGGTTTCACAGTTTAAGGGTTTAAGAGTTTTGAAGGTCTAGTGTTTTAGAAACAACTAATTCACCCCCCCTCTCAGTTTCTTACTACCTTATTTCCTAAAATTGGTATCAGAGCCTAGTCCCTTGAAGGAATGATATCAACTTAAGAGAGATCCAAATATGATAGCATACAAGAAGGATATTCCTTAGAGGTTTTATGGAGAAAACTATATTTTTTGGAAGAATTGCATGATAGTGCATCTCATATGTATTGATAAAGACTGTTAGAAGGTTACAAAAGAATCTTACATTCCTCTTGCAAACCCTACAACTCCATAAGAGATCAGTGATGTCAAAGCCAATATTAGGGAAAAGGAAGCTTTGTTGAGTGCATTGACTAATGTTGAAATGACCAATGTCATGGAATTGGAGATAACTAATAAGATATCGGAAAAGTTGTAGACTTTTCATAAAGGGGACAAGGAAGTGAAGGTTGCCAAGTTGCAAAGTTTGAAGGGACAATATGAAGCCCTGAAAATGAGTGAAGATAAGAGGGTTTTATCTTACATTCTTAGGATGAATAAGGTTGTGACCAATATTATATGTGTTGGAGGTACCTTGGAAGAGGATGATATTGTTGCAAATGTGTTGAGATTATTACTCCCTGCTTACAGTCACAAAGTTGTAGACATTGTGAAGATTAGGATAGTGATCGATGTGGAAAGAGACAAGATAATTGGTAATCTTACTACATTTGAATTAAGTACATTTGGTGATGTATTACCTAAGTTCAAGACTACACTAAAGGTGAGTGTATCTAGGAAGGACATGTAGAGATTAGATCAAAGTGAAGGATCTTCAAGAAGGATGTCAAGTATGAAAGGGAGATGAAGGAAATGGAAGAATAAGAAGAAGAGCTTCAAGAGATGGAGGAACTGATTGCAAGGAGATTACCTAAATCTCTTGCTAGTAAGTACAAAGGAAAGATTCCCCTCAAATGTTTTTCATGTAACAAGATAAGACACTTTGCTTCTAGATGTCCAGAGAGAGCTTCTAAATGGAAAATTAGACCTATTGTTGTGAAGAGATGCTACTTTTCTCTTAGTGATGATGAAGTATTTATAGATGATGTATATGATGGTGCTAACAATAATGATGAAGATTTCACCTTCATTGCTATCAAAGAAGAGGATACTGATCTTGAAGGTTTTAATCCTACTAGTTCATTCATTGTTGTCAAGGAAGAAGGTACTAAGTCTGATGATCCTAAGCCTACTAATTATTTCATTTCTATTAGAGAAGATGATCACAAGAATGAAGATTTTATGCCTTCTAGTTCTACTAGTTGTGTTGTTGAAGAGAAATCCTTAGCTTCTTAAGTTATCAAGAAGAATGAATGGGTTAAAAACAGTGGTTTCTCTCACCTTATGACTTGTGATAAGAATAAATTTGTGAGTCTTGAGAAGTATGATGATGATGATATGGTAAGATGGGGAGACAACATTGATGGTATGATTAGAGGTAGAGGCTCTATTTCTCTTGATGGTAAGAATAATACAAATGATGTATTATATGTTGAAGGTTTGAAACATAATCTTCTTAGTGTTGGGAATTTGATGGATAAAGGTTACAACCTACACTTCAAGAATGATGCATGCAAGATCTTGAACAACTATGGGATAGAGTTAGAAATAGGAGAAAAGACAAGAGGTAACTTATTCCATTTGAATACTAGCCTGAGAAGTTATTTGATTACAAAAGTAGATAAAAGATGGTTATAACATAAGAGGTAATGTCATGTGAACTTTGATAAAATTGTGGCTATAAGTTCTACTTCTTCTATTAGAGATAGTCCTAGAGTGAAAAATCCTACTAACACTACTTGCAGAGAATGTAGATTGGTAAGAAAACAAGTGTAACCTTTCTTTTCAAATTTGAGAACTCTAATGGTTTTCTATATATTGTGCATACTGACCTATGTGGTCTTGCAAGGACAAGAGGTTTACAAGGTGATAGGTACTTCATGTTATTCATTGATGAATATTCTATGATGGTATGGGTGAATTTATTGAAGGAGAAGTCAGAAGCTTTTAATAAGTTTAAGATCTTTAAGTCCATGGTAGAGACTAAGACATGACTAAAGTTGAAGTGTTTGAGATTAGATAGAGGTGGTGGATTTACATTAGGTGAGTTTAGTTCATTTTGTGAGAAGCATGGAATAAGAAGATAGTTTTTTGCCCCAAGGAATCCATACAATAATATTGTGGTAGAGCAGAACAATAGGTCCATTCTTGACACGGCTAGGACCATGATTCTTGAAGGGAATGTTCTGTACATGTTTTGGAGAGGAACAATTAGCACTACAGTGTACACTCTCAAACAAGTATAGATAAAAGGAAAAATGGATAAGACACCTTATGAAATTTAGTATGGTAATGTGCCTACTATCAAGTATTTTAGAATTTTTGGTAGTAAATGTTACATCAAGAGAGATGAGGACATAGGAAAGTTTGATGCAAGGAGTGATGAACGTTTATTCATTGGTTACTCTACTAAGAGAAAGACATATAGGTGTTGAAATAAAAGGTTGAAGAAGCTAGTAGAGAGTACCAATGTGAAGGTGGATGAGTGCATTAAGAATCTATCCAGGTCTGGTGGATATGATTCTATTGATCAATGTACCAGTGGTAATCAGATGAGACAACAAGAATTTCAAACCCAAGTTCCAAGTGTTTCAGTAATTGCAAATGATGATTCTTACACAAGTGGAGAAGAAGAAGCACAAAGACTTGTAGTAAGGTAGAAGACACCAATGTATGTCAGACTAAACCATTCTGAATATCAAATCACTGGTGATAAGAACAAAGGTGTACAGACCAGGAGAAGGATTTCTCAAGATTTGGTATGCTTGATCTTTGAGGTTGGACATTGAAGAAAGCACTATATGGGTTGAAGCAAGCTCCTAGAGCTTAGTATAATAGGTTGGAAAAATATCTTCTTAAGCTGAGATTCAATAAAGGTACTACAGATTGTAATTTGTATTTTAAGATAGATAACAAGAAATTTTTGTAGATGACATTATCTTTAGTGGTAATGATGAGTTGAGTCAAGAGTTTGCATTGCAAATGAAAAATGAGTCTAAGATGTCCATGATAGGAGAAATGAAATTCTTTTTGGGACTACAAATTACACAATCAGAGGATGGGATTTTCATATCTCAATCCATGTATGTGAAGGAACAAATGAAAAAGTTTAGGTTGGATGAATCCAAACTAGTGGGTACACCTAAGGTGATAGGTTGTAAGTTATCTAGAGATGATGATTCCCCTAAAGTAAATTAGTCTATATATAGGTCAATGGATGGTGGCATACTTTATTTGACTCATACAAGACTAGATATCATGAATGCAATGTTTCTTGTGGCAATATTCAAGCAGATCCAAGAAAAAATGATGAGGTAGTTATGAAGAGGATATTTAGATATCTGAAAGGGATAATGGACTTTGGGATGTGGTATCCTAAAGGTAATGATTTCACTTTGTGTGCATATAGTGATGCAGATTAGGAAGGTGATGTTGATGACAAGAAAAACACAAGGAGTGAAGCTTTCTTTTTGGGAAGCAAGTTGGTCTCATGGATGAGTAAGAAATAGAACTCCATCTCTTTATCTACTGTAGAGGTAGAGTATATTATTGTTGCTAGAAATTATATGCATATAGCTTGGATGAAGCATATGTTATCAAATATAGGAGTTGTATTTGATAAGCCTATTGTTATATATTGTGATAATTTGAGTTCCATAAATATCTCTAAGAATCATATGCAACACTCAAGGACAAAGAACATATCAATCAAGTACCACATCCTACGAGAGAAGGTTAATTAAAAAGAGGTAAGACTAGAGTATGTTACTACCAAGTAATAGATAGTAGATATATTCACCAAGCTATTGTCTAAGGATACATTTGTGTATTTATGAGACAAGTTAGGGGTAATTTTATCCCCTGATTAGAACTAAGAAGTAGAGGGTTGCATAAATCTAGTATACTTCAAAGAGATATCATATAACTGGATTGGTGTGTGGAGGATAATACTTAGGGGGATTAGTTAGCATGGTAATTTAGGAGCTCAATTTTTGTGTTTTGATCAGATGATGAGTTGTGTTAGTGGCTCAAAGTGTGGTAAGTTATGAAGAGCATGATTGATCATAAAAAACAAAGACAACTTTGTGATTTATGTCAAAGGGGGAGAAGAGAATGTAAAAAACAATATGTACTTGCACATAAGAAAGAGTTTCATATATTAGAAGAGTGTATATCTAAGGGGGAGTAACTAATAGAGAGAAGAGTATGTAATTTGAGAGGAACCGAGGGAATCTTGTTCCTAGGGGGAGTAGAGATAGAGAGAAAAGGAAGATGAGTAAGAGATACTTTAAAAGATAATGATGAATATTGTGGATATTATTGGTAGTATTGTTGATTTCCCTTCTAGGATGGAGATTGTGTTGGTTTTTTTGTTGCATTATGTATTTTTCACATCACATGTTGTCATCAATGACAAAGGGGGATATTTTTGGCAAGTTGGATGTATTGGCATTGTTGTCAATATGTTTGTTATAAAATTTGGTTAGTGGAGTAGTATGTTTAAAGGTTTGGTGAGGTTTGGTTACTATAAATGAGGAATTTCACACCTCATGGGATTATTTAGAGGTTGTCTACTTGGTCCATGTCAAGTTTTTTAGGTTGACATGATGATTTGAGTAGGTTACGAGATCACAAATGGTGACTAGTTACTTTACTATCTATCGATGTATTAGGGTTGCAGATATTGACTTCGTGCACATATACATGATGAAATACTTGGTTGTACAACTAGGAATATGTTTAAGACATGGTGATGTATCTACCTTTCAAAGGGTTCATGATTCTGAGGGTCCGCAAGGCATTTTTAAGTATTATAGAGGAAGGTAACATTGTTCTTGAGGTTCAACAAGAACAATACTATGAATCCAATGATTGGGGTTGTCTTGGATGTTTGTGTGTTATTAATGATGCCTAATGATGTTCTTGGATTATATTACTAATGATTTGGTGGTCTATATTGATCAAGGTGATGATATTTGAAGATAATTTCAAGTTAGTGATAAGTTTTATTGTGTTCATGGTCGACTTGATCAATAAAATGTTTTATGCGTGATTGGTAAAATATTATGTGGAAAATTTATGATCTCGATGTGGTTATGAAGGATCTAAGATATTTTTAGTTGACATGATTTGTCCAGGGTCATATATTTTGGTGCAATGGGATGAAAATTGAAAGTTAGGTTTTTGTCAACTATGGTTGATGAATTATTTAAGGATCTAGGGAAAAAATTGTTGATGTGGATGCATAGAGGATGTGTGTGTTGCTTGCAAAGCTAGAGTGTAGATCTGTTGGAGGTTGAATCACTCATCTGAAGGAGTTAGAGAGGATTTGAATAGGGATCTATTTGTACTTCAATAGAATTGATCAAGGCATGAGATAAATGCTACTATACAGCTCATAAAGTTTTTTATTGTACTTAGATTGACCATTGTAGTGGTCTTGTAAGGTGAAAGCCTTCATTAGGGTTGTATCCCAAGACATTTTGAGTAGTGAGCTCTAGGAAGTGTGCCTAAATGCTTGTCCATTCCATATTTGTAATAAGTTTGTACTTATAACAAGGCATTAGTCTTATTGTGTGTTTAAGCCCCACCATGGTTTTTACCATTTGGGTCTCCATGATAAAAATCTTTGTGTTGTGTGTTGTGATGATTTTTGATTCATACTTACTTGATTCACTTTTCATAAATTAGACATAAGGGTTTCTATTTATAAGGGTTTCAAGGTTTAAGGTTTTAAGAGTTTTAAAGGTCTAGTGTTTTAGAAGCAATTGATTCGCCCCCCCTCTCATTTTCTTGCTGCCTTATTTCCTACAGAGGATGATTCCTCAAAGTCCAAGAAACCCTCCAAAAATATTTTTGGTTAGGAATGGTTGAATGGTTCCTTACTTAGGAGGAGGAGATTTCTTTGGAAAAACCCCCCTTTCCCCACACCTTCCCATACTAGTAAAGGTATTCATAAGGAGAAAATTAAAATTGAGGGGAAAAGAAAAGGTTTGCTTGTTGAAGAGGAATTAGGGGACATTAGGATTGAAAAAGAGGAATAAGAGGAGCCTGTAATGGATAAAGTTGAAGATAATTTTCCTTTGCAACATGTTCAAGGGGATGATGTATTTTTGAAGATAAAATTGGAGAGGATCAATATCATGAGGAGGTGATGCTTTGGGAAAAAATGGAGATAATGTTAATGATATTATTTCTTTGGTCAAGGATAGGGATTTAGGGTAGGCTATACCTCTCTAATTAGTTCCACTCTGAATTCCACATTGTTCTTGAGAAGATGCATGAGTTTCAAATTATATTGGAATACGCAAAAATAGGAGCTGGTCTCAAGAGGAATAAGGAGGATAACTCTAAGATGTTATCCTTCCTAGAGAAGTTGGTCACATATATTAAGGTCCTAAAAAATGACTATGAAGTCAAAATTAAAAAAAATGGAGGAAACTATCAACAATTTTCACCAAAGAATGGATATAGTAGTGAGGGTCAATCATTCTTCTATGCTAAATAGTATTTAAGAGATCAAGGTCATTGATGATGAAGTCAAGAATATGAATATGTCTAGTTGAGGATCTACTAGTATAAATGCAGACAAGGTTCTGAAGGACAATGTAGAAGCTTTGGCTACAATTTAAGAAGGGAGCAATACCATCTCCCAAAAGCATGGTCCTTCTAGGAGGTGATTTAATTTAATTTAACTATACATTATATATATTTTAGATTGCAAGAATTGGGTATAACACCCCATATAAACTTCAATGTGCCTAGTAATTTTTTTATGTGACTAATGACATTGACATGACACGCCCTTCAATACTGTAATGCCCACCCATTTTCTACCATTTCTAATTGTGATGCCAATACTATCAGACCCTTTTATTGCTTGTGTTAGATCCTTAGATGGATTGATGATGTTTTGATGTTATTACAATACCTATTGATGATGCAAAATATTAATACTTGGAAATTTTTTTTATGTATATCATGTTGTTATTTAGATGACAATTATTATTTCAGATGATGATTATTATTTTAGATTATGATGTTATATATATTTATGATTTTTACTAACCCCATATCTGCATGGATTACGTGTATATTTTATATTTCCATTTGATGTGCCTGATATGGTGAGGGACAAAGTCGTAGTTACTTTCTTGTAAGATCCACATGATGTATCGATCCCTACCATTCCTTGTTTTACACAGACACACATGCTTGGCTTTGTGATGCAGGTTTGCAAGTATCGGGCATTGACTTCCCTAAATTTTCAAGATGAACGTTTCCTAAAACATTATCTCAATGGTAAGAGAGGGGAGACAGAATTCAGGTCCAAATCCCAACCTAAGCCATCATTTGTCCTAAAATAGTGGACAAGTTTTTGGTTGCCTACCTATTTGAGTTTATCAAGGTGACGTGAATTCATGAATCCTTCCTTTGAGCATGATTGTTGTAGTTTGATTTGGTCAGTTATACTTCATGTTGCATGTCATGTAGGTTGATGTTGTTTTGCCTTAAAGTGGATTAGGGTTTAATTAAGATTAATTATGAGATTAAATAATTATATCTTATAAAATATTGAAATATTAAATATATGGATATTTAATTAATAAGGACTTAGTTAAAAAGTGATGCAGGGGCATCCAAGGTTAAGGTAGGAGCATTCTTGTCCTCGGTGAAACTGCATGGAGTGTTTGTATTTTGGCTTGTGTTACTCGGTTGCAGCCTTGACCAATAGTCTTGGTCATTAAAGGAAGCTCGGTCACTGAAGGAACTCTGTAGTCTCTGGCGCTCGGTGAAAGTGTTACTCGGTCATGCCTGCGGTGCTTGGTCGACACTAGTGCTCGGTGATTTTACTGTCGCTCGGTAGTTCTGGCTTATTGACTGGAGTTCTATGTGATTTTTTGAGCCGACTTGGTGAATTTATTGTTGGTAGCCATTGTTATGGGCCAACATACTGAATTAAATGTTTGTATACATTTGTAAGCTGACTTGTATGGCATTTAATTATTTGTTTTGGGGAGTTAAGGGTTTCATCTTGCCGACTGGTGGCTGATGATTAGTATTTAAGGAGTGCTTGGGTAGATGTTTAGGGACATATTTTAGGACAAAATTTTGGTAGATTTGGAGGACTTAGACAATAGAGCATATTTGAATGTCAGATGTGAAGCTTGAGAGTGAAGTTGTGGAAAAGTTCTTGATGTCCTTGCAGATCAGATTGTAATCTGATAGTCATTTGTAGCAGAGCTAGTGGTTTGCATACTTGGAGATAAGGAGATTTCTTGGAGACTTGCGAGCTCAAGTTTAGATCTACCTTAGGGTTTCCATTAGCTTCTGATTGTCTTCAGAGCTGAACTAGCTGAGATTGTATTGGATCTAGTTGTGGATCTTGCAGAATTGTTTTCTGATTGTAATTGGCCCTAACCCGGAAGACCTTACAGCTGAGCATGTTAATGAAAATCAGTGTTAACAATTATTTTGTTTTTCTTTGTGAGTAATCCGTTGTGTAATTCTGTTGGTTGCAAGGTTTGGACTGTCCTTCATTGGATCCACCTACCTTGACTGCATCAAAAAGTCTAAACACAAAGATTGAGGATTTAATTAAATATTAAATCTAAATTGAGAATTGAATGTATAATTAATATAAATGATATTTAAATATCAAGTTGCATATTAATAATATGCTATAAATATTAATTTTAATTACAATATTTTTATGCAATTTAATTGCACTTTAATTTAATTAAGAATTCTAATTATAAGGTTGAGTTAAGTGTTTTAAGTGGAGATTTATTTAATAATAAAAATAAAAAATAACAAATATAATTTTATTTTTATTAATTTTAAGTTGAGTTATCTTATTTTGGAGTCGCATATTTTAGAAACCCTATTTTGATTAGGTTTTCTACATTAGAGATTTTATTAATTTGATTTTGAGTCGAGTTTAATTCATTCTTTTTAGGGATTCTCTGTTTCATACTCTAGGTTTTGGATTTCTCTTTAAATTAGTGGAGATTATCAGTTTAGGGCTTCATTATTTTTAGGTTGAAGAATTTTTCTAGAATTTGGGAGTCAAAGAAATTGTTTTCAAAGTTAGATTTGTAGATTGAAATTTTGTCTTCGTTTATTCTCAAATTGCCCTTTTATTTGAGGTAGGTTTTTAAACCTTTATAATTTCCATTTGAAAAGCTTGTCTTCTTCATTTCTAGATATTTGTGCATGATTATCGATTGTCTTCCTAATTAAAATTTAGATAATCAGATTATGTTTGAGAAACTTGTGGAAAGCTTTGATTAGGGTTTCATCTTTGAGAGTTGGATCTTGCATGTGTAAATTTGGGACTAGGTAAAGGCATCCCATTGTTTTGGTAAATTTTAGTGAAGGGAGAATCAGTCTTAGAGTTTCTCAGAAATTTCTCTTGCCTTTAGGGTTGTCTTTTCTGTATTTGGATTCTTTTGATTTATAGATTTCCTTTTGAAAGAAAGCCTATATTTTTATTAAAAGATAAGATTTCATATATGTCTATATACACACATATATTTATCTTAAAGGAAATTATATATATATATATATATATATATATATATATATATATATATATATATATATATATATATATATATATTTTAAAAGAAAAAAAAAGTTTGTTTTATTTAGCTCCCACATTGATTTCATGTTCTTCCAAAACTTATTGGACCTTTAAATTAACATTATGCATCCTATGTTGGCACAATTTGTTCAAAAATCAAGATTAGCCCTTATTTATAAGTTTTCTCTTCAAATTTTCCCTCTAATAAATTTTTTTATTCCTCGCCTATGACCTATTCATTTATTTTTAGCTTTCGGGGCCCTTTCTAACCTCACAACAACCTACATATTCTTCATCCGCTCCTTTTCAACTTGTTTGGCATCCCCTTAAAATTTGGGCTCATTTTTCCTAGGAAAAGTAGAGAAGTCAACTCTACCCTAGGGTACAAGTTGATAATTTGACTTTTCCCCGGGGTACAAGTCGAGACTCAACTTGTCCCTATGTTTTTGAGCCCAAATTTGGTTTGGTGCTCGATGGCAAGTTTTTCCTCTGAGGTTTAGATTTACAATTGGCCTTGATCAAATTTGAACCCAAAGATGAGTATAAAAGGAACTCTTCTCCCCTCATTTGATCATATATTATTATTATCCATGAATTAAGTAAATCTATCAATTAAGATTTAAGTATTCATGAGAAATCAAGCAAAATTAGAGTTCAAGATATCTTCTTCAATCAAGCATCTAAGTCTTCAATCCTTCTTACTCATAAATAATTATGGAGAAATACAATATCCATCATTCAAGGCTTGGTTTCATGATTTCCCATTATATTTTTGTGAAGTCTAAGCTATTGCATCAACACTTGTGATCACATCCAAAGAGACATTGCATCATAAAGGTATAAGGTGATTTATATTTCAAATCTTGCTTCCACTTCATCTTTCCTTATGCAATTTCAATTCAGTTTCAAGGTTGATACTTAAACAAGGGTTTGACCAAGGAAAACCCATTTCCACAACCTTTTTCCCCAATTTTCTACGTAGGAACATGTGGCGAAGTTGCAGTTTTAGATTTAAGAACTACAAGTACAGTTGTAGGATCTAGAAAAATTTCATCAATTTTGGCACTACTTGGAATAAGTCAACTTCTCAGCTTTTTCCCCGGGTACAGGTCAACTTCTTTAAGTTTTTCCCTCAAAAATTGACTTATTCTTGCACTTTTTGACTAAAAATTTTAGGACGGAAAGATTCGAGCCTCTACTTCCCAGATTTGAAGTTACAGCTAATTCCAACATTTTAGTGATAGTCAAATTTAATTTCAAAGTACCATTTTCTCCATCTTATTTCTAGGTGTACTTGTTTCTAATTCTTTTCCCTTGTAATTACTTTATTTCAAATCTATCATTAAATAATGATCCACTAGGAATTCAAAACCCCACAAAGCATAAATCTTGCATTCACACCCTTTGTCCTTTGGTTGTGCTAATTAGATTTATTTTGTGGGAGGTTTTGTATTCCAATGTATATCATAAGACTTGATAATTAATCGACATCTTAGTATTTCTTATAATTTTCTATTATACAAGAACAAGAACAATCTACACCATAACACCATTTATAACATGAAAACCCAAACTAGGAAAAACCATAGAGAACCTAATTCTTATGAAAGTAAACACATGTTAAGGTAATTTTTATAGAGGGATTATTGTTAGTTTTCTCATTGTTATTTGGCTCACTATTGGTAGAAAGGATAAAATGATAAACTGAAAGAATGTGCAGGTAGTAGGGGTACTTGGAAGAACTCTATAACACAACACTCAAAAAATACCAACCAAAACTTCATTCATCTATAATCATCGAAACACACAGATGTACCAAAGTGATATATTCTAATAATAGAAATGAGTACACTCGAGAACATAACCCTAAATTGCACATATTGAACCTAATCTATATAACACTAGAAACTTGACATCTCATCGATAGTCCAAATACATCCAACCGATACTGCCAACAACCAACCAATATAGCTATGCAACCAATATAAAGGTTTTGAGATAAATGAAAATAATGTTAGTATATAGAGGCACTGAGAGGGGGGAGGGTGAATTAGTACAAATAGACAATGAACCAATTCAACAATAATCTGATTATGCTTTTAAACAACTTCCATACAACCAAACATGCAAGTGTAACTATGCAATATAAGTAAAATAATTCAAGCATCTACAAAAGAATAACACATAAAACCACTATTTTTTCTTGTGGAAACCCTTGTAAGAGGGATAAAACCATGGTGGGGATGACACCCATGAATCTCTTCACTACAGTAAAAATATTTTCCCTTTTAGAAGCTTACAATACCTTGTTAGGGGCTCACCTGGTTAAGAGTGACTAGTACCTTGTTAGAAGTACAAACGGATCTATTAGGATATACCTCACTAGAGGATTTTGAAGTCATTCTTAGAAGTCACCCTATTAAAGGATTCATATAATGAGACTTGTTAAAGTCCACCCTGTTACGGCATTTAACCTGCTAACCTATTAGAGTTATCCTTGAGTAATGAACTCGAATAACTGATCTAAAAATGACATTGCATGCCTGACATATCTAATACAATCTCTGAATCTTGGGTAACTTTCTATCTCTTTCTTTGATCACAACCACCAATAACATGATTTTACACACTAAATCACATTATTAACTTTCCTTTATACTGCTATTATTAAGTCGGTTAGGGCTTGAAAAATACTTCACTAGTCAGCCCAAAACATTTACCAAACACATGAAATTAATGCCAATCATAACTAACATGCCAACCCAAAATGTAATACAAATATTTATTACCAATCATTGAAAAATAATCAACCACCTTGATCATATGATCATCAAGTGTCAATCAGTAACTTAATCAGTTCACTCTAAACACATTACCAAAATACCAACATACTCAAAACATTGGGTTAATAGTTACACTTGGAAAATTGAAATTGACTGACCAAAATAATTCTCTAGTAACAATCGCACCACCCAATGTGATGTCTACCTCAATAACCACTCAAAATAATTTTTGTTACTGTCTTCCTATTAATCAATTAAAATACTTGGCTTTTTTTCTTTACCTATCCATCCAGTCGATTAGTATCTATAATCTATTCATCAAATCTGATAGAGTTTCCATCAATGATAAACTCACAAGCATAAAATATTGGATCTCAAATCCAAAATCCATTATAATTCTAACAATGTCCCCATTTGGCATTGATGAAAAGACAGTGAGAATAATCAACTCCTCAATCACCAAAAATATATACACATGGATGCATATAACTCAAACTCAGCTATAACCAAACTACTCCCCCTTTGAGCACTAAACTAGATCCTTATCTTTATTTTCACTGCACCAATCACTCCCCCTTTGACAACAATGACAAAGGTACAAAATTGAACTTCAAAAATTAAATCATCTTACCATTCAAAAACACTTCTAAAATTTGTTTTGGCTATATCCAAATAACTCTCCCATGAATTTTGCAAGTTCTCTATGGAATGAATCTGTCCATGTAATATAGAATCTAACTCCTTCATAGATTCAAGTGTACGCGTGTTTGGTTACCCAATGATTACCTCTAAAACTCTAACATATTGTTGCATTACATCAAATGTAGGAATCAAATAAGTTTGAAGCTCTAGGTAAGTAGTGATCCTCTTATCTTGTTCTTCTTGTAATGTCTTCAACTTGTGATTGACAACTTTAACTTGTGATCCATAAGTGGTAGCTGAATGTGAAATAAGATCAAAACTAGAAATTAAAGACTTAAGCTCTTGTTGAGCTTAATTTATCTTTAGCTCCAAATCTTGTTTAAATAATGAAAATTAGAAACTTTAGCAAGATATTTACCAATCTCTTTCAAATTTTCCTACATTTTGTTCATATGAACTGTAAGTTTCCCTTTATCTGATGCAATAGTCTCCATTCACTTATCAGTCCTCTTCTTTTCATAATCCATCTTTTCTCTATTAATTGAATCTTCCTCCAAACTAGTAACTTGCTCAGTGATAGGATTGATAAAAGTATCCATCTGTAGCATTAGAATCATAGTCAACTTTTGGTACAAGGTTTGCAAGAATGTCTCCAGTTGACTGAAGTACTTGGTCATGTTTTTTTAATCTCTAATTTCATCCCTTTTAACTTTTAATTTTAGCATCTCTGACATTTTTATCAATTCACTAGGAATCATTTTGGTAACATAAATAGGTCCTTGAATGACCTCAACATCCTCATCTCCAAGATCATCTTCAATTTTTTCCTTAGGAATATTCATAGCCTCTCCTTTATTCTTGTAACTTAAGCTTCCACTAATATCTAATTTCCTTTTTACTAATTTCTCTACAATATCAACTTCATGAGATTCATCTTTATTTCCAACATCATCTATCTATCCAACTACATTAGTTGTAATAGGTATCACCACCTCTTCAGTCTTATCCTTATGTCCACACTCTTCTCTTTGAACATCTTCAACTTCAACAATAGGAATTTGTTGTGGAGTATCAAAAGGTATATCACTGATAATTCCTTCAATCACTTGTTCAACAATGACAAATTCATCTACTGTTACCTCTTTAATGGTAGCCTCTTGTTGTTGTTTCTCCTCTTGAGTATCATCCACATGCTCATCTTCTTCATCCAATTTCTTCTTCATGATATCAAGTGTCTCATAATGAACCACCTACGATTCACCTATGAGTATTCTTCATGCTTGACTTCTTGTTATGAAAATTAGTCTCATAGCCTCAATTGTAAGCTTCACTTCTTCCATATACAATTTAGGCTTAATTTGGATCACTTGTTGTTCCATCATTTCTCTATCTAGTTTCAGATCATATCTCCACCTAGCATCAATCTTCTTGTAAAATGATTCAGGTATCATTTTATACAGTTCACTAAGTCCTCTATAAAACTTATGTAAACTATATATAATAGCATCTTCTGTCATTTTCTTACCTTCATCATCACATCTTTCATAGCATTGGTTGACATAAAACACACTTCCATAGTCCCTTATTTTCTTAGCTATGCTATCAATAGTAAAATTTCTCCTAGTCTTGGGTTTAACTGATTTCTTAGTTGTCATGCCAATAATCTTTGATATTTTTACACTGGCCCTCAATTCAGCTTTCTCTTTGTTAGATTCTATGTGAGGCTCTACTTCCTTAGCGATATCCTTCTTATTTCTCTTTCATTTTGACTCTTTGTAGCTATGTTCCATTTCCTTCTTTCTCTTGTAAGTTTTCCATTCAATCATAGGTGTCTTGTCTTTTTCCTTTTCCTTAACCACTGTAGGTTTAGGATTTCATCTGATTTTAATTTTTGGATGTTCTCTAGTAGCAGGGGAAGGAGCCTCATTTTTCACTATGGAACTCCTAGTTTCTCTTCCTATTTCCTTACCAGTTGTAGAAGATACACTCTCTACCTCTTCTACTTCTTCAACAACAATAGAGGTCCCTGCCTCCTCAATTAAAAATTTCTTCTTGATCTTATCTATCATTTATTTTGTAATACCACTCTTATTGACTAAATCATCAACTTGTTTCCTCACTCTTTTCTCTATCATGATGCCATTAACTATGAATGAATTTTCAAATAGGTTTCTTCATAAGTACCAAAGCTAGGAGTACTGGCATTGATTGGCTTAGATAATAACTCATCAGAATGAAATGATACAATATCACCATCTACCTCATAACCCATTGGAAAAGTACAAGAAGTTCTTGGTTGTATTGCCTACATTATACATATATCAATATTTACAATAAAACAATAAAACATATATCTTCTTTGCACTCCACTACATTGGTTGGGATCTTCTCCCTCTCATGTATTCATTTATGGAAATATTTGAAATAAATCCACATTGCACCATTAAAGTTATTTCCTAACATTCTTATGCATTCCTTAATCTACAGTACTATCAGTTTATCAGTTGACCACTAAACATTACCAATACTAGGGAAATGATTTTGCAAGTAGAAGAATATATATACTAGAAATGAACCATAATTGAAAGTTTGTTTCTTGTACTTCTTGATTCTCTCCATGTTTACAAAGAAATGACTTCTCATGACCTCACATAGGTTGTATTGTGCATTATCCTTTATCATCCGATATGCATCATGAATACTGCCACCAGGCATACTATTCAATCAACTTGATTGATATACTTTATAACTGATCACCATAGATGCAAACTTGACATTGATATCTATAGTGTCATTAATTGTCATCGCACCTTGATCTTTTTTAGACTTTGTTAGATGAGTGACCTTGTCAATATGAATCATTCTTAGAACAAATACATCACCGATCACACACAACCTTGTTACTCCATGAATAATATCCTTGTTAATCTTATGCAGCCTATCCAACCATAGGAACTGATAATGAACATGACTTAGCACATATCTGATCCACTTGGGTTAGAAATCATCGGGTATTTTAACTATATAAGTAAAACCTTTGTTTTTCAAATGCTTGTGTTCATCCTTCAATCCAGAGTCATTACACATTTTGGTATATGCATTGAAGATGACATTTGAACCAAGATTCTCAATCTTACAATGAACAAATGATCTTATATCTTTAGTCAACAACATGCCATGGGGTATTGAAGAAAAATCTCCTACAGGATCATTCTCTACCGCCTTCGAAGGATGTAACTTAAATACTGGCCTTGGTTCCTCTATAATCTCAACCAATATATGAGTATTCATAATGCCAACAATAATTTTCTTTAAAACAAAGTATATAACCTTTGCACACAAAGAAATACCACTTTTTTATCAATAAGTGTTCTTCAAACATAGCTTCAATTCTAGCACAAGATCACAATTATCAATCCACAATCACTTCAAATCACGTTACTATTGCTTGCAAGTGCATTGCTTAGCTCGTAGAATGCATTGTGACAAATGAACTTCACTTTTTACCTTTTAACATTTCATTGCCAAGTAATAAATGCAATAGTCAAATAGTACTTTTAACTGGTTGGAATAGTTATAACATAAAAAGGTCACTATGCCATTAAAATTATTATATGATCTCATAGAATCATATGTAATACAAGATTCTTCATCAGATTATTTCATAACATCAATAGGCATCTAAATATGCTGATAAATCTTACCATACACACAACTTACGAGATAGGCTATAGATCCTACTTGATTTTCTCCTCCTAAGCCAATAGTGACTTAGTTTGATGATGAACCATCCACTCCCGATGGTGATGTGGATCCTTCTGATATCTTACTCTCTTCCTAAGCATCTTCTCTCTTCTTCTAGATCTTTTTCATCTATTTCCTGGTCTCTTCCACATTAACAATTTGTTTTCCCTTTTGATCCTCTAACTGATTTACCAGTTGGTTTCTCATTCTACAATTCCTTGCTAGATGACCAATCTTGTAATAGTGAAAACATGCCATACCGGTTGTCCTCCATGGTATAGCATTGCCTCTACGTGTCCTCATTCTATAGTTCATATCCATGTGTCCATAGATCCCATAGATTGAGCATGTGGCATTGAATTTCCTCTCCCTTTGGTAAGGGATTTCTTGGTTCATATATGACCTTGGTTTATTCACTCTTGACCTATATTCATCATCTTTGTGGCTATATTTGTTGCATTTATAAAAATATCCATCAAAGATACTATTACTGGATCTACTGCTAGGCCTTGATCTACAATATTATGTAGCATGTCCATACTTATTGCAATTATAACAATACCCATCAAAAGTGTTAGGCCTACTAACCAACCTGCTTCTATAAACATTATCAGTATGACCAACCTTACCATAGTTGTAACAAACAAGTTTGTAGGGCTCCTTACTATAATTGCTTGGATTCACCTTTAGATTTTGATAGGGCTTCTTTGGTCCAGATGATTCATCGACTTCAAAATTACCCTGACCAGTATATCCAATACCAGTTGGTTCTTTAGTTCTTCTTTGACTCCTCAAATGTTCATCAAGGTTTTCAGAACTTTCATTATACTTCTTCAATTTCTCATTGACTTCTTTCTCAATTTTCAATTCATTCCTCAATTTATCATTCTTTTCCTTGAGTCTTTCATTTTTACTTGGGATATGCTAGTTTTCTTCACTTGTATCATGAAACCTTTTGTGCATAATGGCATTCTCTTTCACAATCCAGAATAACTCTTCCTTTATTGATTTTAGGGCATCCTCAACAACCTTTTTAGCTTCTTCTGCAACTTTCCTTGCATCCTCTACAGTTCTTCTTGCTTCCATCACTTCACATATTCTAATTATTTGACCTTCAAGCTATTTCCTTAGGTTTTCTTTATCTTTGGTCAGCTTCTCATTTCTTTCATTAGATCTGCAATAGCTTCCTCAAATTTTTTAGATTCTTCAGATCCATGTTTTGACAGGTGTTCAATGTAGTATTGGCTTTCATTTATCTACTCAAAAAGTTCTTGCCTCTTAGAAATGAACATATTCAATTGATTTTTCAGCTCATTGATTACCTTCTTTGTTTCTTGAAGTTTCCTTTTGTACTTATAAGTCTCCATGCCTTCCTTAGGGATCTCAGCCAAGTTGTTAAGCTTCTTCAATGAAATTTGGCTCTGATACCAATTGTTAGTATATAGAGGCATTGAGAGGGGGGGGATAAATAAATGCAAATAGGTAATGAACCAATTCAACCAATAATTTAACTATGATTTTAAACAACTTTCATACAAACAAACATGCAAGTGTAACTATGCGATAGAAGTAAAATAATTCAAGAATCCACAAAATCATAACACATAACACCACTATTTTTCTCATGGAAACCCTTGTAAGAGGGAGAAAACCATGGTGGGGATGACAACCATGAATCTTTTCACTATATTAAAAAGAGTTTCCCTATTAGGAGCTTGCAATACCCTGTTAGGGGCTCACCTGGTTAAGAGTGACTAGTACCTTGTTAGAAGTAAAATCAGATCTGCTAGGATCTACCTCGTTAGAGGATTTTGAAATCCTTCTCAAAAGTTACCCTATTAAAGGATTTATACAATGAGACCTATTAAAGTCTACCCCGGTAAGGGATTTAACCTGCTAACCTATTAGAGTTATCCTTGAGAAATGAACTCAAATAACTAATCTAAAAATGGAACTTCTTTCCTAATAGATCCAATACAATCTCTGAATCCTGGTGTAACTTTCTATCTTTATCTTTGATTGAAATCACTAATAACACAATTTTCCACATGAAATCACATAATTTAGCTTTCTTTTTTCCTATTTTTCTTAAGTCGGTTAGGGCTTGAAAAACATTTCACAAGTCGACCCAAAATATTTTGGCCCAAAATGTAATACAAAATTTTATTACAAAGCACCGACAAATAATCATCCACCTCGATCATCTAATCATCAAGTATCAATCAATAACTCAACTGGTTCACTCTAAACACAATACCAAAATACCAACACACTCAAAACATTGAGTTAATAGTTGCAGTTGGAAAACTAAATTTGACTGACCAAAATAATGCTCTAGTAACAATCACACCACCCAATGTTCTCCCTACCTCGATTGCCACTCAAAATACTTTTTTTTACTATCTTGATGTTAACCAATTAAAATACTTATCTTATTTTGCTTTACCTATCCATCCAGTCGATTAATATCTTTAATTTATTCATCAAATTTGATAGAGTTGTCATCAATGACAAAATCACAAGCATAAAATACTACATCCTAACTCCAAAATCCATCATAATGCCAACAAATAATGCAAACATCTTCTCACTATGTTCAACAATCTCCCCATTTGGCATTTATGGAAAAACACCCAAAAAAATGAAAATCTTCAAAAAGATAGAAAATTCCAAAAACTATAAAAGATCCCCCTGAGTAGATAATTCTTTAATGTTTTTGTTTTTCCTATTTTTCTCCCCCTTATGCCACAATGGAAAAGGGCCAAAAAACCATAATTGAAAAATTAGATGAATACAATAGACTTTACAGTAAATTTTTTTTATACCTCTCTTTAATGATTTGAAGATTCCTCTTCCAGTCAGCCACAACAACACCTATCTGAGCACATAGACTATCATGCTCCACTAGAATGACAAAAGATGAAGTCCAATTTAGAAACTAGAACTTGATGACCTACAACTAATTGAATATCTTTAAGACAAGTTTGACAAGTGAGAGACATTGATTGATGATCACTGAGCTACTAAAGTATATGTAAGTCAATTAAATCAGTCAATGTATTGTCATTGATGTCAACTAGTTTTGACTGTACTTATCATGATAGTTACAAACATCTAAAGAAGGAAAATGGTAAAGGAATGAGATATCTACATGAAGACATGTTGGATATGAAAGATATGACTATGGTATACATTGGGTAACTTATTGATGAGTCTATGGCATCATGTTGTTGACTTGATTTCTTTACATGATTTTATTATGTATTGAAGATCAGAACTAAACAAGTTTATGTGGTCAGTAAATGAATATTTCTGTATACACCAAGTAAGTGTTGCATATACCAAGTATAGTATTAGTTGAGATAGTAATCACTGAAACATTCTGGTATTGAATGAGTGAAAGAAAGAAATAAAGTTTATAACAATTGACTAAATTGATGAGCTGGACAATTGCTTATGATTCTGAGGTATGAGATAATGTTTTTTGTGATGATCTAATGATTGAAATTTTTTAGGATTGATCAAATGAAGGAGAATGAAACATGTTAATGACACAACTATCAAGGAAGGTTAAAGCGAAAACATGAATGGTGAATATTAAGAGGCAAAATCTATGGATGAGAAGAAAATGGTTTATGAAGTCTATTTAAGGAGACATGAGATTCATTATTGAGTCTGGTGGATTTTGATGATGCAGGATAATTCACATGAAAAAGATTACATTCATGCACCATTGATCAAATAGGTTGAAGACAGAACTGAGAAGAACTGCAGACAACACCGAGCATTAGAGAAACATTTACCGAGTAAGAACGAGTTGGAGGATATGAAGGATTGAATTGATTATTGATCAGAGGAGGTATTTTTGAGCTTAGCATAGATATGAAAATCTGCATCTCAGAGTTGTATTTGAATAAGATCATTAATGTATGAATTTAACCATTGTTATAGATAAATCTCTTAACCGAGTGAGACTTAACAATCTTTTTTATTTCAATATGACATTCAATGAATGTTGATTGTTTTCTTTTTGACCCCATAGTGAATGCATGGTCAAACGAGAACTATTAGTGATAAATCCTCTAACCAGGTCAAACATCACAGTGTGTTTTGTAACCTTTAACATGGTTGGCTTCTAACTGAGCTCACTTCAAAAGAGTGAATTATGTTGGGTTACCGGTCCCAGGTGTTTTTTCCCCTAACAGGGTTTCCATGTTAAAAATATTTGTGTTATGTGTATTTGATATGTTGAATTGTTATTTTAATTTACACATTTATGTAATTGGTTAGATCGGTGAACATAATATTTAATTTACTGGAAATTGGTAGATGAAGAGAAAGGCAGAGTTGATAACTTACCAAGTTTATTATTTGTTTAAAAAGTTTTGTTACATACATTTGGGAGATTTGGGATTGTAGGATAACTAGACTTAATTGATTCACTCCCCCTCTCAGTTATCTAACAGAACTATCGTTCATATTTTTCTACATCGGAAAGGATACTAGAGACATTCTCTCACAAGACTTCAACCAAGTCCTTCACAAGCCATAATGTTTTCATCAAATGTTCTCTTTGTCTCTACAACTATAGCATTTCCCCTTGAAGCTGACCAAATTTTATTCTCCATTTTCCTTCTATGTCCTTGAAATAATCATATGTATTTCCTAACTCATTCAATTATCCCTCAATGACTTCATTCTGGCTCTAAAATTGTGAACAATAGAAGGCCACTGAAGACAATACTTGTCTATGTCTAAAATTTTGTTTATCGACTACTTTGTCTCACTGATCAATCAGGATAATCTATTTTTAGCATTGGTGCATTTATTTTTAGTGGTCTCCTTGGATAGACAATAATGTTAACCATACTACAATAGTCTTTCTTCAACAAAATTTATACATTCAAAAGAAATCCTATGAGATAGGTAAAAAACAATGGTCTTTTTACTGATAAAGTGACTAGTCCACATATCTTCTATCTCTATTTTACTTATGTGAGACAAACATGACCACACATCACTAATTCTATCAACCTCACCATTTTATAACATAGAATTAATTACACCACAATCCATAGAGTCATATTCTGATGGAGAAACCATATCCTTCTCAATTTCCTCTTCTCCTTTTTCCTCTTCTATTTCCTTCTCTTTCTCAACCTCTTCTTCTTCATCCTCTAAAATGGTAAAAATCTCTCTTCCTTTATCACTAATTTTTATCCTCTCAGGTTTTGGAGGGGAACCACTGGCAACAACATCCAAAATTTTCTAACTAGAGGAGGATCCTCCTCAACATAATTACAAGAAAAATGCTATAAATAACCAAACCAAAATAAATATTCATTTGTAAAGATGTAAAATATAACTTGAAAGCATCTTCTTTATTTTCCAAAAACCCTAGGTATACGTAGATTTTTTTTGACAGGGATGTTGGACCTCTGATCTATGTTTTCATTACCCTATAAAGACCTCAAGAAATAGAACACAAATCATACAACCAAAGACCCAAATTGAAATCCATAACCACCTTCTAATGTCATCTTGATATTCTCTCAAGTAAATTATCTAATGATAGTTTACAATGATCAAAATAAACACCTTCCCTAATGATTTTGAATACAATATAGAGTGGTGCAACCAAAGTAGCACCATCATGATTTTGAAACAAAATTTTGTAAGAGATTCCATAGGCAACATGCGTCACCACCGGATCTTCAAGAGTGTCTATCAAAAGTCTGTGTTGATCATGATTGAAACCTCTTAGTTCCTACACTTCCTTGTACTTAATTGTCATCTTTCTTGGAAGGTCACCAATACTAAAAAAATCCATCATACCTAATGATATAGGGGCATTCTAGGGTACTCAGTGAATCTACATGGGAGGTGTATGTTTGGCCGGTGTTACTCAATTGTAGCCTTGACTGATGACCTCGATCATTGAAGGAAGCTCAGTCACTAAAGGAACTAGGTAATCTTTGGTGCTCGACAATGCCTAGCATGCTCGGTTATTTCACTGTTGCTCGGTAGTTCTGGTTTACCGACTGGAGTTTTGTGTGATTTGTTGGGCCGAATTGGTGCATTTATTGTTGGTAGCTATTGTTACAGGCCAACATGTTGGATTAAATGTTTGTAAGGCTATTTTGATGCTGACTTGTATTGAATTTAATATTTTTTGGGGGAGTTAATGGTGTCATCCAGCTGACTTGTGGCTGATGATTAGTATTTATAGGATGTTTGGGTAGATTTTTTGAGGATTATCAAGAGAAGATCATAGAAGTTCATGACTTGGAAGACTCAGTGAATTAGATCTGAGGTTTTGAAAGCTAGAGTTGGAAAATTTGTGGAAAAGATCTTGCATGATCTTGCAGATCAGATTGTTATATGATAGTTTGTAATTACAGAGCTAGTGGTTTGCACACTTGGAGACAAGGAGATTGCTTGGAGGCTTGCGAGCTCAAGTTTAGATTTGCCTTAGGGTTTCCATCAGCTTATGATTGTTTTTACTAGAGCTGAACTAGCTGAGATTGTATTGGATCTATTTGGATCTTGCAAAATTGTTTATGATTATAATTGGCCCTAACCCTGAAGGCCTTACAACCGGGCATGTTAATGAAAATTAGAGTTAAACAATTACTTTGTTCTTGTGTTGTTGAGTATTCCACTATGTTGTTCTATTACCTACAAGGTTTGGACTATCCTTAATTGGATCCACCATCCTTGATTGCGTTAGGTGGTATTAGAGCTAAGAGTTGATGTTGTTGGTGAAGAGATTGTATGATTTGGATTGCAGATCCATAGCACTGAACTTGTGGATCTTGCCCTAGTTGTTTGTTCAAGGTGGTAGGTTGAGATCTGACTTGTACACAACTTGGAGATTGCCACAAGGTGGTCGGTGAGGGTTTGTTGCAGAGGGTTTTTGTATATCTTTAAGGATGCCTCTAAGAAGATTGGACCCTAAAGTTATTTCTGATCTTTGTGATACTATGGAATCTTGGATCACAGAGAAGGTGAAATCAGATTTCAAGTCTGAGATGGAATTGATGAAGAATGACATGGTCATTGAGATCATGAGAGTTGTTACTGGTATGCCTCGAAATGTTGGTACTAAGGATGGCTATGAAGAAGCTGCTGAAGAATTTGAACCTGCTGGATCTAGTGGTGATAATCGGAGGGACATATCTGGTGAAGATAGAATTGCTTAGTTGCATAGATCTGGAGCTCAGTTTAGTAATGGTTATCAAATGGAAGTTTCTACTTTCTCTGGTACTTTGAAGCTCGATAATCTGATTGATTGGATTGGTGAACTTGAAGATTTCTTTAAGCTGGAAGAAATTGAAGATCCTCTTTGGGTGAGATTAGCACAAAAAAATTTGAAAGGACATGCTGCTCTTTGGTGGAAAGAACTAAAAAGAGATAGAGAAGATGAAGGTGAAATGAAGATCAATCAGTGGAGGTTGATGGTGACTAAGTTGAAAGCTAAGTTCATACCTTCTAATTATGAGCTTGACTTGTTTAAGAAGTTGTAGAATCTAAAATAGAAGGATCTGTCTGTGGAAGATTATACCGAGGAGTTTGACAAACTTACTATTTGGTCTGGACACTGAGAGCTTGGTAAGGAAAAGGTATCTCAGTATGTGAATGGTATGAGATTCAATATTCAGGATGAGCTTGGTATGCTAAAGATTGATTCTATTGAAGATGTTTATTAGTATGCTCTGAAAGTAGAAGATAAGTTGAAAAGGAAACAACATAGTAATCCTCGAGGGAAAGAAAAGATTGATCACTCAGTGAAGGATAAACTGACTAATGCAGAAGATGAACAGAAACCTATGGAACCGAAGAAGAAGAAGATAGGTAGAGTTATCTTTAAGGGTACTTGCTATAACTATGGAGAGGAAGGGCATCATTCTTTTGAGTGTACACAGAAGAAGCTTGGTGACCAATGAACTGCTGTGGTGAATAAGAATGAACCTGAATATGAGAACTTGCTACTTCGATGAACATTGCTCGGTACAAAGGAGGAACCTTGTCAGAGGAGTAACTTGTTTAGGACCCGATGCAAGTCTGGAGGTAAACTCTGTGATGTTATTGTTGATAGTGGTAGTACTGATAACCTTGTTACTGAGGACATGGTTCAGAAACTTGGGTTGAATAGAATGAAGCATCCTTGTCCTTATAGGATTGGCTGGTTACAAGATTTTCATGCTCTAGAAGTAAGAGAGCAATGCTTTATTGATGTTCAGATTGGCCAGTATAAGGATCTTGTGTTATGTGACATTGTGAAGATGAATAGTTGTGATATGTTTCTCGGTAGACCTTGGAAATATGATTGGAGAGCTATGTATGACTGTGTGAGAAATGTGTTTACTATTGAGAAGGATGACAAGAAGTTTTCCATGATGCCTTTGCTGGATACAACACTCGGTAGGAGAAGCCTGAGTATTGGTAGCTGAGTTGAGATTGTGGATCTAGAGAAAATGAATGATTAGTATGGAGAACTGACCTATGTGTTGTCAAGAAAAGACTTGAAGAGACAGAGAAAGTTGAAGTGGAAGAGTATGCAAGCTGAAAAGGTGGAGGACTCGTATGTGAAGAACCAGTTCGGGGTTTATGTGGTGAATCCTGGAAGATGTTCTTCTCACATATGAACATCTTTTTGAACATGGGGTGTCTAATGTAGGAGCATTCTAGGGTACTCGGTGAATCTGCATGGGAGGTGTATGTTTGGCCGGTGTTACTCAGTTGCAGCCTTGACTGATGGCCTCGATCATTGAAGGAAGCTCGGTCGCTAAAGAAACTCGATAATCTCTGACTCTCGGTGAAAGTGTTACTCGATGATGCCTGCAGTGCTCGGTCGACACTAGTGCTCAGTGATGCCTGGAATGCTTGGTTATTTCACTGTTGCTTGGTAGTTCTGGTTTACCGAATGGAGTTCTGTGTGATTTGTTGGGCCGACTTGGTGCATTTATTGTTGGTAGCTATTGTTATAGGTTGACATGTTGGATTAAATGTTTGTAAGGCTATTTTGATGCTGACTTGTATTGAATTTAATATTTGTTGGGGGAGTTAATGGTGTCATCCAGCCAACTTGTGGCTGATGATTAGTATTTATAGGATGTTTGGGTAGATGTTTTGAGGATTATCAAGAGGAGATCATAGAATTTCATGACTTGGAAGACTTAGTGAATCAGATCTAAGGTTCTGAAAGCTAGTTTTGGTGAAGTTTTGGAAAAGATCTTGCATGATCTTGCAGATCAGATTGTTATCTGATAGTTTGTAATTACAGAGCTAGTGGTTTGTACACTTGGAGACAAGGAAATTGCTTGGAGGCTTGCGAGCTCAAGTTTAGATCTTCCTTAGGGTTTCCATCAGCTTCTGATTGTTTTCATAGCTAAACTAGTTGAGATTGTATTGGATCTATTTGGATCTTGCAGAATTGTTTCTGATTATAATTGGCCCTAACTTGGAAGGCCTTACAGTTGGGCATGTTAATGAAAAGTAGAGTTTAATAATTACTTTGTTGTTGTGTTGTTGAGTATTTTGTTGTATTGTTTTGTTGGCTACAAGGTTTGGACTATCCTTAATTGGATCCACCATCATTGAATGCATCACCTTAATTACCTCTTTGGTTACTTAATAGGGTTTATCCAACACTAGGTTTCCATCTTGAAACTGACTTAGCAAAAACATGATAAATTTCTTGTCATTGAACCAAGAAAACTCTCCCCATATATCCAAGCCAAAGTTATGAACTCTTTACAAATCCTCTATAAACAAAACAAATTTCAACTGTCTGATCCTACTATGATCAAATTAATTTAATTATGGATTCTTTAACATCCTTGATTGGACTGCATTGCTATCACAAACAACCAATTGAGACTTCATTTTTTATACTCGAATATTTTCCTTCAACCTCTCTCAAGCTCTGCTAAAAACTATGATTTTTCTTCTTGAAATAGTGACAAATGATTTCATAAATTCACTTTTATAACCATGATCCATCATAATTTCATTTTCTCATTGAGAATCAATCATCCAAAAGAACTGTAATCATTAATTATTGATTTAACATTCCAGAGACAAGCTAGTTGCAACCAGTATCACCTCAAAGCATGAGAAGTGAATGATATAACATGATGATACTCTCCTTGATCCAAAGCATTCAACTTAGAGTAGTAAATAGGAAGAAAGAAATTGTGAGGGGGAGGGGGGGGGGGGGCTGAATTATTTTCTACCAAAATAATTAACTATAAAACCCTTAAACACTTCAAGGATAAAACCCCCGATCACATAAACTGTTATTATTGATTTGAAAGATGTAAATTATGCAAACATAAATTAGAAAACATCAACACTACATAACACAAATATTTTTATCGTGGGAACCCAAACTAGTGTGAAAACCATGGTGGGGATGATGCCCATAATAATATTGATATCTTGTTATAGGTATAACTTATTACAAAATGAGGAATGCATATGCATTCAAGCACACTACTTAGAGTCCATTACTCAATTCACCTTGGGCTCCCACCCTAATAAAGTCACATTGACTTACAATTAAAATTCAAAAGTCTCACTGACTTACAAACACTTTTTAGACACCAATCTGGTAATTCATGAGCTAGATAGTAGTATCTCACTATACCTCAGTTAGTTGCTTTTTAGTATAGTCAGATCCCTTGCTGCAATTCTTTCTACCACAACATAGAAAAGTAATTCAGACTTTACTAGATATAAAAAAAAATCACTAGCATACACTTTCTTCCACAATCTCAAAAACCCTAGCACATACACACAACACATTAATAAAATGCCAATTCACCATATTTATCTATAACTAAATAAAAAAAAACCTAATCCTTAATCATCCATCTCTCATAGTAAAAATTAATCATCAAGATCTGTGCATTATTTAAAAATATCCCTTTGATCCATCAATATTATCTCAAGATCATGATCATAAGCCTTAAATGTTTTACTGGTCTCTTATAAACCATCTTATCATCTTTCCTTAACATGTCGGCTAAGATCACAAAAACATAACTTAGATTCATTGAAATTGGCCTCATTAATCAATTTAAACTACCAACTCATTAGGCACATAATCCTAGATCATCCTAAGGCATCATTAAGCTCAAACAAACAAACAAATAGATACATTGCATTCATTGGATCTACTAGCATCTTATGATAAACTTTTAAGAACACTATCATCCTCCACTAAAATTATTATAACTTCCTTTCAGATCATTAGAATAAAAAACCCTTTTGAATGGTAGAAAAATTTCTATGTCATCAACACATTCCTATTTTTGCAACCAAAGTTCTCACCTACAACATGTGCATGAAAAAAATCTCTTTGTAACATTGGCAATTGACAAAATAACTATTTTTCATCTATGACACCATAACTTGATCAAATCATCATGTTAGAAACTAAAAATTTATATGAAGCATGTAGAAAATATCTACATCATCCCATTAGGTGTACACCTCCTCATCTTTAGTAGCCTTCTTCCACCATTCATGTGAACATTCTGTGTTATAGGAAAAACTACATATCTGTCAACCAAACTTCACAATAGATATCAAAATCATTTGATCTTCACACTATGCATCTAAATAACATTATATACATCACAAATATCACAATAGACATATTGACACCAATGACAACATATCCAAATTGACAAAAATCTCCCCCTTTGGCATTAATGACAACATGTTATGGAAAAAACAATAAAACATAGTAATGCATTCAAAACCAATTGTACTACCAATAGTATCCAAAATACATCATTATCTCTCAGAGTCTCTCTAATTATTCTCTACTTCATCACCTATTCTTTGTCTCTTCTCCCCTTGGGAACTCTCTCTCCTTGGTTCCTATTTGATTACATACTTTCTCTCCATCAGTTTCTCCCCCTTGGATGTACACAACTCTTCTTGAAAAACTCTCTTTCTTATGTGCAAGTATATATGAACATGCTTCTCTCTTATGATCTTCTCTTCATTCTTCTTCTCTTATGAACTTCTCTACTGATCTCCACTTCTGTAAACTATGATATATTCCTCTCTTTTGATTTCTTCTCTAATCCAATCTTTATTATTTTTCACATATGCTTCTCTCCCCCTTTGACATCAATGACAAAGGTGTATCATCTTCTCTTATACAACTAGCTTTGTCATATCAATGTCTACTTCTTTTCCTTCTCTTCTTCTACTACCTTTTCAAGATCTTCTTCTTTCTTTTACACATCTCTGAGTCACTAAGCACATCCAACTTCTAAGAAAACATCAAAGACTTAACTCACCAATTCTTGCAATTCTTTGAAGTTCTCTTTTCAGATGCTCAAATTCAGATCAAACAAATTTACTTTGCATACTTACTTCTCCCCCTAAGAAGCAACATCCACACATCAATCCAATTGTAAGATTTCTCTTTGAATCATACTAGACTAATGCAATCCTCTGCATATTAGTTCTAATCAGGAGGGGTAATGACCCCTAAGTTGCCTTTAAGATACTCAAATGTATCCTTTCTTTTCTTTCTCTTGTCTTTTCTTTTGTGCTTATGTCTATTTTCATCTTTCTTCTCCTTCTCCTTTCCTTTTTTGTTAGAATTTAATCGTTCCTTGGTAAAATATGTATTTAAAGGATAAACCAAGGTATCCTATTGTATTTGTCCTCTAGTCCAAGTGAGAGGACATGTCATATTTGTAATTCCTTTATTAAGGAAAATAGATATTCCTCCTTATGAGGAATCCTACACTTGTCTCACATGCTAGTGAAATGTGGGATACATAGAAATGGGAGTTACAATGTAACTCCTTCCTCACATCTCTATTAAAGAGATGGCTCTCCTTCTCTCTTCACATGAGATAATTCTTCTTCTTGAACACTATTTTATGAGCTAAGCTCTCTCTCTCTCTCTCTCTCTCATTCTTAGGCATTTTTTTCCACATTCATTATATCACGGGGTTTTTTTTATGCTTTTCCCCCTTCAAAATATTGTCTCCTTTGTTGCTTTTCTCTTTGGTGAATGCTCCTAGTTTTGTGTTAATTCATGGTAAATCTTCTTACTCCTTGCTCATTGCATTAAACAATTTCCCGTCTCTCTTTATTTTGTTATTATTTTAACATGGTATTAGAGCGGGTTGGTTTAATCATGTTTTGAGTGTGTAGGTAAAGAAGCTATCATATCTTGGTGCACACCAAATTCGGAGATGTTGTTTAGAGAGATTTGAATCTCATTTTAGTTCTTACAATTAGTTCTTTGCAATATCGTGGTGAACTAATTTTAGTTCTTTGAAATTAGTTTATTTATCGGTTCATTTATATTAATCTTATATATTTCGGTCCATGATTACTAATTTAATAATTTAGTTTCTAATTTTTTTTGCCATCTCTCTTAATCATTGCATTCTAATTTAGTTTCTAACTTTACATTTTTTTTATCATTGCATTGTTACTATCCTTGCATGCGTTGTTGCTTTCCTCATTGCATGCATTTTCTTTTATCATTGCATGTATTTTCTTTTATCCTTGCATGTGGTTTTAGCTTCCTTGCAACCTGCATCATTGAAGTTTCTTTGAAGCAATTCATTATCCTTGACTTGTATTGCTTTTCTTTGTGAAGCCTCAACCCTAGTCACTATTTTCATTTCTCCTACACCCTGTATTTCAAACTCTACACTCATCTCCTCCAGCTACCTTCAAAAGCTCCACCACCAACACCGTAATGCGATCCTCCACCACCACCCAACATCGTAACGTGATCCTCCACCACCAACACCGTAACCCAAATGCTCTTATTGGATTTGATTCATTTGTGTTGTCTATGATATGATATTTCCCTTGTTCTTCATTCGGTCTCTATTTTTTTCATATGTTCACTAATTTTGTAGTTGGATGAACAGGAATCTATGATTTTCTAGGCCTATTTTTTGCTTCTTTCAACTTACGTATCTACTTTTCATGTTGTTGGAGTAAACAGGGCTTCACGATTTGTCCTGTCATTAGATGCTAATTTGCCTCTCTATAATCTCCCACTGCTGCCGATTAAGTTCATCGATCTCCGCACTTGTTCCGGGCATAGGTAGATGAGTAGCTATCATTCTGGAGGCACCAAGATCTACTCTCTTTCTATTCTCAAACCTCTTCCAATCTCAAGAGGTGAGAAAATTAAATGACATTTCTATGCCAGTTTATGAACAGGGTGTCACATTTTCATGCTGCTGCGAGATTGTGTAAGGGTCAAGCATTGTCTGTGGATTCTTTTCAAGGTCTGTCACAAATTTTGTTCTTTTTTCTTTCAATCTAGGCATTCTAGCTTGGGGTTTCAGTGAAGTGGGTTGGGCGTAATTAATCTCAGGGTATCCAGGGTTGGCTACACTCGATCTAGGCTGCCTATCACAGGGGTTTGTTTGCTTGGTATTATTTTTCCGTCTATCATAACTAATATTGATAGGAATCACATAGATTTTTTTCTTACAAGATTCACTTATTTTTGTAGCTGATCAGTGGATTAAACAGGAATCACATAGATTTTTAGATTAAATCATTTTATTGCAGGTTCATCACTATTCATTTAAGAAAGTTTAATTTGATATCTGTTCATTAATACGTTTGTTTTGCAGGATTGTGTTGCCTTTTCATTATTAACAAGTTTATTTAGTTTATTTATCTCTTTGTCTCCTCTTTGCATTCTTAAGTGTATAGCTTTCTCTTTGCATGCAAGAGATTCTTGTCATTATCTATTAATCAATAACAACTTAACTGAGATTTGTTAACTCTTAAGTGTTCTTGGTTTCAGTTTTACTGTAATGCCCCTGACAGTCTCAGGCTTTACTTTTCAATGTTATGTTATGTTGGATTTCTGGTTTGATTAGCATCGTTTTATCTAGAACAATATTTCTGTTAGACTTCTATGAGTTTGAACTCTGACTTCGTTCATTTGAACCTTGTTGTTTGGAATAAATATGTTTATCTTTGTAATAGGTATTTTGTTTCTGCCAGACACTTAGAGAATTATGTCTATTTCTGTAGCTTAATGATATTTTCTGATGTTAGAATTGGTATAGACTGACTTTTGAATTAATGGTACTGGATAGTTCAGTAGAGATTTGAGTATTGGTATGATTGTGAAAATAAGGACAACTAAAATGGTTAGTCAATTGTCTTTTAATTGGTTCATTGTTTTGGAATTCTAAATAATATGTTAAACATAATTAGAATAGGTTTTATTATTATGGATAAATGTATCTTGATGTTGCAGACAGAAAATAGAGATTGTTGTTACTTATTTTTAATCAAATTTTGAGTTCAAAATAAATAAATAAATAAATATATGTATATTTATATATATATTTATGAGTGATTGTTTTAGTAATTATGTGGTATTTCTTTTACTAAAACTAAAGAATTATCTAAGTTAGCATACCCTATTTTGTATGTTAGTAGGAGGTTAGTTTGGTGAGTGTTAGTAATTTGGCATTGTTAATGTGCTGTTATCATTGATGCTTAAGTTAGTTTTTCTTAACCTAAGATCGACTAATGATATCTAACATAGATGTATATTATCTATCCCTAAGTCTTCCTATTTATGTTCTAGCTCGAAGACATGACTTATCACGGTAGGGTTTAAATGCACTTTCATCGCATAGTGGTGTTAGTGGGGTTTAAGCTATTTTCGGGTTATGGGATTGTACGTTGATGGACATTTGGTAGGGAATGTATTGTGTTTTCTGCAAGAGATAAGTTCGTATTGAATGAACTCATCAATGTAATTCATTTTTGTGTTTGATGTCTGCCATTAGCTCTGGTGAAGAAGTTGCAGTTGAATAATGACTCCATTTTTCACCATGTATTTCTGCGACAGTTTGGGTAAACAGTTAGTAATGGATCCATCTCCCTGTTATATTTTATATGATAAGTTGCTTGGAATGGAAAGGGGTTTTCACTGCAAGTTATACCCTTCTGTTCGTGGTCATTTGGGAAGTTTTGTGTTTCATACTGTCATCTCTGTATTTGCGTTGTGGGCTTTTCTTTTGCACGACACTTTGGCAATTAGTGGAAAGAGATCTTCGTGGTTGAGATTAGGGTTCATCTGTGAAGCTCACCAGGCAGGGGCTAGCTTTGGCATTTCAGTCTTTGGATACCTCCCAACACAAATACCAGGTAGGGGCATTCTCTCACCTTATCCTCTGTTTCCATTTTATTTTCTGCAAATGAAATATTAGAATGTTTATTACCGCTGTTAGTTAGTTGATGAATGGAAGGTTTTGTGATTGTATTCTCTGTGAGTTCAGTCATGAACTGGTTTCTTCTTGGATGGATTAAGAATTTTATTTAGTTTATAGATGTTATGATTAGTGGAGGAATTTGAAATACATGTCCTTAAAATGCTGTTTCGAGCATATTGTGTTGATGGGTTTCTTTGTTCTGAGTATGAAGTTGGCAGTGTTTTCTTTAAGCTTGTGCCGAACTATGGGGAATATAGTTGTTGCAATTGATATATGGTTATTCCATAGTATATTTTATGTCGATGTTTACTTTTTCTTTGGTCAGTATTAAGGGGGTTAATCGGGAATGAGTATCGGCATATAAAATGCAATTTGAAAAATAGAATGAGATTTGTTTAAAAGTTGTTTTTTTTAGGTATTCTTGTACTAATTCCTGTTGTTAGGAACACTGTAGCAACAAAAAGGTTTACAATATGTAAGAGTCTTTGGTCATAAGGTGAAATCGGGTATTCTTACCACTGTTATAATCTAAATCTGGTATCGATGTTTGTTGTGTCTAATGGGTGTGTGTCACTATTTGGTTCAGTCAATAGTGAATATGTAGATATTCTGATTATACCAAATCTTGACTGCGAGCTAGATGATTCTTTAGAAATAATTACAAATGTGAATTATAGTTTTGTTTCGGCCTTAGGAAATGCAAGGAATTTTTTAGGAAAGTCAAATATTATCATTTCAGTCAGTAAGGAAGACCACTTTGATATTTTGTTTAAAATGTAGATGATGGTTCTTATTATTCTGTTATTCTTTTATGAAACTGACAGATTCAGTAGTATATTAAGGTAGATGTGTTTTTGATAGGACTGAGATGACTAGTATGGTTTTGTTCAATGTGTAGTTATGGGCTTGAACTTTTGTGAATGATGAGTTACGTTATATAATTATATATGTTTATATATACCTACTGGGATATGTATATGTATACACAAGCCATGGTGTATACATGTACATACGCCAACATGTATATAAAAGATGCTATTTTTATCATTCTGAACTATTAATTACAAGTTTATATAATTATATATATATATATATATATATATATATATATATATATATATATATATATATATATATATATATATATATATATATATATATATATATACCTGCTGGGATATGTATATGTATACACAAGCCGTGGTGTATACATGTACATACGCCAACATGTATATAAAAGTATGATTGTAATTAACAGAGCAGGATGTATAGCAAATTAGTTTATAATAAATCGGTTTATGGAAAGCTTGTATGTTTGTTAAAAGCGATGGGTGTTGTGTTGATTCAGTTGATATATGATTATTTTAGTTCTTTTCTATTCAATGGAATCATGATTTCAATATGGACATTTTATTGTATAGTTTCAGATATAATGCTAAGTTAATGTGGAGATTATTATTTGATTGGATTTGTGATGGATAAAGTATTGTGATCTTTTCTTCTTTTGAGAAACATCATGTTTAAGAATGTATGTTAAGGAAAATGGAAACATGGATCTAAATGGATTTCTGATTGCTGTTTCAATTTTATAAATTGATGCAATAGTAATGGAGTGTTAGTGAAATGGTGTAATGTAGTTCATTTCATTTCAATCATTAATTGCTAGATCAAGTGTTTTGAGATAATGCAAGTATGATCCTTAGATTGGGGGCTGACACTAGTCTAGTACCTTGTGGTGATAGAATTTCTGTAAGTTGTGACTGACACTAGTCTATATCCTTATGGGAAAGAATTTCTGTCAGTTGTTTAATTAAGTGATAATTATAAATTCAAGGGATATGGGTTTCAATTAACAAGATAAAACATTATGGTTTCATTATACATAATGGATTACTATGAGGTTTCCTTATGGATGCATAGCGTAGGTCCTTATGTGGACACCCATGAACTATTGGATCATTACTTTGTCATTTTCTTTGCGAGTTTATTTCTATTAGAAAGAGATATAGTGCTTGATGATTTTGGTGTAAAAAGAATGGAATTATGTTATTAGATTTTAATAACATCTATATTTAATCTGCATAATTGTTATATTATACTGACTTTTATGGTTGCAAAATTTTGGAGATGATTCGTTATCTTTATCAATGTGACTGAGCCCTGTTTGCAATTGCGCTTGTGTTTATTTTTTTTGATTTTCAGGTTTTAGATGGATAAATCAATGAGTATGGGATAGTGGATAATAGTTGTTAAGATTTATGGGAAGCAGATCATTTCTTGGTTACTAGTTATCAGAACTATTCGTAGAATGTAAAGGATTGGTTAAGAAGGAAATTTTGTTTTTTTTGAAACTAAGTCTTTGAATAAAGAGTATTCTTATTACTCTGATGTAATTCAGTTGAAAACTATAAAGCTCTTAGAAGCAGTTACTATGATTATATGTTCCAGTTTGTAATGTTAAAAAAAATAAAATAAAATTTATTACTATGGTTCTATGTGGTTTTGTTTATGGTTGATTCTTCTTTGGTTTCATCTTTTAGTTTTAAGTTTGGATGGGTGTTACATTTGGTATCAGAGCCGAGTTTAAACACTCAAGGCTTGAGGGTTTTAAAAAAAAAGGGGTTTTATCATTATGCTTCCGTTAGTGATTCTTATTGATCTTTTCTATAGGATTTCAAGCATGCCTCTTGTTACACGAGGAGCACAAAGACGTGGTGACCCAGTTGATGCCGATTTAGGCAGAGGTAGGGGTGGATGACGTGGTCGTGGTCATGGTCGAGGAAGAGGATGAGGTCACCAAGGAGTACTTGGTGATGAACAAGTTGATCCTTTAATAGGAATGGATCAGGAAGATCGAGAGGTACCTCAGGTTGAAGTTCTCCAACAGATCCTTGAGAGGTTGGATAACATTGAAGCAAGGAACAATGTTCCAGTTGGTGTAGCAAATGCTCATGTTATACGAGTCCCTATAGAAGAAGATCCTATTATCAGGACTCAGTTAAAAGACCTTTCTAAGCTCAAAGGACCATATTTCAATGGAACAGAGGGTGGTGCTGAAGCTGAAGCATGGCTCTTGAACATCGAAAGATGTTTTATTCTCCATGATTATCATGGTAATGTGAAGGTTCGTTGGACCGTAATGCAGCTAAGATCCTTTGCTTCCATATGGTGGAATATGGAACTAGAGCAACTTGGAATTCTTATCTCTCAGGTTACATGGGAGCTTTTCATAGAAAGATTCAGCGAGAGATTCATGTCGGATTATTGGCAGCAAACTAGATCCAAAGAATTCTTCAGTATTTCTCAAGGCAACTCAATGGTGGAAATGTATAAGAGGAGGTTTTTCCAACTGAAGAAATATTCTGGTTGGTTAGAGAATGATAAGCCTTTGGTACAACACTTCATTAGGGGTTTGAACCCTAAAATTGGAGAAGTGAGAACTTTCAAACCTAAAACAGTGAAAGAAGCTGCTGATCAAGCCAAGCTCACAGAATTGAAGTCAGGATTTTCAGCCAAAGGAACAGTGAATCCACCAGCTCAAAGTAGTGGGAAGAATCAGAAACCTTATCAAGATAATTTCAAGGCAGTTTCCAGTGGATCGAGTGGTAAATTTTAGAAGAGGAAGTTTGAAAAGTTTTCCAAATCAAACAAGAGTTTCAAGGTTCCTGAGCAACCTAAGTCCTTTAAACCAACTTAGAGTGTACAACAGAGTTATGCATCACCTCCAGCAAACTCATCACAGGATAAAAGTACGAAGAGAGCAGTAGAATGTTGGCAATGTGGGCAATTGGGGCATTTGCAATGGAATTGTCCCCTTCGAGGCAATAGTCAGGTCAGGTCTAAAGCCACAGGATCTGAGGCTACTGTTAGTGATTTTGGAAGGAATCATCACATCTTTGCTATTGTGGATCAGAAACAAGCAGATCATTAGAACACTGTGATTGAAGCTAGAGGTAATTACCAAGGTAAGAAGATCTCTATTTTATTTGACTCTAGTGCCACTGATTCTTTTATTTCTTCCAATTTGGTTAAGCAATGTGGAATTCTTGTGAGTAAAGTTGAATTGGCATGGCAAGTTGAGTTAACATCAGGGACTAAGGTTGAATCGGGGTTTATAGCTAAAAATTGTAAGGTCCAATTTAAGGCTTTTACTACTACAGTCAGCCTTAGGGTTATTCCTTTAGGTTCTTATGACATTATTCTGGGTATGGATTGGTTAGATCAACACCAAGCTATCATCGATTGTAGAGAGAAGACCGTTAGGTGTATCGATGATAATAGAACCATCAAGTTTATTACAGGTGTTAAGAGGCCTATGTCAGTCAGAACTATTTTTGCTAAGCAACTTCAGAGATGTTTACAAAAGGGATGCAAATTATTTGCTATTTCTATCAATGATTTTGAAGAACCAGTTGCTTGGAACACCAGCTTAGATCATCCAATTTTGAAAGAATTCTCAGATGTATTTATTACAAAGATTTCAGGAATCCCACCTAAAAGAGAAATTGATTTTAGGATTGATCTTTTGCCGGGAACCGAACCGATTTCCAAGACTCCTTACCGCATGACCGCTCAAGAATTAGTGGAACTAAAGGTTCAACTTGAGGAACTTCTTGAGAAGGGGCTTATTAGACGTAGTGTTTCACCTTGGGGAGCACTTGTTATCTTCGTCAAGAAGAAGGATGGATCTTTGAGGCTATGTATCAACTATAGACAACTGAACAAAGCTACCGTCAAAAATAGATATCCTTTGCCTCGCATCGATGATTTGTTTGATCAAGTGAAGGGTGCCAAGGTGTTTTCCAAGATTGATCTCAAATCTGGATACCATCAGTTAAGGATTCAAGAAGCTGACATTCATAAAATATCCTTTCACACAAGGTATGGGCATTATGAATTCATAGTAGTGCCATTTGGGTTGACTAATGCACCATTAGTATTCATGAGTTTGATGCAGGGAGTATTCAGGACTTTCTTAGATAAGTTTGTGGTAGTGTTCCTTGATGACATTTTGGTATATTCTAACTCCTTGGAGGAGCATGAGTAGCATTTGAGGCAAGTCTTTGAATGTCTCTGTAGGAACAAGCTATATGCCAATCCTAAAAAATGTGAATTTTTCAAAATTGAAATAAGTTATTTGGGTCACATCATTATAGGAGATGGAATAGCTGTTGATTCTGCTAAGATTAGGGCAATTGTAGAGTGGCCAACTCCTACCAATGTGTCTGAAGTACGAAGTTTTATGGGTCTGGCTAGCTACTATAGAAGATTTGTGGCTAATTTTTCAAAGATAGCCCAGTCCATTACTTCTCTTCAGAGAAATGGTAAGAAATTCATCTGGTCAGATAAATGTGAAGAAGCATTCCAACATCTTAAGGAACGTTTGACTAGTGCACCAATTTTAGCGGTACCTGATCCTTCTAAGGAATTTGTTGTGTGCACCGATGCCTCATTGGATGGTTTAGGGGCTGTCTTGACGCAGGACGGCAGGGTCATTGCTTATGAATCTAGGAAACTAAAGGATCATGAAATTAATTACCCTACTCATGATTTGGAACTCGCAGCAGTGATTCATGCTTTGACCAAATGGTGGCATTTTCTTCTTGGTCAACATTTTGAGCTACATACCGATCATAGAAGTCTACAATATTTGTTCACGCAGCCCAATCTTAATGCACGTCAGTGCAGATGGATGGAGTTTTTGTGTGAGTATGACTTCGAAATGAAGTATATTCGGGGTAAAGAAAACAAAGTAGCAGATGCTCTTAGCAGAAGGAGTCATGAAATCTCTTCTTTGACCCTCACAATTGACTTGAAAGAGAGAATACTTTTGAATTTGGTTACTGATCCTTGGTACTTAGATGTCAAAGCAGTGATTGATAGTGGTAGTGTATTAGAAGGCAGATTTGAGGGTTACTCTATCAGCACTGAAGGACTGATGACTTACCGAGGCAACATATATGTGCCAGAAGTCAGGAATCTCTGGAATCTAGTTATGACTGAAGCACATAAGGCACCTTATTCAGCACATCCTGGTGTGAAGAAGATGCATGCTGATCTTAAGCAGCATCACTATTGGCCGGGTATGAAGAGGGATATTGCTGATTTTGTGGCTAGATGCTTGGAGTGTCAGAGAGTAAAAGCTAAGCATCAACATCCAGCTGGTTTACTTCAATCTCACAGCATGCCTGAATGGAAATGGGATACCATATCCATAGATTTCATAGTGGGGTTACCATTTTCAGCTAGGCGACATGATGCCATTATGGTTGTTGTTGACCGGTTAACCAAAGTTGCCCACTTTATTCCCATAAGATCCACTTATAATGCTGCATCTGTGGCACAGATTTATATGGAACAAGTTGTTAAGCTGCATGGGATTCCTAAGAAGATCATATTTGATAGGGATTCAATTTTTACTTCATCTCTGTGGAGATCTTTGCAGCGTGAATTAGGTACTCAGCTGAACTTTAGTTCAGCATATCATCTTGAAACTGACGGACAGACTGAGCGTGTCAATCAGATTTTGGAAGATATGCTTAGAATGTATGTGATGGATAGGCAAAATAGATGGGAAGAGTACTTACATCTGGTTGAATTTGCTTACAACAATGGTTACCATAGTTCTATAGGTATGGCTCCTTTCCAGGCTTTGTATGGAAGACCTCTGGTAGTTGTTTTTTTTCGTTGCATGCCTCCTTGGCATAAGCTTTCATAGTTTTCTGTTGTTACATGCGAGTGTATATAGTTTCTTTTTCATGTGTTTGATCTGCATGCCTAGTTTTTCGGCTTCTCTCACTGTGCTTTTACTTTAAAATTTTATTTTCTGGGTTCTATTAAGGGTTTTCATTTATTTATCTCAAGTTTAGGTGTTCTTTACATTAAATCTTCATATTTAACTATGACCACCTTGATGCCAGAAATAAAGTTAAATAGTATAAATTATCATGCATGGAAAACACACATGACCTTCATCATTAGATTAAGACATATTTTGGATATTGCAACTAATGCCAGTTCAAAACCAACAGCCTCTGCTCCTCAAGCTAACCAAACTGCTTGGAAAACTAAAAATGAGGAAGCACTTGGTTTAATTAGGATCTCCTTAAGTCCTAAATTGTATGTCTTAATTTCTACTTGTACAGAAGCCCATCAAGCTTGGGACATCCTAAAAATACCTATGACAGTGCAGACGAGACTCAAAAAATCTAGCTTCAAGACCAACTTGAAGACCTCAGGTATACTGACTTCAACTCTGTTGATGATTTCTTGCTCAAGTTTGATTCAATTAAAGTTTTACTAATTGGTTTACAAGTTCCTCTCTCTAATTTAAGGATAATCCACATAATTATTCATAAATGTTTGCCTAGACAGTTCCAACAGTTTATTACAAATATTTACTCTCAGTTAGCTATTCCTTCTTTAGCATCTCAATTAACTTATGTCATCTTTCAAAATATGTTGCATCAAGAGGAAGCAAAATTCATTCAATTTGGTATAATTAAAACCCACGAACATGCCTATGTCTCTCAAAGTCACAATAACAATAGATCTTCTAACACTAATCAAAATAACCAAAATTATCAAAGATCAAACAATACTAATAATAATAACTTAGGCCAACAATTTAATGATCATTATAATTCTAGGCCTTCCAATAACTATCATAATAGTAATCATTCAAATAGGCCACATTGCACCTATTGCGGTAAAGATGGTCACTCAATACATAACTGTTTATAGAAACAAAAGGATGATCAACCTAATTCTCAAAACTACTCAAATGGAAAATCTAATGGAAATCAATCTCGTTTTGCTTTTACTGTCTATTTTAATGCTTCTAAACCACTTGAATGGATTATTGATAGTGGTTCATCTCAACATGTTACATCTCATAAGGAAGTCTTTGATTCTTTGCAACCCGATTCTATGAATATTCCTGTTTCTTTAGCTGATAATTATTGCTATCAAGTTGAAGGAATTGGTAATGTTTCTGTTCCAAATGGTAAATTACATGATGTGCTTTATGTTCCTGATTTGAAAGCTAACCTTATTTTTATTCCGCAATTATGTCAAGATTATAAGGTTGAGTTTCATAAAAATATTTGCCATATCATTGATCCCAATACTGATCAGATAGTTGCTAATGCTAAATTAGATGATGATAATCTCTTTAAATTTTATCAATTTGCCTCTCCTAGATATTCATTACTCACTACTGTTGATTTTCACATTTGGCATGAAAGGCTAGGACATTTAAATTCTGATTATATCTCATTAATGCAAAAAGAAAATATGGTAGATGGGCTACCTAAGTTTACTCCTTCCAAGTTTGATTGCAATGGATGTATGAGTGGTAAAATGCATAGAGAATCTTTTCCCCATAAATCATCTTGGAGAGCTAATAATAAGTGAGTTCTCATTCATAGTGATCTTTTAGGTCCTATGAAAAATACTTCTATTTCAGGATCTAAATATGCTTTAACTTTTGTTGATGATTATTCTCGTAGAACTTGGATTTATTTCTTACATAGTAAAGATCAAGTCCTTGATATTTTTGCTGAATTTCATATTTTTGTGGAAAGACAAAGTGGTTGTAAAATTCAGATTCTTAGGACTGATAATGGTACTGAATATGTTAATCATACTTTCCATTCTTACTTAAGATCTTTTGGTATCAAACATGAGCTTACTGTTCCTTATACACCAGAACAAAATGGTGTGGCAGAACGGAAGCATAGAAAAATAGTAGAAATGGCTAGATGTTTTTTACATGCTAGAAATATGGATTATAAATTTTGGGCTGAAGCCATGGCATGTGCCACCTATATTCTTAATAGGACTCCTACTAAGTCCCTACCAAATAAAACTCTTGAAGAAATTTGGTCAGGAAGAAAACCCAATTTGTCTCATTTACGGATTTTTGGCTCCACTGCTTATGTTCACACACCTAAACAGAAAAGGAAAAAGTTAGATCCTAAATCCTCACCTCATATATTTTTTGGCTATTTTGAGAACACTAAAGGTTATAGATTTTATGATCCTCTTACTAATAAAGTTCAAATAGCTCGAGATGTTTGCATTGCTGAAAATGGTGTCCATGACTGCTCTCAAATTTTAAATTCTAATTTTAGTCACAACAACATAGTTCTTGTGGAGGACCAACCTCCGTCTCTCAACCCTATTCCTCACATTTCTACTCCTAATGTTTCTATTCCTTCTGTTTCTGCTCCTAACACTAAGGATAATACTAATACTCTTCAAAAGGATAATGATGAACATAAAGATAGTAATGATACTCCTAATGATTTTGTTCCTTCTAGTAGTAGCAGTGATGATGATGATGATGGTAATAATATATTTACTCCTCCTAGCAATATTTCTATTAATTCTAGGAGAAATCCTAAATGGTTTAAAGATTTACTTAATGAAGGTGATGATTACATTTCTAGAATGGGTGAACTTAAACCTAGAAGGATAAACTACTGCAATTATGATCTTACGACTTCTCTCTCTAAATCTAATGATCCTCAAACCTTTGATCAAGCTAAAAATCAACCTCACTGGAAAATTTCTATGCAAGAGGAATATGATAGTTTAATTTCTAATAATATTTGGGATTTAGTTACTTTACCTCATGGCAACAATCTAGTTTCTTGTAAATGGTTATGCAAAACTAAGTTGAATGCAAATAATGATATTAGTAAGTTTAAAGCTAGACTAGTAGCAAGAGGTTTCTCTCAAGTTGAAGGAATATACTATAATGAAACCTTTTCTCCTATTGCAAAAATGCCTACCATTAAAGTTGTTCTTGCTTTAGCTGCAAAAATGAATTGGCCTATTCACCAAATGGATGTTAAAAGTGCTTTTTTGAATGGCGATTTGCATGAAGAAATATACATGTCTCAACCTCCTAGTTTTATTCAACAAGGTAATGAACATTTAGTATGTAAACTCAAGAAGTCTATTTATGGTTTAAAACAATCTCCTAGAGAATGGTACTCTAAAATCAATTCTTTCTTCATTTCTCAAGGTTTTGATAGAAGTAAAAATGATCCAAACTTGTATATCAAGCATATTGAAAATGACAATGTTATTATTATCTTATATGTTTTTTATTTAATCCTTACCTCTAGCTCTACTCCTTTACTTTCTGAAATTAAATTTCAACTCAATCAAAAATTTCAAATGATAGATTTAGGCATCTTGCACTACTTCTTAGGCATGCAAATTTGGCACACTTCTAAAGGTATATTTGTTTCACAATCTAAGTATGCTCAAGATCTCTTAAAAATATTTGATATGACTAATGCTAATGATGTCTCTATTCCATGTGATTTAGGAACTAAGTTAATGATAGATATGCAATCTCCATTGATAGATGCTACTCCTTATAGAGAACTTGTAGGTAGTTTAATTAATCTAACCCTCACTAGACTTGATTTATCTTTTAGTGTTGGTTTAGTTTCAAGATTCATGTCCAAACCTCAACAAACTCACTTCAAAATTGCTAAAAGAATATTATGTTACATTAAAGGTACTCTTACCTTAGGATTATTTTATGATGCAAATTCTGATTTTTCTTTTAAAGGTTTTATTGATTCAGATTTAGGTGGAGACCCCAATGATGGGAAATCTACTTTTGGGTATTGTTTTTCTCTTGGTTCAGGTTCTATATCTTGGAAAAGTAAAAAAGAATGATTTGTGTCTCTATGTTCTACCGAAGCTGAATATAAAAGTTGTACTCATGCCTCTAAAGAAGCTCTATGGCTTAGAAGAATACTTGAAGATTTGGGTCTACCTCAACAAGAACCTACACCATTGTATTGTGACAATCAAAGTGCAATAGCCTTGGCAAAGAATCCAGTTTACCATTCAAAGTCAAAGCACATTTCTCTCCACCACCACTTCATTAGAGAGCACATTGTAGAAAAGAAGGTTTCCCTCATCCATTGCAAAGGTGAAGATCAAGATGCAGATATTTTGACAAAACCTCTGTCTAGAGAGAAATTTGAATTTCATTGTAACAATTTGGGTTTGATACCCCTTGATGTAATTACCCCAAGTAAAGATTAAAGGGGGGTGTTAGAATTTAATCTTTCATTGGTAAAATATGTATTTAATGGATAAACTAAGGTATCCTATTGTATTTGTCCTCTTGTCCAAGTGGGAGGACATGTCATATTTGTAATTCTTTTATTAAGGAAAATAGATATTCCTCCTTATGAGGAATCCTACACTTGTCTCACACACTAGTGAAATGTGGCATACATGGAAATGGAAGTTACAATGTAACTCCTTCCTCACATTTCTATTAAAAAGATGGCTCTCCTTCTCTCTTCACATGAGATAATTCTTCTTCTTGAACACTATTGTATGAGCTAAGCTCTCACACACACACTCTCTCTCTCTCATTCTTAGGCATTTTTTGCCACATTCATTATATCACAGGGGTTTTTTTATGCTTTCCCCCCTTCAAAATATTGTCTCCTTTGTTTCTTTTCTCTTTGGTGAATGCTCCTAGTTTTGTGTTAATTCATGGTAAATCTTCTTACTCCTTGCTCATTGCATTAAACAATTTCTTGTCTCTCTTTATTTTGTTATTATTTTAACATTTTTCCTCTTCTTGTATGTCCCTATCATTTTCTTGCATATACCTCTTCATCTCCACTGGATCAAACTCATCCTTTTGTATGTCTCTACAATGCTCAACAATTTTTGTAGATACATTGCATCTGAGACATATGAAAATCTTCGGCTCACTATCATCATTTCTCATCATAGCACATGGGAATTTTCCTATTTTACTTATGACAGTATCATTTATCCTTCTCACCCCATTGAATCTATCTAAGACATGGTGATTTCTCTTAGTTATAGGAAAATGATTCTTACTTTTTCAATCTGAGGCTCTATGTCCATACTTTCCACAATCAAAACAAATGCCACTAAAATTCTAAAGTTTAGGATGTCTTGCCACAATCTTCTTGTTCTTGTTCCTCTTTTTGTCCTTGCACTTCTTTTGACTCTTCTTCTTCTTGTTTACCGTATCTTTCTTCTTCTTACTCTTATCTGTTATCTTGGCTTTGTCCTTCTGTTCTTTATCTTTTCTCTTCTTCTTTTTCTTGTTCTTTTGTCCCATAGCTTTAGGCATATCTTGTCCTGACTTGGAGTATTCTCCTTTGACATATTTGACACCATTGTTTTCTCTTTCAAGTAATACCTTAAATTTAGCTTCTCTAAACATGAGATTTTTGACATGGTTATTTTTGGTTGCAATATATTCCTTGATATACCTTGACCATTCATTATCAACTTGATCAACTTCTGATATTAGGAAAATTTGGTCCTTTGTTGTCTTACTTCTTGTCTGAACTCCTTTGTTCTTATCACCAATGATATGTCCTTCATAGTGATTCAACCTTATAAACCTTGGTACCATTTGATTTATCACATGCCTTTTTTCTTCTTTATCTAGAGTATCTTCACAACTTATGGTCACTTGTACACCAAGAGCTTGGGTTTGAATTCGTTGACCTTTTCTTTGATTATCATTATTGATTTTCTTTCCAACATAAGGATTATTGGATCTGGTCAGGTTCTCAATACTTTATTCCACATTAAAATTTTTGCTTTCTATTGACTTTTTCATCCTTTTGTTATAGCACCTATACGCTCTACTTTTGGTAGAGTATCCAAGGAATATACCTTCATCACTCTTTGCATCAAACTTTCCTATATCTTCATCTCTCTTTATATACCATTTACTACCATAAATTTTGAAGTACTTAATAGTAGACACATGACCACACCAAATTTCATAAGGTATCTTTCTAGTTACATCTTTGATATGTACTTAGTTAAGAGTATATACTATAGTGCTTAGAACTAAGACATCTTTGAAATATCCCTCTCTAGCATCATGGTCCTAGTAGTCTCTAAAATTGATCTATTCTTCTACTCCACTACACAATTCTATTGTGGAGTTTTAGAATTAGGCATCTATCTCTTGATTCCATGCATCTCACATAATGCATTGAACTCATCTGATGTAAATTCTCCACCTCTATCTGATATCAGCTTCTTCAATTTTAGACTAGTCTCATTTTCCACCATTGACTTGAAGGCTCTAAACTTACCAAAATCTCCTAACTTCTCCTTCAATAAGGTTACCCATACCATCTTTGAATAATCATCAATCAATAGCACAAAATATTTGTCTCCTTGCAAGCTTCTAATTTAAGTAGGGCCACACAAATCAGTATGAACAAGATCAAGAAATCCATTTGATTTTTCCTTCTTAGAGTGTAAAGTAGCTCTTATTTGATTACCTAATTGGTATTCCTTGAAAAAATTGTTAGCATGCTTCTTCATCTTAAGAAAATATCTAACAAAAGTAGAACTTATGGAAACAATATTATCAAAGTTCACATGACACAACCTTTTATGCCACAACCAACTTTCATCTATCTGAGAAATCAAACAAGTCTTTTGGCCATTACTAAAAAATATGTTACCTCTTGTCTTAGATCCAACATAAATCTCCCTTCCAAAATTATTTAAGATCTTGCACATGTCATTATTGAAATTCAAACCATACCCTTTGTCCACCAGTTAACAAACACTAAGAAGTTTATGTTTCAAACCTTCTACATACAATACATCATTAGTATTTTTTTCCATCTAAAGTAATAAAACCTCTACCTTTGATCTTACCACTAGATTGTCACCCCATTTTGCTTCACCACCATCATAATTTTCATAGCTTATTAATTTTCTTTTGTCTCGAGTCATATGATGAGAGAATCCAATAGTAGTCACCCACTTATCTTCTTTGCCAACTTGAGAAGCTAAATATTTCTCTTCAACAACATCATTAGTAGCAATAAAAGGAATACAATTTTTAGATCTAGAATCTTCTTTAATAGCAATGAGAGAACTATCAAGCTTAATATTATCAAACTTATTAGCTTCTTTCTTGAAAACAATTGAAGTAAATTTTTTATCATCATTATCAGCTTCATCATATTCATCACTAATAATTCTTTCATCATCTAGGGAATGATAACATCTTCTTTCCCTAGGCTTAGGCTCATACCTATACTTAGGAAATTTAGCAGGGCACCTAGATGCATAATGTCCTACCTTACCACATTAAAAAAATTTGAAACACAACTTTACTTTGTACTTACTTCCAACATGAGCTCTTTCTTTGTAACACATCCTTTTGAAAACTTAGCTTCCAATTCTTCAAGCTCTCTATCTTACTTTTCTATGCCATTCATCTCTTGTTCCCATCTTGAAAATTTCCTTGTAGGTTTCTCAACAAAAAATGATCTTTACATGTTACTTCCAGTCATAGTGGCTTTGAAATCTTTCTCATTCTTGGGTAGTGCATCACTTATTGAGCTCAACTCAAAGGTTTTAAGCTTCCCAACTAGATTTTCTCTTATCACATTAGTCATTGTTAGGTTATTTCTTCAATAGCTCCAACCTTGTTGTCATACCTGAAGGATTCAAGGATCTCAAAACTTTTGAAACAATCTCATCCTCATCAAGTGTTCCTCCAGAACATCTGACAACACACACTATCTCATTAAACTTCAACATGTAAGATGAGATATTCTCATCCTCACTCATCTTCATGGCCTCACACTTTCCTTTCAAGCTCTTCAAATTTTCCTTCTTCACTGTTGTATCTTCTTCATAAAGAATCCCCAACTTCTCCCATATCTAATTAGCTATCTCCAATTCCCTGACATTATTCATCTTTGCATCAATCAATGCACTTAGTAAGGCTTCTTTTTCTTGATTTTTTTCCTTGGCATCGATGATCTCATCAAGATCTATAGGGTTCTAAGGAGGGTTGTATGAATTCTTTGTAATCCTCCAACAACCTTCATCAATACATATGAGATGTACAATCATTTGGTTCTTCCAGTTCATAGTTGGTTCCATAAAATCTAGGGTTATCCTTCTTGTATGATTTCATCTTTGGATTTCCCTCAAGCTAATAGGAATTCTTCAAGGGATGAGGTTGTGATACCAATTGTAGGAAATAGTTAGTAATAAATTGAGAGGGGGAAGGGGGGGTGAATCAGTTTCTACCAAAATACTTAAAATATAAAATATTCAAGGATAAAACCATTAATCACATAAACTACTATTACTGATTTGCATGATTTAAAGCATGTAAACACAAATCAGAAAACACCAACATCACATCACAAAGATTTTTTATCTTGGAAACCTAGACTAGGGTGAAAACCACAGCGGGGTTGATACCCACAATAAGAATGATACCTTGTTATAAGTAAAGATTATTACAATATGAGGAATGCACATGCATTTAGGAAAACTGCTTAGAGTTCACTACTCAATTTTCCTTAGGAACCCATCCTAAGGAAGTCACATTGACTTATAATTACAATTCATAAGTCTCACTAACTTACAAACACTTTTCAAACACCAATGTGATAATTTATGAATTGGATAGTAGCATCTCACTATGCCTTGGTCAGTTCCTTTTCAGTACAATCAGATCCCTTGCTGTAATTATTTCTACCACACCACAAACAAGCAATTCATCCTTTAGTAGATCTATAAAAATGCTTCACTAGCATATGCTTACTTTCGTAATCTCAAAAACATTGGTGTATACACATGACACATAAATTAAACCCTAATTTACCATATTTATCAAGAACTAGGTTGAAAAAAACCTAATCATTAATCGTCCATATCTCAATGCCAAAATCAACCATCAAGATCTTTATACACTTTCCAAACATCCCTTTTATCCATCAATATTATCTTGAGATCATGGTCATAACCCTAAAACATTTTACTGATCTCATATAAACCATTTTATCATCTTTCCTTAACATGTTAGCTAAGATCACAAAAAAATAACTTAGATTCATTGAACTTGGCCACCTTGATCAATGTAAACTATCTAATCATCAGAAACATAATCTTAGATCATCCTAAGGCATCAGTAAGCTCAAACAAATAAACAAATACATTGCATTCATCAGATCTACCAACATCTTATGATAAACTTTCAAGAACACTGTCATCCTCCACTAACATTATTGTAACTACCTTGCGGATCATCAAAATAAAAACCCTTTGAATGGTAAAAATTCCTATTTCCTCAACACATTTGTAGCTACACAACCAAATTTCTCATCTACAACATGTGCGTGAAAACAATCCTTGTAACTCTGTAACTCTATAACACTGACATTCAAAAAAATAACTAGTCTTCATCTATGACACTACAACTTGATTAAATCATTATGTTAGAAACTCAAATATGACATGAAGCATGTAGAAAACCTCTACATCATCCCATGAGGTGTGAGACTCCTCATCTTTAGTAACCTTCTACCACCATTCATCTGAACATCCTGCGTTATTGGAAAAAACTACATATATGTCAACCAAACTTCACAACAGATATCAAAACCATATGATCTTCACACTATACTTCCAAAAACAATTTGTAGACATTAAAAAAATAACATTGCATATGTTTCCATCAATGGAAACACATCCAAATTTCCAACACTCAGCTACCTGAAGAGCTAGTACCGAGATTCGATGCCACTAAGCTCTTTTTACCAACATATTTCTTATTCCATACCACAACTATCTTATGAGATTTAATTGATACTGTAACATTTTGATAATTCCCTGACATTACTAGAGCATCAACAGATTTGCAGGTGTTAGCATAATGACAAGTCTACCCACATTTGAAATAATTGACATTCCTTTGTCCTAATCTCATTGACTGAACCCTAGATCTGTATTGATTAGTCTTTTGACCATAATTGTGATGCACATAGAAATTCCCATGAAAATATTGTTCATTCCATTTTTCTTAACTTTATTAGAAACTTGAATTCTACATTGATTTTATTTATGAACAAACTTATGCTAATTAAATAACTAAACATTCTCTCCCTTCATCATCTTACAATTAACATCCTTATGATCAATTTTTTTGCATATGAAACAATAGTTGATAAAAGATAAGTACCTTTGACCATTTAGTTTCTTGAGTGGAGGCCTTCTTGTAAATGTATTTGGATTATTGACCTTTCTTTCTACCTCATACTTTTCCCCAGCTTCAACTTCCTTCTCTTTTCCTTTATTCTTTAAATTTGAATACTAGCTGATGAAACCCAAACCTTCCTTGTTCTTGTGACTTTTCCACATGGATACAAGTTGATCTAAAGTACTATTTCTTTCACCAAACTTTTCTTTAAATCTCAGCTTCCTTAATTCCAAATCCAGCTTCTCATTTTCATCTAATTGCTTCACGATGATGTCTTGAGATTCTCTTCAGTTTTATTCCATTCCCTAGTTTTTTGATTGATAGTGTTCCTTAGATCTTCTTCGTTCTTCTTCCAATCTTCCATCTTCTTCTTGAACTCTTTCTCAATAAATTCCTTAGTATTCCTAGTGTTACTCAAATGCTTTCCTAGATTTTCCACCTTTTCTTTTGAATCCTTAAATTACTGACATACTTCTTTATGCATTTCCTTGAACTTCTATATATGATCCCCTAGCTTTGAGATACATGGATTCACTTTCTTTAGGTTTTCCTTCATATGCTCATTCTCTAATTCATTGTAATAAATATCACTCATCATTATCTACCAATCTTCATTAGAATAGTACTCTCCTTCCATCCACTCAAACATCTTAGATCTCCCTCAAGCGGTTAAGCTCTATCTGTAAGGGACCATGCTCTGATACCAATTATTGAAAAAATTGAATAATTGAGAGGGGGGTAAATCAATTATTCTAAAATACTTTCTAAAACTTTTACTAATTTGATATACACATAAACCATTCAAATAATTAAGACTAATAAAAAGAATGAAACAACAAGAACAATCTACACCATAACACTAGATATAACATGGAAACCCAAATTGGGAAAATTTGGGAAGAAACTAATTCTCATGAAAGTAAACATTAGTTAAGGTGGCATTAATTAAGGTGATTATTATTGAGGGCTCACTGTCAGTTTTCTCACTACTGTTTGGCTCATAGTCGGTTGGGATAACTACCCTTATACAAAAGATTTATTACAAAATGCTTTACTCACAAAATGTGAACTTATAGAATTATATCTTCCTATGCATAAAATAGTTCTAGTTGATAGCATAATAACCATAATCAACAATAGATCCTATTATAGATCTTATGCCAACACATACCAAACTTCTGCAACATAGTACGTAAAACCTTCTTTGTACCAAAATAATACTTCACTCAACTTTCTTCTTCTTACACACAACTTCCAAATATACATTGAAATAAACTTGCACTATATCACCTCTCTCTCTCTCTCTCTCTCTCTCTCTCTCTCTCTCTCTCTCTCTCTCTCTCAGAACAAGTACACTTGACAACATATGTAATGCCCTGCCAGGGAACCCAAGAGAAATTAACCTAAAACATGCTACTAAATTTACAAAATATTTTTTTTTTCTTAAGAGTTTACAATCAATAATAAATAACAATGCAAAAGCAATATAATATAAGACAACACATACTCCTAAATGTAACTTATTGATAGATTACAAGTCTCAAGGTTTACATGATGTAGAACTACGAAAATATAAATTAATCTATTAAGAAAAATTCATAACATAATCACATGATATATCTTAGGTTCATTATAAAACCCAAATTAAAGTATTCTTAATCCTTTAATTAATCATAATGAAAAAGGACACAAATCATAAAGTACACTAACATATTTATTTCAACTGAATGATAAGATACATTCATTACATCAATATAACCAAATGTACAATCTATAAAGTACAACCGATACATCATAGTCTTCAAGATAATACAACTTCCACTGCACATGTCACAGAGATAAAAATAATACATTACAAAAATACATACATCTCTAGAATCAAGGTCACTAACCAGTACATAAAATGAAATACAAGATATACATCTCATGAGAAAGTCTCCAAGAAAGAACAAGAAGATAGAAGAAACATCAAGGATCATCCAAGCACCAAGTCACGAATGTCAGAACTCAATGGTAATATTATCACTACCACCTGACCACGTGGAACCAATAAGTCCACTTCCACCATGCTGAGGAGATAACATTAGGTCTCACTCAAGGAAACAACCAAACAAGAAAGACTAATGCAATGGTACACTAGATAAAATGGTAGTACATGATATAAGGTTATCGAGTAAAAATGATCATGACACAAATCAAGTGTACACAAATGCAACGTAGGAACCTAGGACACATATAAGGAAGTGTCATCACATGATTTTACTCTAAGGTAACTTGGTAGTCTCTCTGGACCTTGACCCCTAGTGACTCTATGAAGTATCAGTAGTCCTTTCGTACAGACAAGGAAAACCAACTATGTTAGACCTCAACGTCTCTCTAGACGGGAAAGAATCTTCTCCCACTCCCATCCTAGCATGTACTAGCACTCAAGGCATGAGCGAGGCACAATGATCTTTTTAATGTTTCTATCCTAATAAATTTATTAAGTTATCACTTATTAGGTCAACTTACAAAGGATACCCAGGTAGCCACTTTAGGGCTCTGATGCCTCCAAAGTAAGACACTTCCCCTCTATGGTCCTAGATAAACTACCCTAATGCTCCCAACAAAAGAACCAAAGAGAAAGCAAAACCAAAATCATAATCATAAAAGATTTCCATAAATAAATAAACATGAATGTCATCAAAGACAAGTGTTGGAGCATAATAAACAAAACCTCATCCTATACAAGGATCCAAACTGTCCATCCCATACTAAACATCTCAATAACTCAAATACCAAATCTCATAGTTCAAATTGCAAGATCAAAAGCATCAAGCATCTCTCTCCAAACATGGAGTAAAACATAATCCACAAAGGTCATCATATAGAATCATCATAAATGTAGAAACAAGGTGACCAAGTTAATTAGGACTCAACACACATAATGGTCATCACCTTTTTGTGGTTGAACAACATAAAGATCGAGGACTTAATAGAAACCTGACATAAATCTCAGATAAACCCAAAATAACACTCTTATAATTGAGACACCAAATGGTTATAAATTTATTATATATGAACTCAAGTGTGAAAGAATTCATTTCATAAAATAATTTAAATTTCAAAAGACAAGATTCCACCTATGACATCAATCTATCCTAACTGACCTTATTCAACAAGGCCAGATAAAACTCCAATAAGAAAACACCGTATTATAAAATACACCCACATCAAAATTCCAAAACAAATATTTAATTTACTTTTATAAATTAATTTCTAATTTTCATTATATAAATTAATTTATTAAGTATAATTACTAATTGACAATATAATTAAATTCCAATAACCATCAATAAGATTTACCTCTATAAATTAATTTTTAAAGTTCCTTATATAAATTAATTTATTAAATATAATTACTAATTGACAATATAATTAAATTTTAATAAAATAAATCTCAACTATAAGTTCCAGTTGATTACTACATTTCTTTTGTTATTGGTAGTCCAATTAGACTCTTCTTTTACCATTTTTTTTAAAAAACTAATAAATATTAATAATAATAATATTTTTTTAAATTCAAAAATTAAGAAATAATAATAATAATAATAATTTACTTCAAAATTGATTTTCTATAATCTTATTTAATATATATATATATACATATATATATATATATATACATATATATATATATATATATATATATATATATATATATATATATATACATATATATATATATATATCCATATATATATATATATATATATATATATCTATATATATATATATGTATCTATATATAGATATATATATGTATATATGTATATATATATGTATCTATATATATATATATGTGTATATATGTATATATATATGTATATATGTATATATATATGTATCTATATATATATATGTATATATATATATGTATATATATATATATATACATATATATATATGTATATATATATATATATATAGATATATATATGTATATATATACATACATATATATGTATATATATATATATATATATATATATATATATATATATATATATATATATATATATATATATATATATATATATATATATATATATCTATATATAGATATATATATATATCTATCTATATACATACATACATACATACATACATACATACATACATACATATATATATATATATATATATATATATATATATATATATATATATAAACTATAACTAGTCTCTTATTCTTTTCATAAATTGAATTCAAATACAAATTCACCCAATGTGTTTTCTAATTCTAATTTTTATATATTTACAAGGATTTTTATCTGAAATTTAAATCAAACCCTAGTTGATTGAATTCTAAAGTTTTTTCAATTATTTCGGGGTACAATTCTATTTCAAAGAAAGCTTAGGGTTTTCAACTATTTTTTCAACAGTCATAAAATCTCTTACACATAAAACAACTACAATGATATTCATTCAATTTCCACAAACAAAGAAAGACATGCATTCCAATCAATCCAAAAACAATAACTATTTGGAAGACACAAAGACAACAATCTTTTCAAAAAGAAATATTTTCGAAGGTTTCCAATCCCTACTTTAATTCCATAAGATGAATTTGAAACAAATACAAAGGCCAAAACGTAAATCCAAAACTTCCAAGATCCCAAGCTTTACCAAAATTCCTTGAATTTCAATCTAGAGCCAAACCTGTAAAACCTTCCAAAACTTGTGTCCCAAATAATGGCAAAAAATTACTCTAATAAAGAAAACCCAACAAACCAAATTTTAAGCATGCAACTCACAATCGGGAATTAGAACTCAACTTTAAAAAAAATAAAAATAGCTAACTCAAAATCACAGAAATCAAAATTCAACTCCAACCTAGTTTATATCAATCTTTTATTTGAAAGAACTATTTATTTAATTAATAATTCCAATTCATGCAAATCACTCAACTTTTAATCTTAAATTCATATTTCAATTTTATTAACTGTATGTGTAAATTTAATTGCATAATAATATTTAATTAACAATTAATATTTTTAGAATATTAATAATATGCATATTGATAATTAAATATCAATTCATTAATTTATTAAAAAGAATTATAACTAATCCCTCAATTAAGTCTCTTAACTCAATCTTCTAATTTAGAACTAATAAATAAATTCCTTTTAACTGGTGTGCATATAATTGCATAATTATATTTTAATTATAATTAATAACTTTAGCACCACTTAATAAGTAAATTGATGATTAATATCAATTTATATTGTTTGAACATTTAATTTAAAATTTGATTTAATATTTAATTAAACCTTTATTTTTATAATTAGACTTTTAACCAAGTCTTTTAAATAATGAATGATATTTAATTAAATATCTATATATTTAATATTTCATATTCATAAGATATAATTATTTTAAACTCATAATTAACCTTAATTAGTTTTTTAATGCATTAATAACATAATTCACATGAAGACATCTGATAAACAAACACAAAGGAAAAACCAACCAAACCCATAAAGTAATATTAAAGCTCAAAGAAAGGGTTCATGAATGATGTCACCTTGACAAATTCGAAGGGTAGAAGATAAGATACTTGTCCACTATTTGAGGACAATAAATGGCTTAGCTTGGGATTTAGACTTGGATGCTATCTCCCCTCTCTTACCATTGATATATTGTGATAGAGAACGCTCATCTTGACAATTCAGAGAAGTCAATGCTTGATACCTGAAATCTCGCATAAAAGATGAGCATGTACAAACATGTATAAATATATAACAGACAATGGCAGGGATTGATTGATCACATGGATCTCACAAGTAAGTAACTATGAATCCATCCCTCAACCACATCAAACATAAATATAAAACATACATGCCAACCATACACATGCAAGTATGAGGTAAAAAAAAACTATAACATAAGTAACATCATCATATGTAAATAACCATCATTATCTAACCAACATGATATAAATCAAATGATTTAAAGCATCATAGAACTGAATTATTAAATGTAAGTGAAGATCTAATATTCATAAAAAGTGGTATAAATGGGTTAGCATCATAAACATAAATGATAGTAAAGGGGTGGGCACTACAACATAACCCAAAATTGCATTTACTAAATCTATTTAAAAAACACTAAAAACTTGACATCTCACTAACATCCAATAGACATCTAACATATACTTCCATTAACCAACTAATATAGCTATGCAACTGATATAAAGGTTTTGACATCAATAACACTAATGCTAACATCTTCTCGATATGCTCAAAACTTATAAGTGTCTCCAACATCAAGGGAGGAAAAATAGGAGACCAAAAGGTAATGCATGAGTTGCACATGTAGATGAGGATGACAAGTTTTCACATTCTAAAGATGTTGAAAGAGGAGAGGTCCTTGTTACCAGAAGAGCCTTGCTAAATGATGAGACAAAACCTGAGAAAATGAATAAATTGTTTCACACAAGATGTAAGTGTAGTGATAAACTATGCAATGTCATTATAGATGGTGTTAGTATTGATAACCTTATTTTAGAGTAAATGGTTAATAAATTGAAGTTAGAGAGAAGGAAGCATCTGAATCCCTACTAGATTGTTTATTTGTAGAAGGACCACAAGGCTTTGGTCAATGAAAAATGTATGGTAAATTTCAAGATTGGAATCTGTCATGATGAGGTATTATGTGATATTATGCCTATAGATATTTTTCATTTTTTGTTAGGGAAACCATGACAATTTGATCATCATGTAGTACATGATGGGTATGAAAATACCTATTCTTTCACAAAGGATGGATTTTGATACAAGATGAAGCCATTGAAGGAAACAAAGGAAAAGGTATGCAGTAATGAAAGAGTATGTCTAGTTGATGGAATGGAGTTTCTAGAAGGCATGAAGCATGATCATATCTATTTTTCTTCAATTCCAAAAGTTGATAAAGAGGAAGTAGAAGATGTACCTATGGAAGTTGCAGATTTGTTGGATGATTTTTATGATATTGTATTTGATGGATTTCCACCAATAAGAAATATTAGTTAGCAAATGGAATTGATTCCTGGAGCTAGTTTTCCAAATAAGGAAGCCCATATAATGACTCTAGGTGGTGTAAGTGAAATCCTGAGTATATTTTTGTTGTGATTATGTTTTCTCCCATGTCTATGATATTGAGATCTTGAGTGTTCTCTTTCTTGGGTTTGCTTAATTTTGATGGATGGTGTGACAAAGTCCAACTATGAGGTTTAACCCTACTTGTGGGTCTTGAGACCATGTCCTTTCATGTTTTCCTATCTAGGAGTGGTTGTGGAGGTTCTTTAGGAACCACTATTTTGGGTTATTAGTTGTTAGTGAGTGTTTTTTGGGTCACTTCTATTGTGGATTCCCTAACACCTCCTTTAGTTGGTGTAGTGGGATGAAGAGTCTCCTTTTCCATTATTTGATGCTCCCTTGGCCATAGCTATATATGATTATATATATTTTATTATATTATCTATGTTATCCCTCTTTATGAGACTCCATATTGGAGATTGGTTTTTCCAAAGGAATTTTTGGTAGTGTGTTTATCCTAGCTTCAAGCTACAGGAAGGACGCAGTATCTATAGATGTATCTCACCATCTTGAGCATGGTTAAGGTGTTGAAAAATCTAAATAACTGAGAGGGGGATGAATCAGTTATTTAAAAATAGTTTTCTTCACTTATGTTAATTTTGTAAATACATAAACCAATCAAAAAATTATAACAGATGTAAACATGAAAGCACATAAATCATCAACATAATGAACACAAAAATTTACATATAAACCCAAACTAGTAAAAACTATAGAGAAACTAATTCTCATGAAATGACCAATGGTTAAGGTGACATTAGTTAAGGTGATTTTTACAAGGGCTCATTGTCATTTTTCTCACTATTGGTTGGCTTATTGCTGGTTGGGATAAGTACCTAGAAATAAAAAAGGATAATTGCCTATACAAATAGGCTAACTACCAGAATATAAGAAATGAAATAAAAACCCACCACCTAAGTCACTATCACTGATACTCTATAATACAAAAATGATCTAATAGTCTTCTATTAATTGCATCAACTCACATATACATCAACACACATATATAAATTTGTCAGATTTTCATTCACTTCATATATACTTGCATTCAAGCACGTCTCAACAAATGAATTCATCTCTCTCTTATACTAACTCATGACAACAAATGGGTTAGTCTAAACCAATTTGAAATAGGTTACACCAAAGAATTCCTATGAAGGTAATGAATGAAATGTGGACCATCTCTCTCAATTCAACATGCCTCACACATAACAACACACCATCACTGAGATATTTGGTACCAACAAATAGAATCTATACATTACAATTCAATTGCATTGACCAAAGCACAATGAACACATCCAAGATAGGACCAAACCCAAACAAACACTCCATAATATGTTGTACACTAAATAGAACCAACACTAACATGAAAAAGAGTAAATATTTAAAGTACATCATCTGGTGCTCATGTTTACTGATACACCCAAAACACTAAATCACATCTAAACCTCTTATATTCATCAAATATGTTAAAATAAATGACAACCATTAATTAAAACAACAATAATAGCATCAACTTCACATTCTAACAATCTCCCCCTTTGTCATTGATGACAACATTTATCAATAACAAAGTGAACAACTCACTGTTAAAAGCTATCAACATCAAAGTCTTCTAATCTTATGTTCTTCTCCCCCTTTGACAAAAATGACAAAGGGTTAAACTCCCCCTTACTAAGTCACTCTATTCCCCCTGAGAGGAAGCCTCCAAACATTTATCCAAAAAAGAATAATCATGCAATTCATTGGACCAATGCACACACCAATGCACTTATTGAACACTAGGATGGGGTAGAAGACCCAGCTTCCCCCTGAGATACTCAAAAGTATCCTTGCACAAATATTTTGTAAATATGTCTACAAACTTCTTTATAGGCACATACTCAAGCCCGAATTCCTTTTCCAATACCTTCTCTCTTGAGAAATGATACTTGATAGATATATGGTTTTTCCTAAAATGTTGCATTGGTATTATCACACATCATTGAAATTAGCTCATCAAAAGTTATACCTATATCCTTCAAATTTTTTATCCATAATACCTAAGTACAACATGAGGATGTTGTAATATATTCTAATTCAACAATTGATAATTTTATAGAATCCCGCTTCTTGCTTGACCAAGCAACCAACCGAGAGCCAAGGAAATAAGCTCCACCACTAGTACTCCATCATTTATCTGGACACCTGACGCAATATGCATTAGTATAAGTTGTTAGAGTGAAATATAAACCTTTTGGATACCATAATCCAAACTCTTCTTCTCCCTTAAAATATGTAAAAATCCTCTTTATTTCCCTAACATGTGATTATTTTAGTTCTTGCTAAAATATAGCTGCCAAACATACTGCATACATAATATCTAGTCTAGTAGCAGTCAGATACAATGCCTTCTTCAATCTATACACAACATTCAGATCCTTTTCAAACTTAAAACCTTCCATTAGTCAATGTAAACTTCTTCCTTCAATTCTCCATTAAAAAAAGTTGGCATAACATCCATCAGATAAACCTTAAAATATTAGAATTCTTCAAAAGATAAGAATATATGGATCACCTCCATCTAGGAAATAGGGGCATAAGTCTCATAAAAATCTATACCTTCAATCCAAGTATAACCCTTGTAAACTAATATTGCCTTTATTCTTATTACCTTTCCATTTTCATCCATCTTGTTCTGAAAAAACCATTTTGTACCAATCACATTCTTGTCAACCGATCTGGGAACAAGTTCCCAAGTCTGATTCTTCTCTATTTGATCAAGTTCTTCCTTCATATCTCTTACCCAATTATGATCATTACATGCTTCTTCCATAGATTTAGGCTCAATTTTTGAAAGTAGACATAATTTTTTTTTCTCTTTTACTGCTCTACTTCTAGTAAAAAATCCTATATTCTTATCACTATTAATATGATTCTTTGAATGATTTATCTGTACATACCTTGGTGTCTTATTTGCATATGTTGGAGCATGTCTTGACTCTACCTCATATTTCTTATCTTCATTTCATTTTTCCTTTGTATCAAATTCATATTCAATGTGTTTCTCAAGATTTTTTTGAAAATATTCATCAACCTTCACATTCATACTTTCAACAATCTTATTTAGTCTCTTGTTGTAATAAGGGTACATTTTTCTCTTTGTAGAATATCTAAAAAATATACCTTCATCAGCTCTTCTATCAAACTTTCCAAGATTGTCCTGATTTTTCTAAACATAGCATCTTCTTCCAAAAATCTTGAAATATTTTACTGTAGGTTTTCTTCCATGCCATAGCTCATATGATGTCTTTTCACAGTTCTTCCAGTAAAGAACTCTATTAAGTGTGTACATAACTGTATGTACTACTCTCTAATAAAATCACTTCATCATTTTCCTTGCTACTTCTTGTATTATATGATTCATCCTTTGCACTACACCATTATATTGTGGTGTTCTAGCCACTAAAAAATTTCCCTTAAAACCATATTTCTCACATAAATACTCAAATAATCAGAAGTGAATTCTCCTCCTTTATCACATCTCAAAAATTTAATCTTCCTACCACATTCATTCTCAACTCTTTCTTTAAAAATATTGAACTTCTCAAATGCTTCTGATTTTTCTCTTAAAAATGCAACCCAAGATAATGTTGAATAATCATAAATAAAAAGTATGAAATATCCCTCACCTTGTAAACTCCTTGTTTTGGTAGGACCACATAGGTTGGTGTGTACTAGATCTAGTAAACCGGTAGCCGAGTAATCTTTTTCCTTGAATGATTCTCTTCTCTACTTTCATTTCTGACATCCTTTACAGGTAATATAGTTTGGTTTACACAATCTAGATAAATCTCTTACTACACATGATGAACTAATTCTTACCAAATTGTTAAAATTGATGTGGTACATAATCCAGTGCCAAAGCCAACTATCATCAATGCAAGATAGTAAACATCCTTCTATAGCATCTTCAAGTTGGTACATATTCCTTCCTATCCTTTTGTCAACTACAATCACTATTCTAGATCTCTTTTGAATCTGAAAACCTTCATTCTTGAACACAACATCATATCCATTCTCACACATTTGAACAAAACTCAAAATATTATGACACAAACCCTTCACATAATAAAACTTGTCATTGTTATACTTTCCATTAAAAGTAATAGAGCCTCTACCAATGATATATGTTTCCTTATCATCACCAAATCTAATAGGACCACCATCATATCTCTCAAGTGTTACAAATTTACTTCTATCACCAATCATATGATTTGAAAAACCACTATTAATCAACCATTCATTCTTGTTCCTTCTAACATACAAAGTAGTCTCAAAATTATCATCAATATCTGGGAAAATGTTAGAAATGTCAAATCTAATTTTTTCTTCTTATTATTCTTCAACATAAAATAAACAATCCTCTATTTCTGATTCATCAAAATACTAGCATCTTAATTAACATAGTAAGATTTCTTTTTTAAATTCTTGAAATTCTGCCTAGGACCTTTCTCCAAACACCTAGTAGCCAAATGACCAATCTTTCCACATCTAAAAAATTTAAGGGGTATCATACCTTTGTATTTTCCAATACCTTTCTTCATCTTCCTTGCAAAGTTCACTTCCATCTCATCTGAATCTTCATCACCATCAAAATCTTCCTTTGTCTTTGTGGATTTAATGATGTCTCAAATATGCTCTTCTCATATATGAATTTCCTCAACTCAAATGCAATTAGGGTACAAAACAACTATTCTTTGGTAAAATTATGTGGATCATAAACTTCTTCAATCATCATGATCTTGTCATTGTAACTATCTGATAGGGACATCACAATATTTTTTAGAGAATCTTCATCTGTGATATTGCCTCCTTGATTTTTGACTTCATTCATTAAATTGTCAACCCTTTGAAAATATCTTCTAATGTCTTCGCCTTCTTTTATTCTGAGATTCTCATTATGATGCTTAGTTGTTAGCTTCTTAGATAACTCTATCATTTCCTTCATTAATCTCTTTTAACTTTTCCAAAAATTCATAAGAAGTCTTGAATGAAATAACCTTTGCTAACCTAGTCTTTGATAAAGCACTAAAGATGCATACCTTTCTTTCTCATTCTCCTCATAGGAAATGCTTTCATCTTGAGTGTTTAGGCCATTCTGAGGAACAATATACTTCTTCTCCACATGTTTCCAGGTGGTGTAATTAATTGAGATCATGTATCCTCTCATTTTCTCTTTCTATGAATTGTAGCCAGATCCATCAAATATAGGAATTTTTAGTTTGTGCACCATTAGATCTACCTCAAATAGTTAAGCTCTTCTCTGAGGAACCAAGCCACAATACCTATTGTTGAATAGGCTAAATATTTGAGAGGGGGGTGAATCAGTTATTCACAAACAATTTTCTTTACTTATGTTAATCTTGTAAATACTTAAACCAATCAAAAACCTATACCAGATGTAAACATGGAAGCACATAAATCGTCAACACAATGAACACCAGAATTTACATGGAAACTCAAAATGGGAAAAACCACAAAGAAGCTAATTATCATGAAATGAACACTAGTTAAGGTGACACTATTTAAGGTGATTTTTACAAGGGGTCACTACTAGTTATCTCATTGCCAATTGGGCTAACTGCTCATAAATAAGAAAGGCTAATTGCTGATACAAATAGGATCACTACCAATACAAATAGGCTAACTACTAGAATATAATAAATGAAAGAAGAATCCACCACTAAAGTCACTATCACCAGTACTCTACAATAAATAAATGATATAACAGCCTTCTACTGATTGCATCAACTTGCACATACATCAACACATAAAACTTCCTTCATCATATTCACATTCACATTGCATATACTTGCATTCAAGCACATCTCAATAAATGAACTCATCTCTCTCTTATACTAACTCATGCCAACAAAAAGGTTGGCCTAAACTAATTTGAAATAGGTCACACTGAAGCATTCTTGTGGTGATAAGTAATGAAACGTGGACCACCTCTCTCAATACAACATGCCTCACATATAACAACACACTACACAATCATCAATATCTTTGGTATCCACAAATAGGGTCTATATGTTACAATTAAAATGCATTGACCAAAACAAAATAGACTCATCCAAGATAGGAATGAACCCAAATAAATGCTCCACTTTATGTTGCACACTAAACAGAACCAACATCGACATAGATAAGAGTAAATATTTAAAGTGCATCATTTGGTGCTCACTATTGGTATTGAGGAACAATGGGGGGGGGGGGGGTGAATCAATGTTCAATTCTTACTTCTTTTAATTAAATTATTCTACAACCACAAACCAATTGTGATAATTATTAAACAAGAACATAATAAAGATAACATCCACAAACTCATGACACCATATTTTTTGTGCGGAAACCCAGTTAAGGGAAAAACCATGGTGGGGATGGAACCCACAAATATCTATGCAAAAATATTGATAAATCGGTTAAGGGTAAGTTACAAATGTAAAATAAACTTTTCCTAGAGCTCATTTCTGAAATAAAAAAGTGGCCTACAACCCTTACAAAGCACATTTCTTACAAAAGAGTTTGGACTATAATTGAAAAGGTTGAACTAGAAATAACATCACATATGCCTATGCAGGTCCATGTAAGTACATTAGATAAACATAAATTTTACCTTTGTAATCAAATACATAACATCTATGATCTTTTGACAATATTCTCTAACCATCACATCAACATCATCCTCTTAATCAACACACAAACTCGATCTGATATACCTATTTCCAAAGTATAATAGGTCCTTTATCAGCTCCAATAACAAAGAGTGTAATGTGTATATCCTCGAGAAAAACATCAATCAAATATTCATGCTAACCTATACCAAGATATATATAACTTTTAGCATGTTGGATCAACCAAAGTGAACAATCAAACCGATCAGATCATCGATCCATTAGGATCATTGATCGATCCATCTGCTATCGGACTCTGTCTCTCATACTTCTCTTCCAACCCAATACTTAGATCATCAAAAACCATCCAAAACATAACACCAACTTATACAATCATAGGATATCATAAAATATACTCCAACCAAACTTCTAGCAAGTTCTCTACTCATTAATCAACCAAACATATCCATACCAATCATGTTTGTGAACCTATTCACTGCTGCTTGTATATCCATACTAAATTGATTATCATCTAATATTTTGGTATACACAAAATATGTTGGGAAACAATATGAGTTAAGTATAGTTTCCATTAATGACAACATACAATCAATGTCTATCAATGTCTCTTTCCTAATAGTATCCCCCTTTGGCATTTATGACAACACTTAGAGAAAAATGGCTAAGTGTTCCAAACAAAAATGCCAAACTTTAAAATTGTTCTCCTATCCAAATATATATACTCCCCCTAAGCTGATGGACTCATTTTTATCACCTTATCTCTCCCCCTTTGATATCAATGTAAAATGTAGGGATCAACACCAAAAGTGAACTACTAAAATCCTATGACATCCACCTATATACAAATATATGCAAAGAGTTTGAAAATATCACATAAATTTCTCTTTAGAGTTGCAAAGTCAACATCCCAACTCTTCTTCAGACTCTCAGAAACTTGAATCTTCCAACACATTTCATAATCTAACTTTCATCTTCTCCAACATCACGTTCATCAGGAAATTCATACATTGTAGCTTCCTTTATTCCTCTAGTCAAAACATCAGGCTTGGGAATAATTTGGTTCAATAGTTCACTGATTCTCCCTTTCATCCTTTCATTCTTGGTGACAAGAGATTTGATCTTATCATTAAATTATGTCACCTTTGATGCATGTGTCAAAGTTAAATCCTTCAAAGGATCATAGGCATGTGATAACTTGATTAATTTAGCTTCACTTTCCTTAACTATCTTGTCAATATCTGCAACACATTTTTTATATAGTCAATGCAAGACTTGTATAATCTACTTCTTTCTTTCACATAATCTTTCAATCTTTAAATAGAAACAGCCAAAGATGCCTTATCCCTCACAATCATCAAATTTAATTGATTGAACCTTTTCTCAACAAATTCATTCCTTAGCTTTACCATAGATGATTTATCAATGGACTAAAAATATGAATCAATTGCTTCCAAAAGGCTTTCTAAATGACCTGACATAGACTCATTCAAATCTAATGTATGTTCTGGCATAATATTACTTAGAACATTTGTTGGCCTAGTTAATAGTCTGTTCCCTTTCTCATTTGGCTTTATTATGCACTCTCTTTCTTTGGCATGAGCAACCGAAGCAAGTGAAATCAATTGATCTTCTCTAAGTGAATCTAACTCAATTGGTCCTTTCAATTGCATATCAGTGGACTCATTTTCTGACAAAGAAGGTACTACTTTTGTAGTATATCTTTCCTCATCAAATTGAATTCCTTTCCATTCTTCACATTTCTCTAAACTCTTCTGAATTTTCATTTCCTCGTCCATAGGATTATGTTCATCTTTAACTTCTTCTTCCTTCTGATCATCCATATGAACTATTTCTATCTCTATTTGTCCTTGATCAGGATCATTAGGTCTATCGTTAGTAGTCTCTTCTCTTTATCCTATGAACTCCTTATACTCATCCTTTTTCATTGTGGCCTTATAATTCATTACACATGGAATGTCTTCTTCATCATCCTGACTTGTAGAGAGTGAAATAGGTACTCCATTGATAAAGAGATTAGGTTCTTCAACTATGGAATAGAAACTAATATGCATTGTTGATTCTTGATTTTTCTTTTTCTGCTCCTTCGGTATAAAACCTTGAAATAAAATCTAAAAGAGTATCTTAGATATTACTTCCTCAATCTCTTAAACAATTTTATCAACCTTTCCACTCATAATCTTGTTTATCCTTGTTTTTGACAAGAGTAGTCTTTTTTGCTTCCTTAAGAACTCTCTTATGATCTTCAGTTGTAATAACTGGACATATTTTGTTCAATACTCCCTTTCTTATCTTATTATCCTCTTCTACATCAATAAATATTCTCTCCTAAATATTTGAAAATAGATCATCAGACATTTCCCCTTTGATCTCCACAAGTGCTCTCTTAAACTTATTCAGATAATTAATTGTTTCTTCTTCTAATTTCCTCTTTTCTTCTTCATTATACTTGTGATAGAACTTCTTCACTCTAACCAAGATTCCATACTTAAGTAATTCATTTATAACTTTAGAAAAAGGTGGATTACCAATGGAAATTTCCTCCCACACTTTGTCAATCACAACTTTACCTACTCTAGCCCCTTCTGACCCCAATTTCTTCTTGGAGTCATCAGACTTAGTGGATTAATCTTTGTCTACTTCCTTTAATATTTTCCTACTAGACTTGGCTTCCTTTTGATTTGATTAAGAAAAATTATTCAATCTAGTTGCCTTTGGTGGAGTGACTTTAGGTGTAGATGGTTTGGGTATCACTTTCTTCTTTGGAACCTCTTCCTCTGATGCTTTTACCAAACTTCTAGTGATTCTTGAATGGAATGTAGGGAGGGGGTCCTTCACTTACATCCTCAAAATTAATAGGATTATCTTCTTTTTCATTCTTCTTCTCTTCCTTGTACTTGGTTCTAGCTTTGACCATCTGTGCCTTGGTAAAACTAATAATTTCTCTTGCTAGTTCAATTTATCTTTTGAATTTTCTTTTCATGTCCAGTTTGTTCAATGCAAGATGTACTTCAAGCCTCTCCTCTTTGTATGTCCTAAAAATTTTCTAATTAGGATCAACAGGTTTCTCCAAAAGATCTTGCACATAATGTTCTATAATTACTGGATCAACTTCATATATAATCAACATGATCCAATGAGTTCTCATTTGTACTTCTTCCATCTTAAAGTCCTCAATCTTCACCATAAAGAAAATGACATCCTCATACTTTTCAACTAACTATCTTAGAATCCTCCATCTCATCTGCATTTGTTCTTGAAATGTCTTGAAATATCCCCAAAGTTCTTTTCTTCTGGATGTCTCTTCAAGTCTAAAATAGTAGCTAGTGATATGCTTTGCAACATGTATGTCCTTTCTCCATGTTATATTACACAACCCTAGAAAGTGGTTCATAAAGTAGAAGAAAATATATATTATCAACAAACCATACTTGAATATCTACTTTTTGTCCTTCTTAATCTTCTCAAGATTCTCCATAAGATGATCTTTCAAGGCTTCAAACATATCAAAATTTATTCTATCTTCCACCATTTGGTAGGCAGTATAAATGATTGTGTTTTAGATAGAGTTTTATCTGCTAGAATGGTAGACCTTGTGGCCAAACGCCATGGATACAAATTTTACAATTGACTTCTTAACATCAGTAAAGAAAATTTTGTCTATGATCCACAAAATCTGATGAAATTCACAAGATATCAATAGGATAAATATTTAATTCTACAACTGTCTGATACGATCACTTCCTTTGATCCTTCCAAAACAAGGGTCAAGTAAAAAATTTCATTAAGAACTCCCCTTTAGGTCAAAGACCTAATTAGCTAGTAGAAAAAATTTCCACACCAAAAACTAGTGCGATTTGTCCCGTAAAATTAATCTTCTCTTTTCTCATCCAAGTTTTCTTCATTTCCATTTTTACTTCTTCAACATCAACAATTTCTTTCCCTTATCATTTATAGCATTATTTATTTCTACTGAACCTCTATTTCTATTGTATCTACAATTCTTAGCAATTTGACCAAATTTTTTACAATTAAATCACATCACATTGATATTTCCATACCTTTGATTAGTCTAATTTTTTCTACATTGCTTCACCATAGGTCCAAAGTTATTGCATTTGTAACAGGTAACATTTCCTTGTCTCATCTTTGTTCTACACTCACTTGATTTGTGTCCATAGTTTTTGTAGGTGTAACAATAATAAGAAAAGGATACAACATTGGATTTGATTCTACATTCTTTCTCTATGATCAACCTTGTTTCATGTAAAGCATCTTCCATTGAAACTTGGTTGTCTCACAAGTTTCTCCTTCAATTTCTCTGTCTGATTTTATGATGAATTTGTTTGTCCTCCTAATCCGTAAATTTTTCCTTTCTCAAATCCCAAACCATGCTTATCTCCAATTGGTCTTTGTCTCTCAAGCTTCTCATCAAGCTTTGTCAAACTGGATTTGTATTTTTCTTTGAATTCATTGGCTTCTACAAGTTCTTTCCTCATAATTTCATTGATCCTTCCATTCTCTTGTTTGTTATACCTGGATTCTTCAAGATCAAGCTACAATTTCCCAATTTCACAATTTAGTTTATGATATTCTTTAGATTTTTCTTTTAAGTATTATTCAAGAATTTTCCTTGTTTCAGCTTCCTTAGTCATTCTCATTACCATGGCTTCTATTTCATGCTTCCGCTGATCTCTCTCTTTAGTAAGTTGTTAATATTCTTATTTATCTTTTAGGTCTTGTGAATTTTCAGTACCATTTGTCAAATGTAATTGATCAATAAGTTCTTTCCTTTTACCTATGGATTTGTTCAATGGTTCCTTCATGCTCTCTATAAAGCTCTCAAGTTCTTTGAGTTTTTATTTCAATCAACATTCTCAACATGTGTTTTGTCAAAATCTTCAAGTGCAACCAAGAGATACTTTTGAATGCTGCTAGAAACTACTAATTCACCTATTAGGACCTTCCTCAAGATGTTAAACTTCTTTTGATGCACTAGGATATGGTACCAATTGTTGGTATTGAGGAACATTGAGAGGGGGGATGGTTGAATTAGTGTTTAGTTCTTACTTCTTTTAATTAACTAATTGCATGACCATAAACCATTTTCAATGAAAAGTAAACAAGAACAAAATAAAGAGAACATCCACAAACTCATGACCTGATAATTTTTGTGTGGAAACTCAGTTAAGGGAAAAACCACAGTGGGGATGGAATCCACAAATATCTCTATAAAAATATAGCTAACCAAGTTAAGGGTGAGTTAAAAATGTAAAATGAACTCTTCTTAGAGCTCACTTCTCAAATAAAAAAGAGGGCTACAACCCTTACAAAGCACACTACTTACAAAAGAGTTTGGACTATAACCCCAAAGGTTGAATTGAATATAACATCACATATGCTTGTATAGTTCCATGTAAGTACATCAGATAAATATCAATTTGACCTCTGCAATTAGATACATAAAATATATGATCATTGCACAATATTATCTAACTATCACATCATCCTCCTCCTCTTAATCAACACACAAAATTGATCTTATATACCTATTTCTAAAGTATAATAGGTCCACTATCAGCTCCAATATAAAAGAGTGTAACATGTATATCCTTGAGAAAAACACTGATAAAATCTTCATGCTAACCTATACCATGTTGTAGATAACATGTAGCATGTTGGCTCAACCAAAGTGAACAATTAAATTGACCAAGTCATCAACCCATTAGGATCATTGATTGATCCATCTTTTATCAGACTTTGTCTCTCATACTTCTCTGCCAACCCAATATTTAGATCATCAAAACCTATCCAAAACATAACATCAACTTCCATGATAATAGGATATCATAAAATATACTCCAACCAACGTTATATCTATTGGAAAGTTTACTATACTAAAGTATATGACTATATTTGGTGTTGTCATTATGGCAACAAAGTCATATAGAGTTTTGGAGTCAGCACACCTTATCATAAGATTAGAATATGACTAAGTATAGAAGATTGGACATATAGAAGAGCACCAGAAGATCAGAGCATCAGCGCACATGCGTGTGACCAAGTTATGGTATGTGCCCTTGAAGTTAAGATGGTAAGTGTGTATTCATGCTAAGTCTAAGAGCGCATGATCAGATAAGACAATATGATGAAGATACATACAGTTGAAGAGGTACAACCAATGAACGACAAAACAAAAAAGAGTATGCAATTGACTGTTACTATTTTGATTAGCGGTTATAATATTGTTTTGTAAAGGCTATGCACCTATTGTAATTAGGTTGTAGACATATGAACATCTTTGTTTGTAAACACGCTTGAACCAATTCACTTGGAAGTGTTGTATGTATTCGGTTAAAGGGCCAACCTAGTTAATTGTTTTGTAAGCACATATAAATATGAGATGTGCCTTTGTAATAAAGTATGGAAGTGGATATAGAGATAAGATAAGTAGAGCATAAGTATGCAAAGAGTAGTTAGAATGTATTAGAGCTTTACAAGGGGCTAAAGCATCAACGCATCAAAGGAACCGATCAGACAAGCAGTGTCATAGCACCAGTTCATCCAATAGATATAGTGTGTATCTGATATCAGAAGGTTATAGCCTTCACCACTTGAGTAGTGATCTCTAGGACAGTGTATCCCCACCCCTAACAGGGTTATTGTAAAAGGCTCCTAACAGGGTCTGACCCTTGACCAGGTCACTATACTAAAAGCATTGTAAAGAACAACTCCTAACAGGGTTGCAGATCTTCTAACAAGGATCATAAGACACTAGTGTAGTTCTTAGTGGGTGTCAATTCCCACCAGGGTTTTTACCTATTTGGATTTCCCCATAACCATATTGGTGTTATGTGTTGTGAATGTTTATCTTGTTTACATTGAAGTTTATTTCAGTACTTAAGAAATCAAGTTAAGTTTCAAGAGTAAGATAGAAAGATTAAATATAGTGAACACTAATTCACCCCCCCCCCCCCCCTCTCTCAGTGTTCCCATTCCTAACAATTGGTATCAGAGTTGTGGTCCTCTGAAGAGAATTTTAACCACTTGAGGAGATCAATGGGTTCAAAAGAAGGAAAACATCTGAAGAAGAATCTTATGGCATCTCTTGAAGATCTTGATAGATCTGAGAAAGAAGTTGAAGAACTAAAATTGAAAGTCAGTAGTGCACAATTATTCATCAAGAAAATGAGACAAGATTTGAAGGATTGTACAAACAATGATTTGGGAAAAATGGTTAAGAATTTGAATGAGGAGAACACATCTTTACAAGATCAAATTGAAGAGTTGGATGAAAAGATAACTAACAATCAAGAAGTTTATGATGAACAAATCAAAGAGAACCTTCAACTGAATGAGGAATTGAGGCAAGAAAACATGGAAATCTTGGAGCTAAGAAACATCAAAGAAAAGTTAGAATCTAAATTGATTGAAGCAAAGAATCACATTGATAAATTACACACAAGCAAGGATCTAATAGAATCTTAGTTATATGCTCAGAAGCTTAAAGGAGATACCTCAACATTGGATTCAATGAAGCACAAAATCAGATTGATGACATGCGAGCAAGGATGAAAGCATCAAAAGACACCCCAAACGCTAAGGAGACTGGAAATCAGACTAAAGACAATATTGAACCATCTAAGGATGAGCGCAAGCCAGTAGACTGAACTTTTTATGCATGTAACAAGCATGGACATATAACAAGGAATTGTAAAGAAGCAAGACCTTTAAATGGTTACTATTATTCATGCAATAAATTTGGTCATAGAGCTATGAATTGTAAAACAAGTCAAAAGAACAAGACTCAACATAATCAGAGAAATCAGAATCAACCAAATGCAAGAAGTTCTCTAAGTATTACATGTTAGATATGTAATTGTAATGGTCACTCAGCTAGATAGTGTAAAATGGTAACCCATATCAATGCGCCAAGGAATTTAAGGCCTCCATTTATTTTTCACTCTTGTCACAAGGCTAGACACATCTCAAAGTTTTGTAGATCAAGAACGCAAAGTCAGGAAAGCCCTAAAAAGTGAGAAGAATCAATAGTGGATACTGAAGGAGAAGTCAAGTTTGTGAAAGCTTAAGAAGATGTGAGCTTGATTTGGATAGAGGCAAAGAAGGATAAGGTTGATGAGTATGTATTGGATGCATCCACAACGGACACACCCTCTACATTTGGATGAATGACCCTCAGGGTCATAGGGGGAGCTAATTTAGCTCTAGACCCCTGCATGACCGATATAATCACCCTCAGAGTATGTGCCTTTGGATTTAACCTTTTGGAGATTATTTGAGGCTATGTGCAAGAGCTCACTACCTGATCGATTATAGAATGGAAGTTGGAAATTCTTAGTCAAATTCTGGTTTACATGACAAGAATTAATGGTAGAATTTTCAATTTAAAGTATACAGAGACTTGCAGATCATTCATTGCATTCGAGTTAGAGCAATTGGAGATCACAGAAGCCCTAGTAGTTGATTGTGAAGTATTCAAGTTTGATTCACCAGCGAAAGAGTGTGATTGATCAGTTGTGAAGCCCTAATCCGTCGTGATGATTCAAAAGTTCTTGAAAATTGATTTGAAGTGATAAAACAAGTAAGATATGGCTATACCTGTTGTGTTTGATGTTGCAGAGAGGAAAATATATGTTTTCAAGAGGCACCCTTTTAATTCTACCCTAGATGACCTAGAAGGTGCATTCTCAAGAACCCCTATGGGTGTCATGCATGTTGAAGACATCCGTGCATACATTTACTGCAAGAAAGAACCAATTGGACTTGATAGGATTAGAGCACACATTGAAACTATGATAAAGCTAGACAAAACCTTCCTAGATGAGTTCGCACAACTAGAAAACCATCCCATAGTTGAATATGCTACGTCGTATGAGTTTTATGAGTCTAAATGGATCAAGATATTGCTTAGTAGGATTCATGATGACCTATTTTGGATATGTGAAGTGCCAGTAAGAATCATAGGAGACCTTATTCATGAAATGATAGGCTTTTCAAGGATAGACGTCGTTCTTCCAGCAAGCAAGGATGTGAGAAAACTAGTAGAACTGGCATGTAATTCAAGAAGTGATAGGCTTGGAATGACAATTGATCGTATAGAGGAGAAAGACATCAAATTGATGTCTATGATATTAGGTTATAGGTTTCAGCACACCAATAGGGTGAATAGTGTGTTCGTAGCCACTATTCTTGTAGCAATAAGACTTGTCAGAGAAAATGGTGAGTTCAATCTGTGTGAGCTATTGCACGCACAATTTAGAGATAATATTAGAGCCATCAAGAATGATAAGACCAAAATATTCAAGTTTGGGTCTTTAATTATCTACATGTACTTCCACATACTTGGAAAGGTCTCAGCTTTGTATTTAGACAAGAGTTTACCTAAAATGCCATAAATATCTCTTAAGGCATCTACTGCTAGCTCATTGAAGGATTTCATGGAGGTAGAATTGAAGACATTCAGGATCAAAATGCAGACAAGGTACAAGATACTAGAAAAGATTGTTGAGAAATACAAAGACATCATTTGTTTTATGGTAGAAACTGACACAACATGTATGGAAGCAGTTGAGCCTAGAACAAAGTGGATCCATCCACTTGGTTATGAGGTAGAAGAACCAATATTGAAAGCTTATGCACAAGTACTACTTTCAGCACCTAAGGATCCTAATGAACCTAGATGTGGAACTTATGAAGAAAAGACAAGAGAAGTTGATGCAGTTTTGAACAGTACAACAACTAAGAGGAAAACCTCTAAGATTACATCTGAGATTCATGAGATGTTGATCAAGCACATGATAAAATTCAAGAAGATAGTTCTTGAACTGAAGACAGTCATTCCAGATAAGGTATGGGAGATCTTGGATACCTTAAAGAGACAAGCCACTGAAGATGACTTCAGAATCAAGGAACAAACACTAGATGACAATCTTCTAGTATGTTATGTTGAAGAAAAGACAGTATTGTTGAATTTGGTGAAGCCACACCTAAGAACAAAGATGAGAACACTACACATTGATAACAAAGGAGACATAAAAGGCCTTTGAGAAGGTATTCTTAGAGCAACGCATGCAACCTCCATCTACGCCCATCACTCAAGCACCTAGTGAGCAAGACAAAGCAACAAAGACCACAAATATACAAATAACAGGTCCTTAGGATTCAATGCCTACAATGGTAACACCTAAAGAGACAGTGAAGTATGCGCCCATGACTGAGACTCAAAAAGATGACACAATTATGATTGACAATGTGGAGATATCAATAGCGGCCACTGACAAAGACTTGGACAATTTTGAAGAAGATTTTGTTAGTACATAAGAAGCAAAAATTCTATGCAGTGATATTTCACCTAAGCGCCAAGAGGAAGTATTGATAGAAGACATAACAGGTAAAGAAGAATAGGAGGAAAAAGAAAATGAAAAAGATAAATAAGGAGAAAAGGAGGTAGAAAAGGAAACATTAGATGAACCCTTGGTTGGAAAACTTACGAAGGTTAAGATAGAACTAATGGATAGCACACCTATCACTCCCATGCCATCAACATCATTTTTGTCAAGTTTGACTCCTGATACTACAAGCTTGGTCTTGGGGAGAAGAAGACCTGATCAAGATCAATGTCCTTGCTATGGAGAAGGCCAAGGAAAAATAGGTAATGAGGAATCCCCTATTTGTCGAGTCAATAGACATCTTGAATAATCTACTATCAATAGAGACCAAGGTACAAAAGGTACACTCAGTAGAGGACGTCAACAACATCCTAACAAGATTCAAGTCAAACTTCTCCTGCCTAGAAGAATTAGTGGCTAAGATAGTAGAAAACAAGTATCTTAAGAAAAGATTGGATGATCTATTTGAAAACTTAGCACTTGACTTCAACTCCTTAAAAGTTGGTCAAGCTTCACTGAAATAATTTGTAGCCAAAGGAAGAAAACTCATAGCAAACTGCATGAACCAAGATAAGCTGACAACAAATCTTTATAAGAAAATTTAGGAGGCAGAGGCTATGATAGAACAAGTTAGGAAATCAATAGAAGATCCCAGTATAGATATCAAGATGTGCAACAATGTATACTAGGGACAAGTGGACAAGATAGAAAAGACAAAAAAAGAAATGTCCAAAATAAGGGCAAGGCAAACATAGTTGAGAAATGCTCTTGTGCCCTCACTAGACGTCTTGAATAAGAATGTCAAGGAGATTGATGTCACTATGGTGACATATGATCAAGGTCCATGTATAGAACTAGAGAAGATTTAAAATTTAACATATGCTTTGTGCGCTCATCTCCAGATAGTAGACACACTGAAGAAATTTTGGCAGAATGAGATTGCTAAGCTGAAGTTAGCATATCCAGATGTCTTCAATTTGTAAGTACTTATGAATACATTTTTTAGCACCTTTGTCATTAATGTCAAAGGGGGAGTAGAATATTTAGAAGGAAGAATATGGAGCCTTGTAATTGATGTAAAGGAAAAATATAGAAGGATATAAGTTAGAGTATATATTAGAAATTTTGTATAAGGGAACAGTTAGTACCTTTGCCATATTCCTTTGTTACCATTAATGACAAAGGGGGAGATTGTTGGAAAGTTGACTATACTGAAGTATATGATTGTATTTGGTGTTTTCATTATGGAAACAAAGTCATATAGAGTTTTGGAATTAGCACACATTATCATAAGATCAGAATATGACTAAGTATAGAAGACTGGACAGATAGCAGAGCACCCGAAGATCAGAGCATCAACACATGCGTATGATCGAGTTATGGTATGCATCCTTAAAGTTAAGATGGTAAGTGTGTATTCATGCTAAGTCTAAGAGTGCATGATCATATAAGATAGTATGATGAAGATATAGACAGTTGAAGAGGTACAACCAGTGAACACCAGAACAAAACTGAGTATGCAACTGACTATTACTATTTTGATTAGAGGTTATACTATTGTTTTGTAAAGGCTATGTGCCTATTGTAATTAGGTTGTAGACATATAAACATCTTTGTTTGTAAAAAATCTTGAGCCAATTCACTTGGAAGCATTCTATGTATTCGATTAAAGGGCCGACCTAGTTAATTATTTTGTAAGTGCATATAAATATGAGATGCACCTTTGTAATAAAGTATGGAAGTGGATATAGAGATAAGATAAGTAGAGAAGAAGTATGCAAAGAGAAGTTAGAATGTATTAGAGCTTTACAAGGGGCTAAAGCATAATCACATCAAAGGAACTGATCAGACAAGCAGTGTCACAACACCAATTCATCCAACAGATATAGTGTGTATATGAGATCAGAAGGTTGTACCCTTCACCACTTGAGTAGTGAGCTCTAAGATAGTGTGTCCCCACCCCTAATAGGGTTATTGTAAAAGACTCCTAACAGGGTCCAACCCTTGACCAGGTCACTATACTAAAAGCATTGTAAAGAACAACTCCTAACAGGGTTGCAGATCTTATAACAAGGATTATAAGACACTAGTGCAGTTCTTAGTGGGTGTCAATTCCCACTAGGGTTTTTACCTATTTGGGTTTCCCCGTAACCATATTGGTTTTATGTGTTGCGAATGTTTATCTTGTTTACATTGAAGTTTATTTTAGTACTTAAGCAATCAAGTTAAGTTTCAAGAGTAAGATAGAAAGATTAAATATAGTGAACACTGATTCACCCCCCCCCTCTCTCAGTGTTCCCATTCCTAACAATATGAAGTTCACTACTCATTATTCAACCAAATATATCCATACTAATCATGTCATCGAACCTATTCACTTCTGCATGTATATCCATACTTAACCTATTATCATCTAATCCTTCAGTATACACAAAATATATTGGGAATCCATATGAAGTAAATATAGTTTCCATTAGTGAAAACATACAATCAATATATATTAGCATCTCTTTCCCAACACTCACTTCTATCAATACACCAAAAACACCAAACCACATCTAAATCTCTTCCATTCATTGGATATGTTGACATCAATGACAACCATTAATGCCAACAACAATAATATCATCAAATTCACATTCTAACATAAGGATGTTCATGTAGGACTCATTGTCACCTTATTGAAGGTGAGACCATGGTCTAGTTGGGTTGAGTAACCCTTGTTTTAGCTATAAATGAGCTCTCAATGTTAGAGAAATTATATTGGTCCTATGCTTGGTTTTTAGTTGGCTTTTTTGTATTCCTTCATGTGGAAGGAGTGTAATATTGAGCCTTTGTAGTGTGAGTTCTCTTGGTTCTGAGAGGAAACCTCTTGTGATTTCACCTCTTGGTTCCCTAGTTAGACTTAGTGTCCCTTAGAGAAGTGGATTTAGATAGAGGATCCTCATCGTTTTAGATTCTTGGGTGAGTAAGTGAGACTCTATTTGGAGTTAAGTATGCTCTAGATGAGAAAGGTAGTATTTTTTTTCATGTAGGTATGATTTTTCCCTTTGTTCTTGAGTAGTTGACTTGAGAGATTTTGGTGCCTTAGTCTTTGAAGAGACCTTGGAGGGAATTTTTTTATGGCTAGATACCTCATGATGAGGTAGAGTGGAAATTTTTATGCCTCATTAGGAAGAGATTGTGGTTAGCTGCACTTTTCGTATAATGTATTGTGATTCTTTTGTAGGACTTTGAGAGTTGTTGATGTTATTTTTAGCGTGTGTTGGTCCTTTTAGTGGTTGTGTGGATGACTGGTAAGGAGTTGGAGTGGGTTGGTTAGACTCGTGAAGGAGTTGTATGAATATTATTTTATGGGCTTTGATTATGGAACTCAAACAAGGCAATAAGATAGTGCACACACATGCTCTATTAAGGTCATTGACAATAGTAAAAACCCTAAGATGATCCAATATAAAAGTGCACATGAGATAATAACATCCCTAAATGATCCATGAAGATATCCCACAGTAAAATTCCAATCAAGAATCTCTTAAGGGAAAAATAACTAGAAAGGGCAACCAATTTTGACCATAACCGGCTAGGTGCACCAACCAGAAAACCAACTTAAAATCCAAGGTTTAGATTGTGGTAATAATTAATCTGAATATCCTCTATTCATTCCAAGTACATAATCAAACCACAATCATGAGATACATCCAAAGCCAATTTACAAAGATTCTAACATTACAAAAATCCTAAATGGGAGATCACGTAAAATGATGCACACACAAAAATACCCAAAAATGAAACTAAAAATATAGCAATGAAATTAAAACCAATTGGTTCTCATAATCCCACTAACACAAAATGCGATAAAATTTCATTTCCAACATTGTGAGAGAAAACAAATAGCCTAATTGTGATTATTTACCATTTTCAAAAATCTAAAAATATACAAGCCCAATTGGGCATCGAGTTCAATAAAAAAAGAATAGAAAAAATAGTTATGCATCATGTTATTCCATTAGGAGAAATTAAAAAATGAGAGATAAATAAAATACGGGAAACCCTGCCTCTCAAATAGGGAAAAACTGGAAACAAAGAAGAAAAGTGGATGCTCAACGCACATGGACGAACCTCTTGGCAACAAAAAATTGGAGCAATCCTTCCATGGTTCTAATGAGCTACTACTCACAAAATGTGGGGGGCCCAGTCACTCCCAAAAAATTGAAATTGAATTTCTTCATAAGAGGTTTTGGAGAAAATTCCTATTTTCCCAAAATTAAAAGTGCAAAAAGAACTCAACTTCAAAATATAAAGTCCTTTTAAAAAAAAGGCATTTTCTCCAATTAAAATAACTCAAATAAAATAAATAACTTAACTCAAAATAGAAATTCAAAAAACCTAGAGGATAAATTAAATAAAATCAGATAAAATAGTACTCCTAAGTTACATTTTGTTGATGATTAATTAATTAACATTTAAATAATATCAATCAACATATTGTTACCTATTTTTTGCTTCCAGCTCAAACAAGTAGAGATTGGGTAGTTTTACAACTACAACGAAAGGTATATTTTAAATTTTAAGTTTTAGGTTAAGTGTTTTGAACTGAAAGGAAAAATGAAGAAGAAAAGAGTAATTGGTTGATAAAAGAAACATTTCATTGATATGCAAGTATGTTTTTGAAAAAAGAAACAATAAGAGGGATATGCAAGTATGTTACATCAAAATATTATAGATACATTTTTGCAATCTTGAGTTATTTTAGTACATATGACTTACACAAGCCATGGATAACTCTCAAAACATAATATAAATAAAAAAGTAATATGCATATAAGAAAAAGGTTTAAATAAGGGAGAGTGACCCGTCATTGCCTAGTATAATGATGAATCTCCACATCTATGGTTAGAACGCATCATCTTGTCAGCTTAATATTCACATGAATGGTACATGTCCATTTACCTAAAGGGAGTTTAAGAAAGGGGTTTTTAGAGATCAAGGTCACTCTTCTATGTTTACAAATCATCTATGCATGTACAATACTCAGATAAAATGCATCAAGATAGATGAAAAAGAGAAAAAAAGAATACATCATGGTTTCATCTCTTCAAATATAATGAGTTTGTATCATGTGTAGATATAGGTGTTATTATTATCATCGAACATTTTAAAACTAATACAATTCATAATTCAACTTGTGGGGAAAATGGGCTCCCACAAGGGTTAAGCCCAACATGTTGTAATTAAGACTTTGCAGATCGTAATGTGATGCATTTATTGCATCAATCATGCTTCCTTGTTTGAAAAATAGGTGTTACTCATATCAAAAAATTATTTCAATTTGCTGGTATAGGTTACACACATTTTCTCAGATGAGGCTTCTCAAAATGACTGAGGCAGTCATCCGATTATGATTGACAAAGTTATAAAATAAAGAAATAGATTTGAAAAAGGATGGCTACAAGGATGCATAAAAGTGATGGGCTATTAAAGGGACATGTTGTTTATCATGAAACCTTTTAGTTCAATTATTTTAGCGAAAAAAAAAAATCATGTTTATGCATTGATAAGACAATGACCTAGGAAAGGGTAAATGAAGCATAAAGGGACATGTATTTTATGGCATGGGACCTTTTGTTTCACTTCCTTTAGCAAATGGATTTAGATGATTAAGATACATTGAAGACCAGTTCCCATAAATGATAAAAGTAGAATGTAATGAAAATAATTGTCCATCAAAGTTCTGTTTCAAAGTCATAGTAAGGAAGCAGGGCATCTATAGGTATCTATGCCATAAAGGTTTAAAGACTATTCCATAACACAATCATGATAAGGTTCAATTACCATACAAAAAATAGAAAAAGCTATGATCAAAGAAATAGTTTTCAACCTCACAACTCATCTACTGAAGACAAGTATATTTAATTTATTCCAAATCATGCTAAGGAATGACTGAATACCACTGATTTATAGAAGTGCAATTGCATCAAAGAAACATAGTGCATAAATAAAATGAAAACATTCAACTACAAGAATCAAACATTAAATCTGAACTACATCACAATGATTCAAACTATAACATAGCATTGATTCCAAAATAGACTAAAATCCAATGCCTTATATAAATGAGTTAGACATAGAAATATAGATAATTGTTATGATTTCAATTATTCAACATGACATGTCAATACATTTACTTATGATATAGTCATCTATGGATAAAGATAAAAAGGGACATCATTCATGATATATTATAGCAGACAAAATGTAAATCAAGTGCAAAGCAGTTGTTCATTGTTGAAAGAAATAAAATAATGATCTACCTTCAACATAGTTTATAGGGACATTTGTGGTATAATACATTCATCTATATGATATCAAAGGAATCAATTGAAAATTTTAATCTGGAATAGATAATAACAAGACTAGACATTAATATCAAAATACAATTGAAATATGAGTTATAAGTGTATCTACAAGATGTGTTAAATAATTTAAAAGGATCATAGGTATGTATATTTTATATAGGGAAGCATTCCAACATTCATGAGAGCAAAAATTTCATATTAAAAGAGTAGCTGATGACAGTCATTGTGACAATGATTTCAAAATTAGGAGACAAATGCATGCTTCTCTAGAATCATAATAGTACTTCATAAAATAGTAATCATAAGGAACATTAAAGGTATGAATCAATGAAATTTTATTTTAAAATGCTATTTAAAGTCCAGTCATATCATCTAAATGAGAATTTCTTAGAACAAAATTTCCAATCAGAGCAACCAAGGAAATATTTTAAAGATTCATACACAATGCAACATTACAAGAGTTAATGATAGTAGATAGAATATCAAGTAGCATACTACAGACCTCATAGAAGTAACAATGACATTGGAACTGTAATGTTTATATATGCTTCCATGTATGGGGTATTCATATCATTAGTTACCAATAATGGAAATTATATGTAAGTACAATCATTGAATTAAGTACACAAAATAGTTACATGACTAAGATAAAATTTGGAATTTTACATCAAATGTTGATTAATGTAAAATCTATAGAATAGATTCACATTAAAATGTTTTGTTCTTATTGATAATCAATCAAGTAGCACATATATAAGGGAAATTATCTTATAATGTTCATAATGATAATCATGTATAGAAGGGAGCAAATTACATGATAGATAATGGAAAGAATTTTGGAATGAGGACATTATTTGAGGTATGAGAAACAAAAGGTTAATACTTTAACAAAACAACAATAAGTCATACCTATTGGAAAGTTAAGGTTCTGAAGTGGGGTGAATTAAAACCTTATGAAATTTTTAGCCTTCAATAACTATTTTATCTTCTTTATCCTTGCATGCATAAAACTTAACAAATTGTTTACTGAAAGTAAATAAAGTAAAGTAAACTCATTCATCCATAACTCATAACACACATCAACACAATTGAAACAAGATTTTGGTTATGCAGAAACCTTGGTTAGAGGGGAAACTATGATGGGGATGACACCCAAAATCATTCACTAATGTAGTATAAAGGTTGCTCGGTTAGAGCATACAAAATATCACTTCTGGTGATTTTACCTTGTTAGGAGTAATACAAAATAAGACTTTCTAAAGTATACCTAGTTCAAGGATTTTGCATACTCATTAAGTGTGCACTTTGTTAAGAGATTTAAAATAAAAGCTTGTCAAAGCCTTCCCAATAAGTGGGATAAGAGAATACAAAAATAATAGTGTATTCCAGTAATAAATGATATATAAATGTGCATCTACCTATATACTAAATCAGATCCTTGTTTCTCTCTACAGTATTATTATCTTCCTCTAACTGATTTCACCAAAAATATTTCACTTCCTCTAGTTGGTAGCCTTAACTGCTTTGTCTCTGCTTTGATTCTCTACTTCTCTATAATCACACATACTATCTTATTTTTGATTCATCCTTATGTATTGTTTTAGTAGTTTCCTAATTACCTGACCTAATTAGGTTTTAGATCCTTCTAGAATTCTCAGTCAAATAGATCAATGATCCATATTCATTTCCTTTTTCCAAGAAATATCTGGTTTATTTCCATAGGTTCAATCTATGCCTTGGAATCATTTATAATCATGTTTTTATTCCCAATAAATCTTACCTAACATTTACCTCGATCTTCATAAAATATTTTCTTTGCTCAGTAGAATCTGATCAAACTTTTATCTTCATTCTGTATGACTCGGTTATCTTTCCTAATCTACTCGATTAATGTGTTATTCCTGCTCAGTAAAACCTTTTCTGTGTAAACATACTTGCTCAATATTATTTCTATTTTGTAACCATTGTGCTTGGTTAAGTTCATTTGTTTGATGTCCATTCTTTTTGGTATACAATGTTGGGTATATGCACATCTTTGTGCTTGGTACTACTCTGCCTTGTCTTACCGACTGTCTTGCTCTTTACCAACTAACGTCTTTTCACCGAATGACTTCTTCACTCATATCAACATGATATTTTATTCACTAATGACAACACTAAATACATTTAGGAGTAAAATTCTCCCCCTTTGGCATTAGTGACAAAAACTTGTCAAAATTTTGATATCTCCATTTATGCGAACTCAGTAAAAACTCAACAATAAATCCTCCTTAACATATGCTTCTCCTATTTCAAAATCTCCCTTATTTCTCCATCATATATACACAGTGAACTATCTACTCTCCCTTTTATTATCTCTTGTATATCTACAATTATCCCCCTTTTTTGATAGTAATGCCAAAAACAAAAATGTAAAGTATCATCAAATACTTACATTTTATCAAACAATTCTTTGAAAGTAGATTTAGCCAGTCATATGTTATTTTCCATGTTTCTTGTAATGCTTCTAGCACTGAAAGTTGAGCTTGCATTTGTGAAGATAGATCTTCCATATGATCCAGAACTAACATCTTAGGTGTGGCAATGAGCTCTTTTTCTTTCTTTACATTAACTTGTATAACATCGAAATGAGGAATAATTTGTGATTGTAGTTCAAGAATTTGTGTTCTAATAGTATCCTCTTCCTTAAATCAAGTTGTAGACTCATAAAATGTTTAATTTTGGAATAATGAATTTGAAGTGTCTATGAGTCAGAAGTCAATTTTAAGATATTCATCTATCTTCTTCATCTTATCTAGGACTTGTTGAGTAAAGTGAGAAATATTACATAGTTGTTGGAGTAATTGAACTATTAAATTGACTGTATCTTCTAGATCGGTATCAATGATAGAGAGAACAACCTTTTGTTCTACAATATTTTGCATCAATTTTTCAATTATCTTTTCTTTAGGTTTTTGCTCTTCTATCTTCAACATTCTCTCCTCAACATCAATATCAGATTCATTTACATGACTCACCAGTGAGACTAACTGATCAATTATTGATGCATTCTCATTGATTAGAGTCTCATGTACAATCTGTAGTAAGATGTATTTTAAATCTAATAAAATATTCTATTGTTTCATTTCTTATTTTAACTTATCCTGTGCTGCTTTCCTTTTCAATAATTCTCCATACTTTATCATTTCATCAAGATTGATCTTTGTTAGATTAGAAATGGGTATTATTATCTCTTCATCTAGTGAAAATATATCCTTTTTTATTTTCTCCCTCTTCTTTCTATGAGAGCTAAGTGCACTTTCACTAGGTGATATGGTTGGAGGCAATGGGGCTTCGGTATGTTTCTTGGTAGGTTCTTCAACCTTTTCATGATCTCCTTACTTTACAACTTATTTTTCCTTTTCCTTTTCTCATGTATCTATTTGTATACATGTAGTAGGAGTATCTACTTTCTCTGTAGTTGTGGTCTCTTAGTCTTTCTCAGTGGAAATGGGTTCATCACCCTTGTTTATATCATTCTTCTTCTTGGTGTCCTTGATTATTTCTTTAGTATTTTAAGAACATTGGTATTAATAGTATCATTTATGTCAAGTGGAACTTTAGTAGGTATAGGAGCCAAATATGCATGTACTTTCCCCAAAACTAATGCATCTTTCATTAGTTAAGCAATTGAAGGCTCGGTAACTGATGTCTCTTCAAGGTGTTCCTCAGTTGAGTCCATGATATCTTGATCCTTATTAACATTTTCATCTGGATCCTTTTCAGTAATGTCTTCAATTATAATCTCTTCATCTGTAGTACTGATCATATGAGGAATATCTTCAATTACTGTATTTTATAGTATCCCCTAGGGTTTTTTCATAATCCTCTACTTGTGCATTGGTAGGAAGCTCAGTATCTAAAATTTCAACTTTCTCAAGTTCTTCAATTTGGAATATTTTCTTCCATTCTTTATTCATCTCATCTTCCACCTCTTGTGATTTTCCTATTAGAATGATTAATGATCTCTTCTTAATCATAAATCTTCTATTGTAGTTTATAAGGGCTTCATCAATCTCTAGAACTGATAGAGTAGGTACTGATACTACCAGTGATATTTCTCTTCTCTTTCTTTCACTGTCAAGTGCATATATCCATCTTGCACTGATTTTGTCATACAATTCTTTAGGTATTTTTCTTTCTAGTTCCATCGGTACTATCCTGAATGTATACATAGCATCAATAGTTGCTTCTTCAATCTTTAATTTATAATCATCATTTAACTTAGGAAATTTTACAACATGCATAGAACCAAAACATCTAGATGACCTTAGATCTTCAACATACTCATCAAATTTTTTTGGTATAGAGTTTTTCACAACTCTGAATTGATCTTCATTATCTGATTCAGTTCTTTCACTATCATAATTATTTTGTTTTTTCATCACTTTGGGTGCTGCCTATTTTGAGTATTTCCTCTTTTGATATGTTTTTTTAAGGTTGAGTTTCCTCAACTATGCCAGATTTACCTCTACCTTTCTTTGTAGGTAGTGTGGGTGTTTATGTTTCTTTAGTCCTCAACCTAGTAGCCTTTAGACTAGCATTTTCCTCTATTGTGTTCTTCCTCCCCCTCTTTAGTTTAGATGTTTCTACTTCCACTTCCTCAGTATCTTCTTCCTCGATATCTTTGTCAACCGACCTATCTTTCTCTTCATCAAATTTCTCTTCTAATGTATTCAACATTTTCCTAGACTTGTTTTGAATCTTTGGACCTAGAATCTCAAGTCTTATCCTTTTCTTTGCTTCCTCAAATGTTCCAAATCTTTTAGCAATCCTATCTATAGGTTGTTTTAACAAGGTTTCTATGGCTAGATTATCTCAGTCTATATCTATCTTGCACCCCATCAGTTTTAACCATGATTTCCTTAGTTGTATAGCCTTGATAAGACATGTATCTATGTCAGCTAGAAAATGAATTGAGTCTTTGTAGTCTTCAAATAGTTGTGGGGGTATCCTGAACCTTTGATGTATTCTAGTCTTGAATTGTTCAAAGTACTCACTCATAACCTTATCAAAATTCTCTCCCAGACCATTGATATAATCATTAATTTGATAAGTAATTGGTCTATCTATATTCTAATTAATATCACTAATTGTATGAAAAATTTGTGTAAGTAGAAAAAGATACATACCAATAGTGAATCATACTTCAAAGTATTTTTCTTGGAAACTCAGATGGTATGCATATTGTCTTCCAATTTCTTCAAGAGGATCTCAACTAGGTCAACTTTGAAGCCTTTCTTTACAATTTTATAAGCTAAGTCTATTGCTCCACATGGTAAATTGTTTGGCTTGCTTGATTGATAGATTTGGTAGGCTATGACACATGTAGAAAATTTGGTCTCAAAATCATTGGTAGTAGACACTTGGAGACCCCGACCATCCCATGTCTCTCTGGTGTTCTTTTCTATTTCAACCTTTGGTGTTTCTCTCATAGCCTTAGCCTTCTTGACAATCAAATAACTAGTCACCATATGTATGACTTCCATAGTGATCTTAATAGGTTCATCAAGCCACAATATTTATTTGTGCACTTGGATAAGAAAAATCTTGATCCATTCATCCTTGAAAACCTTTGGGAAATGGAGGGCATGGGTCAAACCCTTCATTTCCAGGTGCTTGTGCTCATCCTTAAATTGACCATTCACACATAGCACATTATATGCATCTTGAAGTTCATTTTTACAAATTTCACCAATTTTGCAATGAATAAATGACCTGATGTCGTGAACCAATAAAACCCTCAGAGGCAAAGATGAAAGTGCTTCGGTCTCATCAATCTTTGTAGAAATCTCTGAATATAATTTGTAGTTAGGTTCTTCATAAATTAAACTCTTTATCAAAATAGGTTTAACAACCTTAGGTGCCTTGGATTGTGCCAAAGTAGATTCCATTTTGAATTAATTAACTAGGTCTTGGTCGAATTGAAGTAAAACTACTCAGGCACGCTTGAATCCTTTTACCAAATTACTCAAAACACTCACACTATTAACAAATTATCTCAGTTCAACTCGAAGTTAAAATAAAAATTCAAATTGCTCAATTTGCTCTTCTATGCTGTTTGAATGCAAAGTGACAAATGAAGTTGTTGACCTTGTATTTATAGTGAAAAATGCTTTTAGGGTTTGGTGAGGTGAAATAAATGCTCATTAGCTGACCAACTGACTAATAGTTATACCGACCACCAATGATTGGCAATGAAGTCTTGGCAATTTTGGATCTAACTGACTAATAGTCATCTTGAAGTCATGTCAATTTTAGATCTACACTCAAATGCTTTATTACCATATTTATTGTAGTTATAATAGTATCCATCAAATCTAGGTGTAGTAAATGACTTACTGACCTTGATCCTGCATACATTTTTTGTATGACCCAATTTTCCATAGTGATAACATGTTGGTTTCTTATGTTTTAGATTTTTATACACATTTTTCTATTCAACTTTCTTGGATGATTCTCCTTTCTCAATTGTAGATTCCTTGGTGAAGCCTAATCCACTAATGTCTCTCGTTCTTCTTTGATATCTTAACTGTTCATCCATTTTCCTTATACTTTCCTTAGATCTCTTTAGCCTTTCATTGGTTTCTTTTTCATTTTTCATCTCATTATTTAGATGTTCATTTTTTGATCTCAATCCAACAATCTCTTCCACTTTCCTTGTAACTTCTTGATTAACACTAATTAACTGATCTGTCGTGTTATAGTGATTATGTGTCAACCTCTGTATTCAACACCTTTCTCATCCATTTTTGCACTCATTTTCCTTTCTCATCTTCTATCACTCTCTTATTATCTTCATCTTTTCTCTTTTGTTCCAAGACTTCACACATCCTTACCGATTTAGCTTCTTGTTCCCTTTTCAATGATTTTACCTGCTCGGTTAGGGTTTTGTTCTTTTCAGTCATATCTGATATGGAAGCCTCAGATTCATCAGACAAAATTCCCTCCAATTGTTCTTTAAGTTCTTCAACTTGATCTTGAGTGTCTTTAAGTTGATGGACTAAGTCCTTTCTCTTGTTCAATGAATACTTCAACTTCCTTCTCAGTTCATCAATCGAATAATTTACAAATTTTAGTTCCATGTTCATATTATCAATCACCTTTTCATACCTATAGCTTTCCATTTTTGTATCTTTCCTCTCAAGTGATTAAACTTCTAAATAAGAGACTAAGCTCTTATACCAATTGTTGGAAAGTTAAGGTGATGAGAAGGGGTGGTGAATCAATACCTTATAAAAATTTTAGCCTTTCAATAACAGTTTTATCTTATTTATCCTTGCATGCATAAAAATTAACAAAATATTTACTGAAATTAAATAAAGTAAAGTAAAGTAAACTCATTCATCCATAACTCATAACACACATCAACACAATTGACACAAGATTTTTGTTACACAAAAACCCTTGGTTAGAGGGTAAAACTGTGGTGGGGATGACACCCACAATCCTTCACTACTATAGTATAAAGGTTGCTTGGTTAGAGCATACAAAATATCACTTCTAGTGATTTTACCTTGTTAGGAGTAATACAAAATAAGATCTGCTAAAGTCTACCTAGTTAAAGGATTTTGCAACACTCATTAAGTGTGCACTATGTTAAGAGATTTACAATAAAAGATTGTCAAAGCCTTCCCAATAAGTGGGATACGAGAATACAAAAAAAATAGTGTATTCCAGTAATAACTTATATTTAAATGTGCATCTATCTATATGCTAAATTAAATCCTTGTTTCTCTCTATAGTATTATTACCATCCTCTGATTGATTTCACCAAAAAGCTTTCACTTCCTTTGCTTGGTAGCCTTAATTTCTTTGTCTCTGCTCTGATTCTCTGCTTCTCTCTAATCACACACACTGTCTTCTTTTTTGTTCATCCTTATATATTGTTTCAATAGCTTCCTAATTACTTGACCTAATTAGGGTTTAGATCCTTCTATCATTTTTTATCAAATAGATCAACGATCCATATTCATTTCCTTTTTCCTAGAAATATATGCTTTATTTCCAGTGGTTCAATATGTGCCTTAGAATCATTTATAAATCACATTTTTATTCTCAATAAATCTTACCTAATGTTTACCTTGATCTTCGTAAACCATTTGCTTTGCTCAATAGAATTTGATCAAACTTTTATGTTTATTCTGTATCACTCGGTTATCTTTCTTGATCTATTCAGTTACTTGCTTGGTAATAATTTTTCTCGGTAAACATACTTTCTTGATATTCTGTCTATTTGATAACCATTGTTCTCGGTTAAGTTTATTTGTTCAGTGTCCATTGTTCTTGATATACACTATTGGGTATATGCATATCTTTGTGCTTAGTACTTCTCTTCCTTGTCTTACCGATTGTCTTTCTCTTTACTAACTAACCCCTTTTCATTGACTGAATTCTTCACTCATACCAACATGATCTTTTCTTCACTAATGACAATACTAAATACATTTAGGAATAACAATACATACACCTAGTTATAGGTCACAAGACTGCAAAGAAAAAGAAATTAAAGAAAATGTATGAATGAAGAAACCCTTGAGCTAAAGTATTCTTAGTTTGGCAGAGAAAGGTTGCAAGGAGTTAAGTATGATCTTGAAATTTTAGAAAATATCCACACGATATTTCAAGTAGAGAGTTGATACAAAGACATTTATGAAAAAAAATGATGGTAGTTTTGGTGCCCCAAAAGCTTTTAGCTGTAATCACCTAACAATGGACAAGATTAATTTATGTGAGCAACCAAAGCAAAATCAATGCAATCAAATCAAATCAAGCTAAAATCAAAGCAAAATTTTCAATCAAGCCATAATCCAAATTTAATTAAAAATCAAAAGCTATTAAATCAATTTAAATCAAATAAATCCTAATAAATTAATTAATTGTGCAATTAATCTAATTAATTGCATAGTTCATTTAAATCAAATCAACCCATTTAAGGGGTACACATGGCTAAACAAATTAAATAAATTCAATTAATAAATCCTAATTTTCCCTCAACCACCAAATGGGAGGAAAATGCATCAACCAATAAGATTCAGGGATCAAGCTCACATCGAATCTCCATCACACATAAGGAGAAAGAACCTTGTCCACCCATTTTGTCCTCTTGTCCCAAGCTTTGAGGACAATTTATTTAAATGGTCTCCAAAGGTGGAACCATGGACTTAACCCTAATCAAACCATGATCAAATCAACTCTACCACCTACCCTTTCCAAAATCTATGAAAGCAAGGCATAATTCAATCAATAATCATCCACAAATATGAGAATAGCACAAAACCTCTTGCAATTTATAGCTAGAAAGGAAAATTTAGAGCTAAATAGGTGTAATTTCATTTGGAATTAATCTTTTAGCATTGTTTATCATTATTTATCATATTAGGACTGTCACTAATGGAAGCTTGCTGAGAGCTTTGCATTAGAAAACCTAATTAGAGAGCCATAGAGTGCTCAATTGTCATTTAATTTACTTAATTAGATTTCTATTTATGGTAATTTAGTTGTTATTTTGATTTATTGACAATACTAACCCTATGAAGATGCTTCTTATAGCATACAAAATGGTGCCCACCATGGGGCATTAGGCCTCATTTATTTTTAAATTTGGAGTAATTATATTTTTCTTGCAAATCCTTATATTTTTCTCTATTTTTCAGGTTCTGCGATGTGTTTAAAAGTTTACACAGCGCATACACTACTTCCTGCAGCGCATTTGAGATCTGAATCAGCACGTCTACGACAAAGTTGTGCACCTTTACGTAGTGAAACCACACGTTTAAACCTTCTATTATCCTATCTTAATTTCTCTTAGCGCGTATACCCTGACTACCAAGCACTTCCAATTTATTCTACAACTTGTTTAAAGTTTTCTTTACGTGCCTTTGCCAGTTAAAGCAATGCATTTAAATTCTTTCACAACACTTTTAAATTATGTTTGTGCGCTTTCAATTTATTCTGTAGCACGTTTAATCTCTTTAACAATGCTTTTAATAGGTTCTGTTGCACTTTTGATTAAAATTAGAACTTGCAAAATCTAACTTTCAGAAAATGATTTGTCTGTGTATGCAGGATGACAGGTCATAAAAAAATCAAGAATCCAGAGACTAGATTCAACAGTGAGGATAAAGCATTGGCCAAACGAATGAAAAAGGAGAACATAGCCAACATCAAGCTAGTTTTGGAGAATTCACAACAAGAAACTGAGGTATACGAACATTATTTGAAAGTTGTAGAATCTTACAAATCAAAGTTTGTTTCATTAAATTGGATTTATTTACCTTAATCAATTTGTATAAAATCTGATAAATAAGGCTTAGATTTCAATCTTCTTCTTGTTTTCTTCATTTTGCTAGTTTTGTTGACTAACTTGTTGGAGAGGAGGCAAAAAGGAGGGAACGATCACCACTAGGTGAGTGAAATAATAAAAAAATCTCTCAAAAATGCCCCTAGCCTTTGCTAGCTACAAATCAAGGTAAGCCTCAAACTTGGTCAATTTTTCTTTAAATTGTGGCCTTGTGATTTTGATTAAATCTAGTAAGTAAAATAGCATAAAGAATAAAATCAAGCACTTAATCAAACAACCCCTTGTTTGTGGAGGAGAGTAGAAATACTAAATTCCCATTAGTTAGTGGGTTTTGGATAAATTGAACATTGTTAATCGTGCTTGGAAAATAAGAATAGATAGGGATATGCTCTTCACCTTTTGGTGAATCAAATTCCCACAACCTATCTCTTAAATCCATTTTATTGCTTTACATATGAACATGCTAGATCTTTAGTGGGCTTGCCTCTCGAGATTTGCCTTAACAAGGCCGGTGAGAGGGACAACCCAAAGTGGGATACATTTTCCTTTGCTGCAAAAAACCAACCCACTATAAAATGAAATGCATGCATCCTTAATGGGGTGTGTGACAAAAGGATATTAAGCTTTCAAACTTCCTCAAGTAGTCCTTCGGGATGGCACAAAACTCTGATATACCGATGGTGGGAAGCCTCATATTTTTGGGGGATGAAACTTAATGTCCATTTTGAATGGAATCTTGATTAAATACCTTGTTAAATTAGCAAAGCCTACCTTGTAAAGCCATGCATAAGAACCAATTTGACAACTAGGTAGATTGCTTTGAGTTACTTTTTGTGCAAAAACCTGTGATAACGTCCTTACATATTCAAACACTTTTTGTGTAGAGGTTAAAAAGAACAAGTGTATTTTTTATTGCTTTTTTTGAAGAATATGTACAAGTAAGAGATATCAATTTTGAAAAATCATCTTATACTTTTAATATCTTCATAAAAAGAACAATCAACAAGTTTGGGGGAAAACAGTTCTAAATCAAACCCTTGCTGAATGTCAATTTCTACATGATCTCATAGACTCAAACTATCTTTACAAGAAGATGACACTTGTATTGCAAAAGAGGTCCCCGAACTTGAATCTCAAAACTCATTCATAAATCATGACCAAGGGGATAGTCTCCCAAACCTTTTTGAAAAGAGAATTGATCCAATGGATAGAAACTCCATATTTTATGATTACATCCATGGAGGAAATAATGAAAATCAAGGAAACATTAACCATACCAATCAAGATCCTAAAGAAAAACTCGAAGACAAAGCCAATAGGGAGGCTCAAGACATCAAATTCCTTGAAGTTATGGACAAACTTGTAGAGAGAGATACGGAAAGATATTTCCTTAATTTACCCCAAGCAGGGGTGAAACTTCCACATGACTATGATGTTGACCAGCTTAAGAAAGATAAGGAACATGATAATCCAATAGGTGCGATGAATAAATTAAAAATGTTTCAAGCACAAATCAACCTAATGAAGAAATCAGTTGAACCTAAGCCATTTTCCATCGAGGCCTTGTGCCCATTTCATTTTGATAAGAGCTTGGTTATGGCACATTTCCCTATAAATGTGGTTTTTCCCAAATACAAAAAATATACGGGTAAATCAGACCCACAAGACCACCTTAGAGAGTTTTGTGCTCTAAGTATCAAATTCATGCACGACACAACCTATCTAATGAGGCTTTTTCTGAGAAGTTTAGGAGGCCAAGCCATGGAATGGTTCTCAAAACTTCCATAAGGGATAAATACATTTGAGGAATTAGCCTCCAAATTTGTGACTCACTATTCCTACAACATTGAGCATGAAATCACCATGCTTAATCTCTGCGATACCTGTTCAGACTTAGAATTGTCACCCTAACTCAGGCATTAGGGCTACATGACAATTCTATCATGACAATGAAAACCTCCTCTAGCTGTGGGTAGACTATGAATAAGGAGGAATCTCCAAATTCTAGGCCGGTTCCTATTAAATATAAAATATCACCACCTGATCTGAAAACTTGATTGGGAAAAGGGATAAAGAATTAAAATTGAATGTGAAATGGGGTGATACACCAAAAATCAGCACAGATCTATCAAGATTTTCAAACCTAGCATCCACAACTACAAAATCATTGAGCTGCATTTATCATTCTCTACTCAACATAAAGGTTGGCTGGAATTCACAATTAGGGTTCTGAATAGTAGAGATTTGGAGCCACCACTATTTGCGTATGTGTGTGGGGAAAATGTAAGATTCACTCCAAAATCCAAATTCCCAATGGAGAGATCTAATTTGATCAACCAAGAGGGTTAATACATAATCAAATCAATCTATGAAGAATATGGAAGAGAGAGAGAAACCCTATACTTCCTATAGTTGGATTAAGCTTGAAATCTAAAATAATTGAAGTACAAATACTAACCTTGAATTAGGGCAGATCTGGAAAATGTTGAATTCTAGCTTATGTATGAACCTTTTGCAAATTTCGTCACTTGTTTTGGACTGAAAATGCCGAGGCGGACAAAACCCAGAAATCTTTTCTCCAAATTCACACAGGTTGACTTTGACCTTTTAAAAGGTCAAAGACCACATTATTTATTTAAAGTCCAATTATGATTTTGTTTGCAGATCCTGAAAGATTGCCAAAAAGGGTATCTGAATTCACTCTTAGATCTAAGATTTCACACCTGTACCTGCAAGAAAATGGGGGTTTTCAGTTGTATGGGGGGTTTTCCTTGGTCAAACCCCAGTTTAGGAATTAACCTTGAAATTGAATTGAAATATATTGTGCATAAACAAAGTAATTAAAACAAATCACCTCACTTATGTTGAAGTCCTTGTAGAGGATTCGAATCCTAAAATCCACAAGTAGGAATGCTTCAATGATTGTAGGTTGTCTCTAATCAATGGTATTTTGATCTTCAACACCAATCTTGATTTGATCTTTGCATATGAGAAGGCTTGAATGAATGGAGAAGGATGGATCTTCAAGGGGGCTCCAAAGAGATTGAATCCTTCAATAGCTAACAATGGAACTCCTTGATGCTTAAACACTTGAATGCTTGAAGACTTGCTTGCACTTGAACACTTGAGAGCTCTAGATGCTTGATTGCTTGGATGAGATATGAAAGCTTGATGTCAGAGTGATGTGAAAATGAGAGAGGAAGGCCTCCTTTTATAGTGATCTAGGGCACACTTCTCTAGATGGGCCACCTTGAAGAATTAAATCCCAATTAGGTCCTCACCTTTAGAAAATATACCTTGATTAAATACCATTAAAGGATTTACCATTTCGGAGCCCAAAACAGCCGACCTCGAAGCAGGAAATAACTTTCCTGAAAACCAAATTAGTGGGAAATGAAACTTTGAAATTATGGTAGGAAGAGGTCAAGGTTGAGGTTGACCCTGACCTGGTTAGGGTTGAGGTCGACTTTGACCTCAAACCCTAACTTTTGTCAGGTTCTACAATAGGAGTTCCAGGGGTGCCAAAAACTTAGAAATTGATGTCAGATCAGGACCCAGTATCTGGAATAGATAGAAAATCCTTGGAATGATATGATGAAGGACTAGGAGGTCTCATTTCTAAATCCTACCTAGAAAATAGATCCATGGAAGAGGGAAAATCAGGAAAGTCCTTAAGACCTTAACCCTAATTTCACCTAGAATGCAGAAATCAAGTGCGGAGAAGAAGTGGAAAGCAGGGAGAAAGCCAAATACATGCAAAGACCCAATCAAGGTTTCTAACATGACCCCAAACCACTTACTCAAAGGGCTAAATGCTCTTAACATGGAAGTGCTTCCATTTTAAGATGATACATTAAGCCCCCACTTTAGCAAGAGTATGGACTCGATGCAAACTCTTGGTAAAGGAGATAAAAATAACAAGATAATCTTATCGTAATCTAAGGACAAAGAGAAATCTCAAGCCCCCAGAGACTCAAGTCTTCATCGACTCTTAAATCATAGATAAGAGAGACATCTCTAAAGAGAGAAAGAAAAAGTGTGATTACCTCGCCCAATGAGAACTTATGTCCCATTGTGAACCACATAGGAAAAAGGCGCAACTGGAAAGATGGAATTGAACCACCTAGTGAATGTGGCTACTCACTAGTCAACCCATCAAGGATTTATCCTTAGGAATATCCTATTCCATAAGAATAAATTAAAAAAACAAAAGAGATCCAGTCTTAAGGACACTTCCGACCTTAAGGGATCACAATATATGTGTATTTGAAATTGGAGGGATCAAGAGATCCTAATATAAATCCATACTTTAAGGATTAGTTCTAATCCAAAAAGAAAGATTGAAAAATAAATTTAAAGTGCGTGTCTTCCTCAGGATTTAGCAACTTATGTGCATTACCTTAGAAAATTTAGCATGTTTTGAATTTTTTTTTTAATAAGTGTGTGTGTGTAATAAGTGAGTAGAGCGTATGCCCCCACGTTAAAGTCATTGCTAACACTTTAACAGGAGCAATGGCTTTAACGAAAACATAAACAACTCCACTAATTATGTTTCCACATCGACATGCCCCTAGAAAAAGACAAATCAAGGGAAATATCACATAAACATATAAAGAACATGAAAGGGATCTACCTACCATGGGGTCAGTATGATCATAAGATAATATATATATGATATTATTGCAAATGAATTGACATCGTTCCCCAAAGGAAGTAGAACTACTATCACAAAGGAGGAAAGGTTACATAAGATATACGAAGGAGAATATTTTTGGACCATGACATGGAGACCAAAAAGAATTAGTGCTACCATATCTCGAATCCAAGTAGATTACACAAGGAGACATTTACGAACAATAGCACAGTTACAACATAACATTGAACAACGCATAGAAGAATAGAAATACATATAGAATAATTTGAACAACAACTTCAATTCCTTCATCACCTTGTACCAATTGAGTAACAAGGGTCATATAAAATAATCTAACAAAATTTAGCAATCACATTACATGAGAAGCACAATACAGCAGGCAAACACACAACAAAGCTACCACGAAGGACAAGCCAATCAAGTGTGCCGCCTACTTTCCCCATCTTGTTTTATATCATTTAGGGTAGGTGGGTAACTCACAAGAGGGACTATATCCAATATAGTAGGAATGGTAGCTAGTTCCAAACAAGGATCCTCTTGAGAATCACTATGTTCGATACTAGGTGTAAGAGTTAATTGAGATGAAAGCATATTTGACAAATCAATGTCAATGTCAATGTCAATAGTCTCATATTCATTAGTAACATTATCAGTATCATCAAGAGTATCTTCATCATCAAAATTAATCAAAATAGGATCTAAGATACGAATAGAATCATCATAATCATGCATGTGAACATCATTATTAGTAACAACATTTTGCATAGGTGTATCAGCAGAAAGTAGAGAGCTTTTAGCTTTAGCATGAGCACGATATTTTTTATGACATTCATTAGCAGATCGGCTACATTTTGATTTATTTGAAATAGGTTGAGAACTAGGAGGAACAATTGTAGGATCCTTCATAGGTTCTTTGGGAAGATCAATAGGATTATCAACCATAGGAGGAGCAATCACAAGATCTTTGATAGATCTAGTAGGAGGAACTTGATTAACAGAACAAGAAGCCATAGTTGAAGGAGGTATCGAAGGTGTAGGTAAAAGACCATGATTAAGATCCATAGGAGGGATGCTTAATTGAAGAATCTTATGATGTTTATAAGCTTGATATGATTCAAAAAGATTATCAGGGCGAGGAGGACATGAATTAGGTAAGGAAGGCCAAAAGAAATCCAGAGCAGCACAATATCTAGGCCTAGAAGGTCGATATAAACTATGATTGATCATATTCACTTCACCATCATGAATGAACTTAAGACACTTATGTATAGGGGAAGCAACAACATGCATGGTAGTCAACCAAGGCAAACCTAGCTTAACTTGAAATTGATCAGAAGTAGGAACCACAACAAAGGTAGTGTTCACAAGTTTTCCAAAAAGTTCAACCGGTAAAGTAATAGAACCAATTGAGGGATAAAGAAAACCATTACAAGTTTGAATCCACACATCCAATGTATCATAGAAGTCACATTGTAAGCTTTTCATAAAAAGATTTTCTTTAGTGATAACATTGACTAAGGAGGTAGGATCAACAAGACAACCACGAGTAGGTATCTGAGCAACCCTAGTTGCAATGTAAAGGGGACCATCAGGAGCCTTAACAATCTCAGAGTCATCAAAGGTAATCAAAAGTTCCTGAGGTCACTTATCCTTAATTTTTTGTCACGGTTTAAGTTGAGGTTTCACTTTAGGTTTAGGTTTAACTTGAGGTTGAGATTGAACTTGAAGTGAAGGTTGTGGTGGAGATATAGGCTTAGCAACATGCTCCACTTGATTAACGACATGATTAAGATCATCCATCTTGGAATCATATACAATTTCCATAGTAGATGGTTGAGCAATAGTATTAGTATCATGCGTAGGTAAAGGATTCGTATAGATTTGAAGGTTCTGATTAGGAGGAGAGACAGATTGATTCCCACTACTATCTAGATTATCAACAGATAAGGCTTTAGCATCAATGAGATCTTGAACCTTATGTTTTAAAGATAACATCTCTCAGTATCATGACCATTCTGACGATGATATTGACAAAAAGCATTGTGATCAAAAGATTTAAATGTAATCGTAGTAGGTAAAAGAGGCCGAATACGAGGTAAAGTAATCATATTAGTAGCTAACAACCTATTCATAATAGCATGTAAAGTTTTAGAAAGAGGAGTAAATGTACGATTTAATCGAAAAGCAGTGGATGTAGAAGTGGCATTATGAGATGCAACAGCAACCTGATCAGCAACTACATTCACTTGTTTGTTTATCTTGACATAATTATTAAATTTTTGAAACTTGTTTGGATTAGGAGTAGCGTCACTCTTATCAACTGGAACAGGAGCCATTGGAGTGTTGCTCTAAAAATTGACTCACTTGTAATTGATAATGATGAAGCACTGCATAAAGTTGTTGAAAAGAGATAAATTCAGTAAGCAGAATCTTATCTCTAATATCCTTTTGCAAATTTGAAATAAACATATGTTGAATATCAATATCAGGAACATGATAGGAAATCTGAGCATGTAAATGCTTAAATCTACCAATAAATTTAGTTAACTTTTCTTTAGCACCTTGTTTACAATGCATTAAATTAGTCAAAGACACTTGCGGGCCAATATTGTTTTGAAATTGTTGAATAAAGGCATTAGCAAGTTGTGGAAAGGAATCAATTGAATAAGGAGGCAAGGAACAATAACATTGTAAGGCCTTGTCATGAAAGGTTCAAGCAAACAATTTGGCTAAAATCCTATGGTCATGAGCATAATCACTACAAAGGATTTGGAATGTTTTAGCATGATGAATAGGATCTTCCTTTCCATTATAATTCTCAAGATGAGGCATATCAACTTGCTGAGGAATAGGAGTTTGGATAATATCCCTAGACAAGGACTTCCCATGTCACATGTAGGAATACTAAACTTGTTTTGAGTTAAGGAAGCAAGTTGTTGTTGTAAGGATGATATAGTTTGAGACAAACTAATGATGGTGGAATCATTAGAGGAAATAGGAGGAGTAGCAACATTAGACACACTAGGGAAAGTGTGAGAAGCTACAGGAATAGAAGACACAACTGGAGGAACACTAGGAACTACAGTTGGAAGTGGAGTGGAATAAGTGAAAGGAACACTATGATATGAAGGTTGTGATGTAGGAAGAGACACGAGAGGAACACTCATAGGGATAGAGGGAACCGTCACAGTCACCAAAGGAGGAGTATAGATAGGAATACTAGGTAAAGGATTAGAAGGAGGTTCAACATTAGTAATAGGAGCAATGAAACCTAAATCTTGAGCCTCTTGAGTTAAAGGTTTAACATTGGAATGCACAAGATGAGTAATACCATGCAAGAGGTTAACACCTTGATCACTATCATAGAGAACTTTCTTAAGAGCCTCTATAGCTTGAATGGAATCTTGACCATGGTTTTCTTGAAGAAGCCAATTACCCATTTTATCAAGTTCAATGGAAATTTTTTGGACTTTTTCAGGAGGAACCCTTAAAGCATCATCCTCATCATGAGATGAGTGAGAAGATTTCTGCTCCATAGTAGGATTGGAATCATGAAGAATCCAGTTATCATCGGGGATCCTAAGGAAAGGAGAAGATTCAGGCTCAAAGGCACCCATGAGTTTATGACTTCTTCTAACCGGAATGTTATAAGTAGGACTAGTGGTAGTAAAGCTCATAAACCAATATAATGAAAATGAACTAAACTAAGAACACATAATGCATGAATATGAAATCTAATTAGCATACAAGATCAATCACAAAGGACAAATCTAATACTAATAAGATAAAAGGAAATCTAACACCAAAAAGAAAGAGAGTAAGCTAGTCGGGTTCACCAAAATGAATAGTAGAGATTTGGAATCACCACTATTTGTGTATGTGTGTGGGGAAAATGTAAGATTTACTCCAAAATCCAAATTCCCAATGGAGAGATCCAATTTGATCAACCAAGAGGGTTAATACACAATCAAATCAATCTATGAAGAATATGGAAGAGAGAGAGAAACCCTATACTTCCTATAGTTGGATTAAGCTTGAAATCTAAAATAATTGAAGTACAAATACTAACCTTGAATTAGGGCAGATCTAGAAAATGTTGAATTCTAGCTTATGTATGAAATTTCTACAGATTTCATCACCTGCTCTGGATTGAAAATGCCGAGGTGGACAAAACCCAGAAATCTTTTCTCCAAATTCACACAGGTTGACTTTGACCTTTTAAAAGGTCAAAGACCACATTATTTATTTGAAGTCCGATTCCGATTCTGCTCGTAGATCCTGAAAGATTTCCAAAAAGGGTATTTGAATTCACTCTCAAATCTGAGATTTCACACCTGTACCTACAAGAAAATGGGGGTTTTTGGTTGTATGGGGGGTTTGCCTTGGTCAAACCCCATAGGAATTAACCTTGAAATTGAATTGAAATATATTGTGCATAAACAAAGTAATTGAAACAAATCACCTCGCTTATGTTGAAGTCCTTGTAGAGGATTCGAATCCTCAAATCCACAAGTAGGAATGCTTCAATGAATGTAGGTTGTCTCCAATCAATGGTATTTTGATCTTCAACACCAATCTTGATTTGATCTTTGCATATGAGAAGGCTTGAATGAATGGAGAAGGATGGATCTTCAAGGGGGCTCCAAAGAGATTGAATCCTTGAATAGCTATAAATGGAACTCCTTGATGCTTCAACACTTGAATGCTTGAAGACTTGCTTACACTTGAACACTTGAGAGCTCTAGATGCTTGATTTCTTGGATGAGATATGAAAGCTTGATGTCGGAGTGATGTGAAAATGAGAGAGGAAGGCCTCCTCTTATAGTGATCTAGGGCACACTTCTCTAGATGGGCCACCTTGAAGAATTAAATCCCAATTAGGTCCTCACCTTTAGAAAATATACCTTGATTAAATACCATTAAAGTATTTACCATTTCGGAGCCCGAAATAGTCGACTCAGAAGTGGGAAATAACTTTCCCAAAAACCAAATTAGTGGGAAATGAAACTTTGAAATTCTGGCAGGAAGAGGTCAAGGTCGAGGTGGACCCTGACCTAGTCAGGGTTGAGGTCGACTTTGACCTTAAACCCTAACTTTTGTCAGGTTCTACAACAGGAGTTCTAGGGGTGCCAGAAACTTAGAAATTGATGTCAGATCAGGACCCAGTGTCTAGAACAGACATAAAATCCTCAAAATGATATGATGAAGGACTAGGAGGTCTCATTTCTAAATCCTACCTAGAAAATAGATTCATGGAAGAGGGAAAATCAGGAAAGTCCTTAAGACCTTAACCCTAATTTCACCTAGAATGCAGAAATCAAGTGCAGAGAAGTGGAAAGCGAGGAGAAAGCCAAATACATGAAAAGACCCAATGAAGGCACCTAACATGACCCCAAACCACTTACTCAGAGGGATAAAAACTCTTAACATGGAAGTGCTTCCATTTTAAGATGATACAGGTTCATACCACAAACAGTAAAAACTGACAACAAACTTACATATTCTGCAAAAAGGCCCAATTTTTTATAAGATAGGAAAGGAATAAAAAACAATTCACTTTACCTGATCACATAAAATAATGCAGCACTTAATGCAGAAAAGAAAAATAGGAATAGATTTGATACTCAGAAATGATGCAATTAGAAAAAGCCTGCTTTTATTATCCTTCAAAACTTGTAAAATGGTTACAAAAACATGAAAAAGGGGTAGAGGAATGAATATGTTCACTCAACCTTTCCTTTCCACTATTCAGAACTTCCAAAAATGACAATTTGACTCCCTTAAGAAGCCCTCCAAACCCTCATCTGAAAATCCAATCACCCCTAGAGAAACTCCTATAAAAGCTCAATTTTTCTATAAAAAGGCCTTCTCACTCCAAATCTAGCTCTAAGATACCCCCTAATTATTGGCCTTTTAATAAGGATAAAAAAACATTTTACAATATGTACCAATAATTAATCAATTTAAAAAAATAAATAAAAATAAAACCTAAGCCCATTATTACAAAATTTAAAACTCAGGCCTCATGTCATTGGATGCAATGCCTAACTTATGCGAAAATTTCTCCAAAGCATATGCTAGGTGGCAGTTATATTTCCGATGCTCTGAGTGGAGTACACTACAGAAAATTAATTACATTCATTCCATCTACCAATGGACTTGAAAGTTTTATCAAACATGGCTTTTCTTGGTTCTCGGTCTTTGATTTGGAGCTCTCTGTGTCTTCCTTTGATCTCCAATATGAAACTCACACTGTGACTATTACTTTGAGCATGAAGCTCAGGTTTTTTTATCTGCAGTTGCTAGTGTGACTAAGAATGTGGGATCAAGCTTGGGCTTTGTGCAAAATAGCTAGCATTCAGCCCTTTGTACTGTTCACGGGCTTGAAAATGTCACACAGGCTGTGACTAGAAGAGCTCTACTTGACTAGTTTGAATTCAAGCTTTGACTCTTGCAAGCATTTTATTACACAACTTGACATCAGTTTATTGAAAATCTCAAGCTTAAACTGACATTCATAGACTATGATTAGAAGATCTCTACTTGACTAATGAGCTCACAAGCTTATGTTATTGAACTTTGCTCCCCCAAAACACAGGCTATGGAGGACTCAGAATCTTGATCTTATACAGGGACTTGATTCTATTATTTATTGTCTTCATCTTAGCTTTGCATTTGACTATTACTTGAGGCTGAGAGTTTAGCTTTTAAACATTAGGAACCTTGAATGATAGGTCCTGGCTTTCTAATTGGAACCCAACCTTCTTTTTTGTTTAGAAGAACTCAGGAAGATCATGTACTATTTGTTGAAGCATGGCCTCGAGCATATACACTGGAACTTGGACATTCAACCGAGAACTTAGGCTATGATTCTTTTTAAATTGAACTCAGCCTGACTGATATTTTGGAGCACTGAGGAACTTAATGGAAGTGATTGTGGCATTGAAGCTTGAATTCGAAGCACTCAATGATGAACACTATTTAAACTCATCCTCTATATTAACTCATGGGAAGCTATGACTGGCAGTCGACCACAAGTTTTATCTACTAGCACATGACTTGAACATGGCTTGAGCCAACTAGAACTCTTCTTTTTGGGAACGTGACTGTTACTTGGACATTGGCTTGCTAGAGTTTCCATATCCATAGAGCTCAGTGTTATCTACTGATAAGTACACTTTCCCTCCTTTTTGCTTTGCCTTATTTGTTCATAACAATTCATACATTGGATATCATTGTCTTTGCATAAAATTCTTCTTGGGTTTTCACTCAAGAGATGCCTAAGTATACATTTCTTATAACCATGCAATGTTTGGAATTTACAACTTGAGATAACCATTAAAGCACAACCTTAACACTTTCTTCAAACACGAGCATGATAGCTGACTTTTCTCTTACATAAATTTATGAATTGTATGCTTTTCCCTTTGAAAATTAACATTTCTAATAACACTCCGCTTCCATTGTTGTAAATCTTAGCTTACGGCTTTGTGACTCGTGGCTGTTGAAAACTTGGCTTTATCCTGCAACTCAAGACTTGGTATTTAGCATACAATCCATGGCTATGAACTCAGTTTCATTGTCACCAGCTGTCAATACATTTTCAGCTCAGTTTTGTATGCTTACAAAATTTTTAGGCTTTGTTTACTATCCATAATTAAATCTGAGCTTTATCTCCTCTTCCATTTTGCAAGAATCCTAGGGCTTTTCCTCTCATTTCCAAAAAGATGAAGACAAAGAGTTGACTTTATGTATAAAAATTTCTTGCTTTAAAACTTGATGTTTCTTTATGGAGCTGAAACCATCATGTTGTGATTTTAATCTACTTATCTTCCCCTCTATTGAGTTATAGCTATATTAGTACTTTTAGTTCCTTTCTTCAATAAAAATGCATTTTACTGTAGCATTCTTACTTAACATTGAATAAAACATGCATGCTAACATCTGGCTTTTTTGTTTGGTCATTTCCTACTTGTAGTCAATAATGAACAACACAACACAACTTATATCCATTTATCCATTTCATTGCACATTGAATAGGAACTCTGTTCTTGTTAGCTTATGCACAAGTTATATCATTTTAACACTCTTGACAGTGAGCATCACAATCTGTGACTAAATACCATTTGATATTTTGATGTAGTAGATCCATGAATCAGATATAACAAGACTTGTAACAAAAATTTTCACTTTTAGCAATGAAATCTATTTATGGGGTTCGAGCACGGGCTCGTGACACCCATAAATAGATTCATGTGACCTTAATCTTGATATTTAGCATATATTCAAAAAATGAATAATATCTGAACAACATACTGCATCCTCATCTTTTGACTGTGACACAATTTGTTTAAGCAATACATCTCTTTGTTCAACTTGAAAACATCAAATCTAATGCATTAGGTTAGTGAACATGACCTAGTGGTCAATTTTGGGCATCCATCAGACCACTGGTGTGCTCACTAACATAATGTTGTACTATTGTCATTTAACACTATTTTTTTTCATTTTATGTGCATGCTCATTTTGTTATTGCATTGAATATCATAAATATATGAAACTATGAAAGAATTTGATTTTGTATGATGTTCTCATTCTTTAGCATTGCTTAGATCCAGGTGGATCTAACAAAGTCTTAACCATGATGCAGGAAAACCCCTAAAGACTTAGAACCAGATAGATGCAGACTCAAACAAAGACCAGAGGACTTGGACCAGACATGATAACCAGCTCCTGATATGCAGACTCCTCAAGGCAATGCAAAGGACCCACTCATACCTCTATCTCTTCTTTCTATTCTATCTATTTATACTCTATTTATTGAAATATGAAAGAACATTTGTTATTTACATTCAATATGAATGCACAATGTAATGATCAATTATGAATTAGGGAATTTTTTAACATATGATCAATACTTAGAGTACAAAATAAAAATTTGATATGAATGCAATAAAAAAATGTTGATTGACATCACCTGAAAAGCACTGTTAAATGCAAGTACTAAATGCACCCTTTTCCTATTTGTATATTATTTTGCATGATAAAAAATAGGATAACAATACCAAACAAAGAGATGGTGAGTCTTTTCTAGGGTTTCTCCAAAGGTGGAGAACATTCTTCTCACGATATCCATGAAGCATACTCGAAAAGGAAAAGATGGAAATATTTATGAATAACCTAAATGTGGAGATGAATTATAGGCTCCAACTTCAATGTCCCCCTACTTTTGAAAAGCTCATTGAAAATAGGATCAAAATTGAAGAAGTTTTGGTTAAAAGAGGGGAAATCAAGTTATTCAAAGATAAGAAACCCTATACCAACACTAATAAAAATCATAACTTATCTAATTATAACAATAATAAAGGAGCCAACAATCACAATGATAAACCAAGACTATGGTTGAAAAACAACAATAAAAATCTTGTGAATGATGGAGTTGTGGAAGTCCACAACTTAAAGGCTACTCCCTTTAACTTATCGAGCAGGTCAAGTCCAACCTATAATGGAAATCAAATGACCAAAGATCCTTAAAAAAAAAACACCAACAAAAATCCTAACAACAACAATCCCTTCAATAATTCCAATGTCAATAAACCTAAACCATTCTTTTCCACTTATCAGAAAACAAAATTCACCTTTTTAGGTGAACCTTTGGAAAATGCATTAAGGACTTTTGTGGCCAATAAAATCATTACCCTACTCGAATCAAGGCCATATGAGCCCCAAGTCAAGCCCAATTGGTGGAATGATTCTCATCATTGCGAATACCATCGCAACAAAGGACATAAAACAAATGAATGCATGAAATTAAAACACCTTGTCCAAGATCTAATCAATGATGGAACCATAAAAGTGGAAGGGCCTCAAAATAATGAGGACCATACAGCTTTCAAAAACCCTTTCCTAAACCATGAAAAAGGAGAATCATCAAATACCAATCATAACAACAAAAGAGGTAATGAGAAGGTTAACTTCGCACATACTTATGATAATACCATCAATACTCTAAGTGGTGAGGAAAACACCATAAATGTGATTGTGGTAAAAGAAAAGCCAAGGGAAGCAACATCTAATGTTGTAACTAGGGAGCAAGCATCAAAGATTACTTTATCAGGAGGTGCCTCAAGAATTTTCTTACCAAATCAAACCTCATCTTCATCTTCAAAGAAATATAATTTGGTAGACCAATTGCAAAGAACCCCTACTCAAATCTCTATCCTAGAATTACTCAAGCTTTCACCAACTCATAAGGAGATTTGAGAAAAATTCCTAGTGGAGACTAATGTGCCTTTAAATTTAGATGCAGATAAATTCCAAAACATGGTAGGCCATCTTGTTGCAGCCCATTGTCTATCCTTTTTAGAACAAGATGATATGTCTTTAAACCACCCACAAAATCTACCTTTGCATATAGAGGTCTTGATCCACAAGCATAAAGTGAAAAGAGTCCTCATTGATGGGGGAGATGGCCTAAATATTTGTACCCTAAACTTGGTTAAAGCCTTAGGATTTTATGAGGAAGCTATTGACCCAAAGAAAAAGATAACTATAAAAGCTTACGATGATGAAGAAAGAGTATCCAAAGGTATCATAGTACTTCCCATCTAAGTTGGTACAATGCAAAAGGAGACCATTTTCCAAGTCCTTGACCTAAAATTGACTTACAATATCCTATTAGAAAGACCATGGATCCATGAAATGTAGGCCATACCTTTGACCTATCATCAATGCCTCAAATTTCCCTACATGGGACAAGAAGTCATGGTAAGCGGGGATTCGAACCCCTTCCAATATTGTAATAACATGAAGGCTATTAATGACTCCTTAGTCCCACATAATGCACAAGGGTCTATTTCCCAAATAATAGAACAAGGGAAAAGTTCAAAAGATCTTCCATCTTTAAAAGGGAAAGAAAAGGAAGAAAAAGAAAGTGTTGTTATTGAAAATCACCAAATTCCCACTAACTTAACTACATCGACTAAAGGAAAGGAGAAAGTTAGCGAGGAAAGTGCTCATGAGGAACAAAAAGAAGACCGAGCAAAATCTATCCAAATTTACACCAAGTATTCTCATTATCAAAAGATGGATCATATTATGAAGAATTTTGAAAAGTAATGTCAAATCAAACAGAAAGGTGTAGATGAATACTCATTATCTATGATGGATCTACTATTATCTCCCAAATCCCATGGAAGACCATCCAATCTACCTCATAAATACAATGACCACTTTGTAAGGGCAATAACTTCTTCATCCATGGATGAGGAAGATAATGAAATCTTAAATTGGCTATATAAGGATGAAGAATCAAGTGTACATGAAAAGTGCATTCAAAACGTAAGCATTCCCACTCATCAATATGGGAAAGGATTTCAAATAATGCAGAAGATGGGATATAAAGGAAAAGGGCCTTTGGGTACAAGAACAAAGGAGTAATAGAACCTATTGAAATGTCATGGATAGATAGTAAGGAAAATACTAGATTAGGGTACCTAGAATAAGGGTACACTCAAAAGAAACATCCCTTGGTCTATGATAAAATCTTGCAACTAGGTTCCCAAAGTGATGAGGATTCGAAAAATTGGGAATGGGATTCATTTTCAATTGACTCATGTCAAGATAAAGAGGTTTATGTCCCATACCCATACTCCTAACAAGGGAAAAGAACAAGCCTCAGGGTCAAATCAGAATCAAGCTTCAAGCTCTAGCCAAGAGGTCTTAGATAATGTGCCAAGTCCAAAAGTTGAAGTAACTCAATGGGTAGGAGATCCTTACATACCATCATGGATACCTACTATAGAAGGATCTCACCCTAGGTTTAACGCAAGAGAGTTTTACCCATTAAAAACCCAAGAGGATTTGAGTGAGGAAGATTTTGACCCTAGTTCTCTAGAGCATCTAGAACAAGCACATATCATAGATTTAAGTGATACAATGTTTGAACCTTAAAATGAGGTCATGTCCTTAAATCCTATCGAACCAATCCAAAACTTCAATCCCTTGTCCCTTATCTATCTAGACCTAATTGAGTGGGATTCCATCGAACCTACCATCCTCCCTACATTCTTGAATGATAACTTGGTGTCCCAATACCTTAATGTGGTTGAGCCTTCAACTACCATGGAATATCAAGGAGAAGTGACAAAGGGAAGTATTCAACCTTTCAGTTCAGAAAAAAGTGAAAAATAATAAAAATAATAAAAAATGGAAAGAATCTAATGTTGAAAACCACATCGTGGCAACATTAAATAAAAAACAAATTGAAATAAAGAATGTTTATGAAGGTGAAAACCCAATAGAGGCACCTAAGGAAGAAAGGTTGGATACTTTTCCCAATCACTATGAGGAAAGATCACCTATCTTGATTGAACCAACAGAGAAAGTGAACATTGGGTTAGAATCAGAGCCAAGAATCATACACTTAGTAGCATCCCTATCTAATGAAGAAAGAAAGGATTTCATCAAATTCTTCAAAGAGAAACAAATCAATTTTGCATGGTCGTAAGATGATATGCCCAAACTAGATCTGAATTTAATCATGCATCATTTGAATATTAAGCAAGGAGTGAGACCGATGAAACAGAAAATGAGAAAGATGCATCCACACATAGCATTGCTTGTGAAAGTGGAGCTAGAGAAATTACTAAAAGTGGGGTTCATAAGAGCCATTGATTAGGATTTAAAATATTGTGCCTATTTCCAAAGCAAAAAAATCTATTAGAATTTGCACAGACTTTAGGGATCTCAATCTTGCATGTCCAAAAGATGATTTTCCTCTACCAAGTATAGACACCATCGTGGATCTGACAGTATGACACTCAATGCTCTCACTTATGGATGGATTTAGTGGTTATAATCAAATTAAGATAGCACCTAAGGATCAAGACAAAATGACATTTACATTCACGTGGGAGACATTCTACTGGAATGTTATGCCCTTTGGTCTCAAGAATACTGGAGCGACCTATCAAAGAGCCATGACGACCATATTTCATGACATGATGCACAAGTTTCTAGAAGACTATGTAGATGATATACTTTCTAAATCTCACTGAAGGGAGGAACATCTACCCATCTTAGAAAAGATATTTTTAAGACTGGAGCAATTTAAAGTAAGGTTAAATCCAAAGAAATGTGCATTCAGTGTACAATCAGGAAAACTATTAGGATACATAGTTTCTACCAAAGGAATAGAGGTAGACCCAGCCAAAGTAAAGGAAATCATGGAAATGTGGGCACCTCAAAACATAAGTCAAATGAGATCACTTTAGGGAAGGACTCAATCTATCAGAATGTTCATTTCCCAATTAGTAGAAAAATGCCACAATTTTACTCAATTCCTTCACAAGGACACTGTTTTCAAATGAGATGAGAAATGTGAAGAAGCATTCACCTTATTGAAGAAGTATCTAATGAATCCACCAACTTTGATGCCACCAATCAAAGGCAAGCCCTTAATTTTATACATCTCAGTGACATAACATGCATTAGGGGCACTCTTGGCTCAAGAGGATGAAGCTAGAAAGGAAAAGGCCATATACTACATAAGAAGAACATTGGTGAAGTATGAGTTGAACTAAATCTTCATTGAAAGAGCATGTTTGGCCATAGTTTTTGCTTCCCAAAAATTATGCCATTATATGTTGTCTCACAAAATTTGACTCATTGCAAAGATTGATCCTTTGAAATACCTTCTTAGAAAAACAACATTAAATGGAAGATTGGCCAAATGGGTGTAGACACACAAAATTGGACAAGTGCTTTTAAATTGCAAAAATCAATAAAATGCACTAAATCATCAAAATGGATCAAATCAATTAAAAATGGACATAATTAAATAAAGTTGGACAAAATCAATTAAAGCAAAGGAGAAATTAAATAATGATGTTAAATAATTAAATCAAAAGCTTAAAGGGGCCAAAAACACTATATAATTGATTTTAATTAATTAATTGTATAGTTGTTTTAATCAAAAATCAAAATGAACCTACTACCCTTACATGGCTAAATTTAATTAATTAATTGAATTTAATAAATCCTAATTTCTTTCAACAAAGTGATGAACCAATGAGAATTGAGGACAAAAAGACATAAATCACTCAAACATTTGAATTGTCCAAAGCTTTGAAACCATTTAAAGGCTTGTCCCCTCATTTGTCCCCCCATTTATGAACAATGCAAAGTATTTGACTCAACCAAGGGATAACCATGATTACTTCACTCCACCCCCTACCCTTAGATATTTACTATAAATATGAGGCATTTTGGAGAGCATTTCCATCTTAGAACTTCATTTGCAAAGCATTGTTATTATAGGCAATTGAAAGCATTCTAAGAGCATTTAGAGCAATTATCATTGTAGTTTGTCAATTTGAGCTAGATTAAGCATTGAATGAGCATAGTAGAAGCATATAGAAGCATAAATTCTCATTTTAGAGGTGTCACTAATGAGGATCTAAGCTGAGAGCTTCATTTACCACTTCTTTCTAGAGAACCATGAGATGTTCTAGATTATAGTTTTATTTTAAATTAGATTTGCATTGTATTTTCTTTAAATTGATGCTATTAGATCTTAATTTCATGAAGGTGATATTCATCATCACACAAATGGCGCCCACCGTGGGGCTCTAGGCCTCATTTCATCATTTAGATCTTCATTTACATATTTGTATTCTCTATTTTCCATGTTTATCTTGCAGGAAATTGGTGAAGTCATGCTTATAGGAGATCTGTTCATGCCTGCAGTCATTTTATTGCTGCCTACAATCTCTGTACTAACATAGATTAGCTGGAGATTCACGCCTGTGATCGTAAAGTATTCAGCCTTTGTTTCTTCAAGTCACACCTATGACTTAGGGAGTATCGTGTTGCTTGATTTTATTATCACATATCTTAAAGCTTTGCTTCACACTTTTAATTAATAGTTATGCCTATGATTCTTGAAATATCGCTTAGTTGAAATTTGTTGTCGCTTAAGTCCAGGCTTTGCATCACAATTTTCAAATTACTGTCACGCTTTGGATATTTCAGTTTCCACTTACTGTTAGTTAAAGTGTCACTGTGCAATAATCATTTTTTGCAATTTAAAGTTCTGTTCATGCTTAGGAATAAACTGTACATGCTTTTGTGATTTTCAGTATTGCTTATGGCACTGCAGAGTGTCGCTCGGTATCTGTAAAATTATGCCTACGAGCATTTTGTTTTCGCCTATTAGCTGGATGATGTCGCCTACTATCTATTGTCTTTATTTACTGTTTAATTTATTAAATCACTCATCTAACATTCTATTTATGTGATTTAACAGTAAATGAACAGACATCCGAAGGTGCAGAAACCTGAATGTAGATTCAACCAAGAGGGAAATGCACTAGCAAGGAAAATTAAGAAAGAGAACAAAGCACATATCAAGGTTGTTCTTGAGTTAACACAAGAGGAGGATAATCAGGTATATCAAAAATACCTTACTGTAATTGAAGCTTATAAACAGAAATTTGTCTCTCTTAATTGGATCTTTAGTCCTTAGTTCAAATTTTTGTTTGAAAATTTGCAATTAAAGTACTTAAAATTCATTACATAAATCTTTGCTTTATCAAGTTTGATTTTGGTTTCCCCTCATAGTGTTTGTTAGTGTTGACTAACTTGCTGGTGGACAAGCACATTTGGTGGAGGATCTTGCCAAGGTGAGTGAAAAACAATGATGAAACCTTTCAAAAATGCCCCTAGCTTAGGCTAGCTACAAAGAAAGGTATTCTCCTATTCAAGCTTGCATTTGATTAAATTGTGGCATTCCTTTTGATATAAGCTTGAGATAAAATAGGAAATGAATTTCACACTTCAATTCTAAGAATCTCATTGTCAAGAGATTGGGAAAGAACAAACGTGTGTCTAAGTGTGTGGAACAAAGAAAGACAATAGGGATATGCTCTTCACTCTTTGAGTGAACCAAACTCCCAAAATTGTCGGCCTAAGTTCATTTCTTATTTTTCATATATATGCTAGAGCAATAGTGGGCTTACCTCCCAAGTTTTCCTTAACGAGGCCACTGAGAGGGACAACCCAAAGTGGGATACACTCGCTTTTGTCACGGGAATCCAGCCCACTCTAAAATGAAACACATGTATCCTTAATGGGGTGCATGACAAACAGATTTTAATTTTTCAACCTTCCTCTAGTAGTCCTCACGGATTGCACAAAATCATACTTTGGTGCATGTGAGAAGCCTCCTTAGAGGATGAGAGATTGATGTCTATTTGAACGGAATATATACTAAAACCTGGATAAAATAGCAAGGCCACCTTATAGAGCCATGTTTACAAGCCAAAATTGACTTTAGGTAGGCTATTTGGAATTCTTTCTTGTGATATACTTGTGAAAAACATTGGAGAATATAAACATTAGAGTGTTTGTAGGGACATGATGACAAAGTGATGTGTGTGTTGTGATTGTTTTTTTATTTTCAAACAAAGAAATTTCAAAAGACTGATCTTAAATGTTTAAAAATCCAAAATATTACAAACTGGTTAGAGAAGTGCCGCCTATGCACAAAAAAAACTCACCTATCAGAGGTTCAGTCATGCCTATGACTTGTTTAAAAATGCATAGACACAGTGAAGTCACACCCAGAATATTTTAAAACACGCCTGGTAAAAATTGGAAACTCGCTTAATAATAGCAAAGTGCCGCCTATACATCTACAGTGTGCCACCTAACAATAAACCAATTGACGCGTACAGAAGTTTTAGTCACACCTACACTCAGGTCAGTGACACCCAAAAATCTAAATTGGAAAACAAAGAGTATTTACAGGGGAGGTCAAAAAATTTTGAGCACATATTTGATACCCTTTTCCATGTTCTTACTGCTCCAAATTTCAGTTCGGTCAAAAATCATGTTTCTATATCATTGTTGCAAATCATACAAAGGATAAAACCCCAAGTAATATCAACTCTTACTCTCCAAGGTTCATGCCTACTTTTACTAAATCCTACTACATCAAGAAAACCTTGCAAGCAGATGGGACCTATTTGAGACAAGAGCTCCCTTACCCAGGAGACGAGTCTACCACTCCTAGAATACCCCAAAAATCACCCGAGCAAGAAGTGGAAGACAACATGATGTACTATGGTAGTTTGGGTGGTAAAGACAATAGTGGTATCAATCCCACTAACCAAGGTGATGCCAATAATGGGGGCATTGACATAAATAACTAAGGCAATACCAATAATGGAGGGGCAGATCAAAATGCTCAGGGGATTGACAGCACTTATAATAAAACTAACACCGAAGCAACGATAGAAGATGCCACAGATGAAAAGGTTAGTGAGGCTATCCAATGTCCCTATTTCTGAAAGCTCATGGAAAAGGCAATGGATAGAGATAGAGAAAAGTACTTTCTGGACTTAGCACAAAAAGGCCTCAAGCTTCCCCATGACTACGATGTTAACCAACGCAAACTACCAGAAGTTGAGGAGAGTACCTTAGACATCATGAATAAGTAGTTCAAGATGTTCCAAATGCAATTGGATACCATTAAGAAAAGTGGAGCTCCCAAGCCTTTCTCCATAGAAGCATTGTGTCCATTCCCATTTGATAAAAGCTTGGTCATGGTGCCATTCCCAATCAATGTAGTTCTCCCCAAGTAAGACAAGTATGAAGGAACGTTGGATCCCCAAGACCACTTACATGATTTTTGTGCATTGATCTTAGAGTTCATGCATGATACAACATATTTAATAATACTATTCCCATGAAGCTTAGGAGGCATGGCTATGGAGTGGTTTTCCAAGTTACCCTCTGGCATTAAGACCTTCAAAGAGTTAGCTTCAAAATTCATGGCCCATTACTCATATAACATAAAGCATGAGGTCACGATGATAACATTATGTAACACTAAACAAAAGGATGGAGAGGCATTCCTCACTTTTCTACAAAGATGGAGGACAATTTTTGCAAGATATCCTAGGAGCGTGCCTGAAAAAGAGAAGATGGATATCTTCATAAACATTTTAAGCAATGAGTTGAACTACTGATTATGAATGCAATGTCCCAAGACCTTCCAGGATTTAATTGAAAATGGAGTAACAATGGAGGAAATGTTAGTCAAAAGTGGAGAACTAAAATTGTATAAAGATAATAAGAATAACTCCAACAATGGCAACAATCAGAAGAATAATTGGTTCAATAGTAATAGTCGGTATAAGAACAACAATAAGGGAATTGTTAATGATGGTGTGGTGGAGTCTAGAAACTTGAAGGTGGTCCCATTTTCTCTTACAAGGACACCTAATCAGGTGAATAATGCCAATCAGACATCTAATGCACCTTCCAATAACAACAATGCCAATAAGGGCAACCAAGGAAATAATGCAAGAAATAATAAATTTGATAAATATTTGGTGCCCACTCCTCAAAGGAACTTCACACCCTTGGGTGGGCCCCTTGAAAAGGCATTAAAGAATCTCATGGCTAATAATGTCATTACTTTACCTAGAATTCAGCCTTATGAGCCAAATAACAAGCCTAGTTGGTGGAGTGCCAATAGCCATTGTGAGTACCATAGGATTCGAGGGCACACAACAAATGAATGCTTGCAACTAAAGAATATAGTGCAAGACTTAATCAATAATGGTACGATCACCATTGATGGACCTCAAAGCAATGAAGATCATACAGTATTCAAACAACCTTTTTACAAACATGACAAAGGGGAGTCATCTAATGGAAAGAAATAAAGCGCCAATAACATTAACTTTGCGCCACCTTATGATAACATTTTGAATGCTATAATAATCAATGAAAAACCCCAAAAAGAGGCATCAAATGTCATTACAAGAGGGTAGACTTCTAGAATGACCCTACAAGGGGCTGCTCCTAAAGTTATTAGCACTCTGCAGTCCAACATTGTGGTCAAGCAACCTTCTACAATAGCAAAACCTTATAGCTTGGTTGATTAGTTGCAAAGAACTCCAGTGCAAATCTCTATCTTGGAATTATTGAAGTTATCCCATAACCATAAGGATATTTTAGAAAAATCTCTAATAGAGATGAACATTCCTACTAACTTAGAAGAGGAGAAGTTCCAAAATATGGTAGGTCATCTTATGGCACCTCATTGTCTCTCATTTTCCGACCAAGATGACATGTCTATAACCCATCCTCAAAATCTACCATTGCATATAGAGGTCTTAATTGAAAGGCATAGAGTCAAAAGAGCCCTCATTGATGGAGGAGCTAGTCTTAACATTTGTACATTAAGTCTTGTTAAATCCTTAGGGTTGTCCGAGTCTTGCATTGACCCTATGAAAAAAATCACTATCAAGGCTTATGATAAAGCTGAAAGGGCCTCTAAAGGCATGATCATATTGCCCATACAAGTGGGACCCGTCAAGAAGGACACCAATTTCCAAGTATTAGACATGAAGTTAACTTATAATATTTTGTTGGGGAGACCATGGATTCATGAGATGCAAGCAATCCCATCCACGTACCACCAATGCATCAAATTTTTGTACATGGGTGAAGAAATCACGATTGGAGGGGACTCAAACCTGTTCCAATATTGCAATGCACTCAAACCCCTTCATGAGTTATATATTCCACATAACCAGGAAGGAATCATTCAAAGAGCCACCATTGAAGATACCAAAATGGATGATCCGGTCATAACATTAAATGCTACTCAAAACCCTCCTCAAGCAAGCTCAACGACATCAACTAAGGGAAAGGCAAAGATGATCTACAAGGGTCCAATTACTAAAGAGGGTTCATATCAAACTCCCAAATTAGAGATAGTACCCTACAAACCTACTAGAGAAGAAAAAGATGAAGCTAAAAAGGAAAACTACAAGAAAATGGATAAGATGATGGAAGCATTTGATAAACAATGCAAAATTAGTTCAAAAGGAGTAGGGGAATACTCCATTTCCCTATTCGACATGCCCACATCTCCAAGAACACATGGTAAACCATCAAAAGAACACTTGCCTCATAAGTACAACTCTTACTTCATAAGAGAAAGTGACAAAGCAGCATTCGACAAAGAGGAGAATGAAGTCCTTCAATGGCTTTATCATGATGAGGAAGATATTTCAAACACTCCCATGGAAAGAATCCAGCATGTTAATATACAAACTGAGCAATATGGGAAAGGGTTTGAGATAATGCAAAAGATGGGATACAAGGGAAGAGGACCCTTAGGCCAAGGAAATAGAGGATTACTAGAACCCATTGAACCTACTTGGAGGGCAAAAGAATAAAAATCTAGAGTAGGCTACCAATACAAAGGCAAAAGCTCCAGCCCAATGCAAGACTTTTATCCTCAAGTAAATGCCTTAGAATCCAATGGAGATAGTGATGACTCCCAAGATTATGAGTGGGATACCCTATCAGATGAATCATGTCAAGATAAGGAGGTGATTGCAATACATACTTATGCAAAGATCCCAAGGCAAGAAACTCAAATCAATGAAGAACCTAATATCCAAGATCTTAACATAGGACACGCACCTACCAATCAAGCATGGATAGAGACATTTTGGATGCCTTTGGAGGTGGGAGATTCAAACATTAGTTTTAATCCGCTCATGGTTTTTCCCATGTTGTTTCCCATAGAAGTCGAAGAGGACTCAAGTGAAGGGGATTTTGACCGTTCTTCCATGGACCATCTTGAGGAAGCTCACATCATAGATCTAAATGATACAATGTATGAACCCTAAAATGAAGTCATGTCCATAAACCCTATTGATGACATTTTACCCAATGAATCCTTACTTTTGATACATCTAGACCTCATTGATTGGGACCAAACCGAGCCAAATGACTTACTTGATTTTCCAAATGACCAAGCAATGAACCAATACCTTAATGTGGTTGAACCCTCTTGCACCGATGAATTTGATATAGGCATGACGAGAACAACGGGGGTCCATTCCCTTAGTCAAAAGAAAAAAATGAAAATAAAAATAAAAATGAAAAGTTCTAGTGATGAAAACCACTATGTGGCACCACTAGAACCAAAAAGAATAAAGATAAAAGACATTTCCTATGGTGAAAACCCAACTGTGGCACCAAAGGAAGAGAGATTGGATACCTTGCCCAAACATGAGGAAGAAAGGTCACCTATTCTTATAGAACTGACAGAAAAGGTCAACATGGGGACAGAATTAGATCCAAAATGTATACACTTGGTAGCATCACTTACACCTCTAGAAAGAGAGCATTTCATCAAGTTTTTCCAAGAACAACAAGTGAACTTTGCATGGTCATATGCTGACATGCCCGAATTGGATCCCGATTTCATAATGCATCATTTGAATGTTAGACCCGGGGTTAAACCCATGAAGCAAAAGTTACGAAAAATGCACCCACATGTGGCTCTCCTAGTGAAGGCAGAATTGGAAAAATTGTTAAAGGTTGGATTTATAAGAGCAATAGCATATGCTAAATGGATCTCTAACATTGTACCGGTCACAAAGCATGATAAATCTATTCGTGTGTGTATGGATTTTAGAGACTTGAATCTTGCATGCCCTAAGGATGATTTCCCACTTTTGAGCATAGATGCCATAGTGGATTTGACAGTAGGTCACTCCATGTACTCATTAATGGATGGTTTTAGTGGCTACAATCAGATAAAAATTGCACCTGAAGACCAAGAAAAGACAGCCTTTACTTGCCCTTGGGGCACCTTTTGTTGGAACGTCATGCCCTTCGGCCTTAAAAATGTCAGAGCCACATATCAAAGGGCCATGACAACTATCTTCCATGACATGATGCACACCTTTTTAGAGCATTATGTGGATGACATACTAGCAAAGTCCCACAAAAGAGAAGAACACCTCCAAATTCTAAGAAAGATATTCATTCGGTTGGAACAATTCAAAGTTAGATTAAACCCAAAGAAATGTGCCTTTGGTGTCCAATCCGGCAAGTTATTAGGCTATATAGTTTCTGCTAAAGGAATTGAAGTGGACCCAGAGAAAGTACAAGCCATAATGGACATGGAGATACCTAGGAACATCAGGCAAATGAGATCCTTACAAGGCAAAATACAATCCATAAGAAGGTTTATTTCTCAATTGGCTAAAAAATGTCATTCCTTCACCAGATTGCTACATAAGGATACTATATTCATGTGGGATGAGGAATGTGATCAAGCTTTCACATTATTGAAGACCTATTTGATAAATCCAACTATTCTCATGCCACCAATCAAGGGAAAAGCATTGCTTCTATACATATCTTCTACCGAAAGATCCCTAGGAGTGCTTTTGGCACAAGAGGATGAACAAGGAAAGGAAAGAGCTATCTACTATTTGAGTAGGACATTGATTAAATATGAACTTAATTACACATTCATGGAAAGAGCTTTCCTAGTAGTGGTGTTTGCATCTCAAAAGTTGAGACATTATATGTTGATGCATAAGGTCAAGCTAATTGCCAAAATTGAGCCTCTCAAGTATTTGTTAAGCAAAACTGCCTTAACGGGTAGGATAGCCAAGTGGGTTATGATATTGAGTGAATTTGACATTGAGTATGTTGATAGAAAGGCAATAAAAGGGCAAGTGATAGTAGATCATTGAGCTGAGAATCCCATGACTTCTACACAAACTATTCAAGTGGAATTTCTAGATTCTGCCATTGTAAACATAGAAGCAAAAACATGGAAGTTATACTTTGATGGCTCCTATACTCAAGGAGGTTTCGGGGCTGGCATACTATTGGTCTCTCCTTAGGGTTACACCATTCCTAAGTCCTACAAGCTCTTGTTTCCATGCATAAATAATATAGTGGAATATGAGGCACTAGTCATAGGCATCAAAATGGCCTTAGAATGGAACATCATGAAGCTACAAATTTATGGAGATTCTCAACTCATCATCAATCAAGTCAACAATGAATATAACACCAAAGATGAAAATTTGATGCCATATAAGACTATGATTGATGGATGGAAGAAGTATTTTGCCTTGATCACTTTTGAGCAGATTCCTAGAGAGAAAAATAGAGCAGCTGACGCCATGGCCACCTTGGCTTCCTTGTTACAAAAACCAGATCAAAATGAGAAGTATGAGTTCTTGGTGGAAGAGTTGATGAAACTAGCATTCAACCTTCCCAAAACCAAAATTTTTGCCTTATTACATGGACATGACTCCCCTTGGTATGGCCCTATATACACATATCTCAAAGACCAAGTGCTACCTTTAGACCAATCCCAAGCCCAAAAATGCAATTTCATATGCCAATCAGCTCATTACATAATCCTTTCAGAAACATTGTATCATAAGGGTCTCGATAGGATGTTACTTAGATGTCTAGAGGAAGAAGAGTCTAAGTTAGCTTTACAAGAGGTTCATGAAGGCATTTGTGGGTCACACTCAAGCGGTTTAAACCTAACCAATAAAATCCTTCACTTAGGGTATTTCTGGAAGACATTAGAAAAAGATGCTTTCCATTTTGTCAAGATATGCAACAAATGTCAATATCATGGTGACATGATACATGCACCGGCACAGGAATTACACCCATTTGTTACACCATGGCCTTTTTACCAGTGGGGATTTGACTTGATTGGGGTGATCTACCCACCTTCTTCAAATGGGCACAAATACATCATAACCGCAATAGAATATTTCACTAAGTGGGTAGAGGTGGTTCCTTTGATAACAGCAATGGGAAAACAAATTTCCATGTTTATCTTGAATCACATCATTTGCCGATATGGTATTCCTCATGCCATAATAACAGATAATGGAAAACAATTCAAAAATAAGGATATTGATGAACTTTGTGCAACATTTCATATCACTCACCACTCCTCATCAATCTATTACCCTCAGGGAAATGGGCAACCTGAAGCCACGAATAAGAATATCTTGAAAATCTTGAAGAGGTTGGTCAATAAATCAGGAAGGGATTGGCATGTGCAAATTAATCCAGCATTGTGGACCTATAGAACTGGCATAAGAACACCTATGGGAGCCACGCCATTCTCATTAGTCTATGGGGCTGAAGCAGTTCTACCATTAGAGGTTGAAATACCATCTCTATGAGTGTCATTACAAGGATTGGTCACAGATGAAGACTATAGAGTCACTAGACTTCAACAATTGGAGTTACTTGAAGAGCATCAAACACAAGCTTATGAGCACCTGAAAGTGTATCAAAATAGAATCTTGAGAAACTCTAATAAACGTATCAAACTGAGAGTCTTTCAGGTAGGAGACTTAGTGTTGTGAGAGAATCCAAAGAATTAGGTTGAAAGAGAGAAGAAAGGAAAATGGGAGGCTAATTGGCTTGGCCCATTCATCATAGTATCTTCATTTGGCACAGGAACCTATAAGTTATTAGATTGTGAAGGAGAGGAACTCCAAGAACCCATCAACAGTATTCATCTCAAAAGTTTCTACACATGAGTCAGACGAAAGAGTATAAAGAGCATCAGATGAGAGAGCATCATATTTATTGTACATAGTTCAAAAGAGATCTTGAAAATACTAAAAACATTGGAAAAGCACAAAAGATCAAAAATATTCAAATAAGATGTTGTCTTGGCGAAAACCTAGCAAATAGGCACCTTGATGATATGAAAAAGAGGAAAAAAATTGAAAAAAAAAAGAAAAATACAAAAAAAATTGGAAAAAGAAAAAAGTGCCTTGGTGAAAACCTAGCAAATAGGCACCTTGGTAGCAAAAAAAGAGAAATCTTTAAAAATAGAAAAAAGAGCTTGATATATCCAAATGGTGAAAACTTGGTAAACAAGCACCTTTTGTTCCCTTAAGTTTGTCTTTCCTAGTCACATGTGTACATATTGCATTTCCAACATCCCATTTCTAAACCTTCATTGCATTCATCATTTGTATATAGTCATAATAAAGCTTTCAGTCACATTGTTGCATTGCCTACAGCCCTAAGTTTGTCACATGATCGCATTTAGCACTTGGGGGCAGGAAAGGATTGGAATTTTGGTACCATATGGATTCAATAAGTGCTACAATTAGTCATGTCAGAGAGAGATTTATCAGAACTTTGGAAAGAGTGATTTTCATGAACCTTTGATGGCTATCATTGTTCACAACCCAAGTATTTGATCCTACAACTTGATCCATGAGCCTTCATTGACTTTATTATTTGGGATTAAAAATTGATAAAACATCTTAAAGATCAGAATGCTTTGAAATACTTTTTGAAAATCATGAAAACATGGCAAAACACTTAAAGCTTTTGATAATTTTTTTATAGGAAATTGACTTTTTATCACATCTCTTTAGCTAATCGATGATGTTTCGACTAGATTGGTCATGATAGAGGCGTGATATTTTCTTTCCTTTGAGTGATTGTTTTGAGGAAGATTCGTCAACTTATGAGAATTCATCTAATGACATGGTCATCAAAGAACCATCGAGGACTATCTCATAAGAGGAAGGATTAACCTTTGCTTGTTTACGCAAATGGATCCCTTGGCTATTTAGATCTTCCATATCTTAATACCAAAAATCCACTTGCAACATTGAATCTGTTGACACCGGTATTTAGACTCCCATAGTTTGGTCATCCAACTAGTGAGGGTTGTACTAGTTTCAAAATGAGGTTACCAAAAAAGTGATTAAAAGAGGTATTCATATCATCATGATGTGGTCAGTGATGATTGTACTAGCTTTCCGGTCCCAAAAATGCTCAATGATGAAAATTTATCCTCATGACATTTCTTTGCTAAAAGCTGGTGACACTTAGGTTGCATTATCATGATAGATTAACTGCATTATCATGTTAGATTAACTACATTATCATATTAGATTAATTGCATTACATTATCATGTTAAGTTAATTGCATTTATTTATGGTTAATTTCCAAGAACAAAGGGGGGCACATCAATAAAACTTGAGTTGTTTCAAACATCAAAGAAATGGGGGAAGATTAAATTCAAACATTCATCATAATCTGTGATTCCAAACAATGCAAGTGAGATTATCTTTTGCATTCATGCATAGCATTAATCATTATTCATTACTCATATATCAAAAGAGAAAAGAAAATAAATCATTTTCCATACATCATACATTCATGTAAATAAGAGTTCGCGTGGCATCCATCTAAATACTTGAAAAATCATCAAAAACATAGGAACATTCATGTGCATTTCCATAAAACATTTTGCATCCATACATTGAAAAATAGAAAAGCATATCATCAAAATCCATACATCATTGCACTCATTTATCTATATCATAAAATAAGATAATTGCATCCATATCATAAATCATAAATGCATAACACATCATATAGCTGCATAAAAGATAATCTCATAAACAACTCATCAAGATGATCCAAGGAGTATATCATCATATATCATCAAAAAAGTGTTCATCAAAGGATCCAGTACATCAAGTATATCAAGATACAATATCATCAAAAGGGGTACATCAAAGGTCCCGATCAATCAAATAGCATGAAATGGGGAACAAAGGACATCAATGATGAATGAGTCTATCAGCAGTCAATCACGATCCTGTGTCACCTAGATCTCTACCATCTAGTGGAGGAGGAGCCTGAGAAGTGCTCGCTCTGTCCTATCTCGAAACAACCATGGCTGAAACAAACTACTGCATCAAGGAAGTAACCTGAGATAATTTCCCAACAATAGTGAACATATTGGTCCTTAGTGACTGCATATCTCGAGCTAACGAACCAATCGTGGGAACATCCTATGCATCCTGCCACTGATCCTGTGGCTGCTGTGCCTAATCCTGTTGAGTATCATCATCCTGTTGTGCCAAAGCTACTCTCTGCAACTGCACTAAGGGATCTAAACCTCCAAGAACCTATCTAGCAACATCAATATGAGCTTGTCTTTGAGCTCTCTACTATCTATGAGCTCTATCCTATCTAACTGTTGCTCTAGGAGGGACTGCATCAACCTGTATATCTCTAGCATCACCTTGATCATGTCTATCCCTCACCCATCCTCTACCTACTACAATTGGAGGATCTCTACATCCTCGTCCTCTCCTATGTCTACCACCACCACCATCAGCACCACCACCATCACATCAACCAGGAATAGGCTCTGCTGGATCAGTGAAATGAATAAACCTGTTGCGAGCCCACCAGTCTTCATACTCATGAGACATACTGACATCTACCATACCAGCAAGCATCTCCCATCTACACATAGTCATACCCACAATCTGATATAAGGCAAACTCATAATCAATGCAAGGCCCCCACATAGATGTCTCTACCTGTACTCGGGCATATAAAGCATTGCCTTGAGGCATACCCTACATCTGACCATACTATCTCAAAACTCTGCCGAAGCAGAAGCACTCAATAGTATTAGTAGTGTGCCCAATCATCTAGTGGGGAGTGAACATATAAGATAACTCATCCTCATCCTCTCTCCATTGATCACAACCAAGGTAGGGATGCCACTGAACCTGATCAATATCATCTATCTGTCGGCACCAGTAGTCCAAATGACCTAAATGATGCTGAAAAATCATCCCATTATATAAAAAAGCATAAGGATATCCATGGGGCTGTCTCCTATCAGAAATGGGCCTAGTAATGGGAAGATGCTCCCATATCCATAACTGAAGAACAATAGCACCAACTGACAAAGTAGAACTCTGTCTATACACTACCTCATGTAAATCATGATAAAGCTAAGCAAGGACGCAAGAACCCCAATCAAAGCGTTGAGGATGAGAAAGCAAATCCTCCAATATCCTACCCCATCTGATAGAAAAATTGTGACCTCATCAGTTAGGAAGGAGAAAACCACCAATCAAGGCACCAAGTATGGCTGGCAATCTCAAAAAGGAAGCAAACTAAGGCCATGTGATAGTATCACCATCACCTATAGTGTTTTCCCCAAACACTCATCAGAAAATAGTAGAATCATAGATGGAGTCATAGCATACCAACTCTCCTCTACAGGGGATCCGTAGTAATCGATACATGTCCTCAGGCATGATCGTCATCTCTCCATAAGGTAAATGAAATGTGTTGTGGTTGGAGTGCCATCACTCTACCACTACAGTAAGTAACCCATGGTTCAGCTAAAACCATGGGAGATCAAGCAGGAAACTCAAACCACATCGCTCAATCACATGATACTCGGTTGTTGTCAGTGCTTGACCTAAATCAATAACCCATGATGCCACTGAATGGATATATAGGGTAGGAAAGTGAGCCTGTTGGAAAAGCAAAGGAATCATATCAGTATATCATATCAAGGAATTATCTCAAGTCAATCTTATCAAAAGTATCAAGTAATCAAACCCAGTACCATTTGTTCATGTCTTTGTATCCTGAGAACAAACTAAGTAGTATCAAAATCATATCAGTTTTCACACTGATTGATTTATCCTATCAGTAACTATCCTAATCGAGTTGACAAATCATATTTTGTGATACTACTATCCTAATATCCTAATCCAATTGTTTTGTTGAAAGCAACAGACCTAACCTAATCATTTGAACCTACCATCAAAAGTTATCAAATTTTTCATCAGACGCAATCAAGTATAAGTGAAAATTTTTCAAAAAAATCAGCAGGCATGATTTTACCTATGCCAGGCAACATTTGACCTAGGGCGATAATAAAAACATGCAATGTGACATTATTCGGGTGTTAGGCGATAGTTTTTATGCTACGCGATAGTGAATCACGTTACGTGACAGAAAATGTTAGCTTAGGCGATAGTTAAATCGCTAGGGTTTTCATACATGACAAGGGGCATTTTGACCTAGCTATAGGCATGAGTATCTTATTCCTAGGTGAGGATGAAAGTTTCTTAAGTGGTAGTTAAACACATGGAAGTAGGAGAGAAAAGCACAGAGGTGACAATTAAAAGGTCTAAGCGACATTAAATTACTCCTAGGTGAGATTTTGCATATTACATGCAATGATGAAACAAGGAAATTGCAATAAATGCTAATAAATGCACCATAAATGTAAAGACAGAGTTGGGAATGACTTACCAGAGGTCCATACTCAGGTGGCCTCGCATATCTCTGGCACCTCTCAAATCTATGCTCTCGAATTGACACAACCATCTCGAAATTCACCAGAGGATCAGAGCAAAATTACCAAAGATGAAAAGTAAAAATGAATAGTAAAACAAGGTTATCAACCTATTTAAGGTATTTTGACCTAATTTTGGAGGTGAAAATGGACGTGGACCTATATTGACTAATCAAAACAAACGGGGCATATTCTTAAATCATCGCATATAATCAAATATTTAGAAATGAAAACATATTCAAGAAATCAAACATCATCCAAAATTATTCAAATCAAGAAATTAATATGTTTTAATTTATGAGGGGGCATCAAGGTATCAAATGGAAGTTGCAATCAAACATCATAAAAAAATTTGTTTCATTAACAGAGGCAACAATCATATCATATCGTATCAGAGGTAGCAATCAATCAGTATCAGAGGCATATCAGTGAACCAGCAATCGGGACCTAAAAAGTGATCAGGACTCATAAGAATCTTTGAATCAATGTTCTTCACACATTAATTCAAAGAGTGGCATTTGTAGACACACAAAATTGGACAAGTGCTTTTAAATTGCAAAAATCAATAAAATGCACTAAATCATCAAAATGGATCAAATCAATTAAAAATGGACATAATTAAATAAAGCTGGACAAAATCAATTAAAGCAAAGGAGAAATTAAATAATGATGTTAAATGATTAAATCAAAAGCTTAAAGGGGCTAAAAACACTATATAATTGATTTTAATTAATTAATTGTATAGTTGTTTTAATCAAAAATCAAAATGAACCATTACCCTTACATGGCTAAATTTAATTAATTAATTGAATTTAATAAATCCTAATTTCTTTCAACAAAGTGATGAACCAATGAGAATTGAGGACAAAAAGACATAAATCACTCAAACATTTGAATTGTCCAAAGCTTTGAAACCATTTAAAGGCTTGTCCCCTCATTTGTCCCCCCATTTATGAACAATACAAAGTATTTGACTCAACCAAGGGATAACCATGATTACTTCACTCCACCCCCTACCCTTGGACATTTACTATAAATATGAGGCATTTTGGAGAGCATTTTCATCTTAGAACTTCATTTGCAAAGCATTGTTATTATAGGCAATTGAAAGCATTCTAAGAGCATTTAGAGAAATTATCATTGTAGTTTGTCAATTTGAGCTAGATTAAGCATTGAATGAGCATTGTAGAAGCATATAGAAGCATAAATTATCATTTTAGAGGTGTCAATAGTGAGGGTCTAAGCTGAGAGCTTCATTTACCACTTCTTTCTAGAGACCCATGAGATGCTCTAGATTATAGTTTCATTTTAAATTAGATTTGCATTGTATTTTCTTTAAATTGATGCTATTAGATCTTAATTTCATGAAGGTGATATTCATCATCAGACAATGGGTCATGGTCTTAAGTGAGCTTGACATAGAGTATGTGGACCGAAAATCTATCAAAGGCCAAGTAATTGCAGATCAACTGGCGGAGTCACCTTTACAAGATGAACATCCAATCCAAGTAGAATTTATAGATTTTAAAATCATTAATGTTGAAGCAAAGACATGGAAATTGCATTTTGATGGCTCCTATACACAACGTGGATCAGGAGTAGGGATTTTATTGATTACTCCTCAAGGGTCCACAATTCCAAAATCATACAAATTTCTATTCCCATGCACAAATAATATAGCTGAGTATGAAGTATTAGTCATTGGCATAAAATTGGCATTAGAATGGAAAGTGACAGAGCTACAAATCTATGGAGATTCCTAACTGGTTATTAATCAAATCAATGATGAGTATCAAACTAAAGATGATAAGTTCATACTGTTAGAAAGTAAAGACCACCAAGATAACTAAGAGGCCGGGGGGGGGGGGTGAATTAGTTATCTAATAATTAAACCATTTATCAACATTAACCTCAACAAATTTAAACCATATAACTAATGCAGTAACCAACCATAGAAAGATAATCATATACAATGACACAATAACACAAGATATGTTAACTAGGGAACCTCTTGATCAAAGAGTAAACCCCGGTGGGAATGATGCCCACAAAATGATGCACTAATATGAAAGTTTCTTGTTAGAGGATGGACCCTGTTAGGAGTCTTATGAAATACATTCAGTACATATGAATCTCTGTTAGGAGATTTTGAATCCCTGTTAAAAGATTCTAACTCTGTTAGGAGTTATGGAAGACAGAAGGACCCACTGCCCAAATAGCTTCAAGGCAAGATCTCTGAACTCACTATCCAATAGATCTTAGGATTATTCAATAGAATAATATGAAATATGTTACCTCCTTCACACTGTGCCAAAACCACACTCTCTGCTACACAAGATCACAAATCTAGATCTTTGTACTTCGTAAGTCTTCCTTCATCACTTAATTAGCTCTTTTCTTCACTTCATGCATACATTTGCATCACAACTATCACAACTATCAAAATCCTCACATAACAAGGAAAACATTCCTTCCTTTATACCACACTCAAATAATTACAAATGAGTTCGCATGCAAATACAAAATAATAATTTCAACACGCTACATCAAAATTACATAAAACTGTCGGCTTCCAGATACAATAACTTTCCAATCACATGACCTCAAAGTTTTCACTATGAACCACATCACCACCAATGACTCTCAAACTTCCCTTTAACTATGTAGAATCAGATTCCATCTCGGTTAGGAGATATCCTCCGATTACCAAAAACCGCTACACAGGAATACTGCCAGAATACTGCTTCCACCAAAATGCTTATAGCTTTCATGAATAAATGAATTTATTTTTGTGCTCTTAACCATAGGCTAATAACACAACAAATAACATACCATCAAATGTGCATAACTCAATCTGCAATATAACATGTGCGCAAAACAAAACTGTGCCTGCTATTCTGCTAAACTCTAGAATATCACTGTGTTGACATCAATGACAATCATAGTCATGAATGCAACAACCACTGCTATAGAATGACTGCCAAAGGCTTCATCATTCATTCCTAACAATCTCCCCCATTGGCATTGATGGTAACACAAATGAAAAACATCCAATGTTCCAAAAATTCAATCACTGCTGCTCAACTGCACTGCTGCTCATCATCAATCAAATCTTGCTTCGTTATCCTATTCAATCTATCCAAAAAATGTAGTTCCTCAATGTTTTTCATGATTCTCTCCCCCATTGACATCAATGATAGAAATTATATCACTACATCAAACAATAGCTCAATGTCAAAAGACACTATTCAGAAAATACATTCACAAGAGTCCTCAATGAGTACCAACATCCAATCCAAAAAATAGATAGGGCCATAAACCATTGGACGGATGCAACCAACTACATCATTACTCAAAATTAGGTTGGGGCATAACCCCAAGCATACCTCTCAGATACTCAAATGTATCCTTAGGCAAAGTGTTAGTAAATATATCTGTTATCTGCTCCTTTGTGCTTATGTACTCCAGTCTGACTTCTTTATCTACAACTTTCTCTCTTACAACATGATACTTGATCTCTATATGCTTTGTTTTAGAATGTAAAACTGGATTCTTAGACATACTAACTATACTTGTATTGTCACAATATATGACAATAGGCTCATCAAACTTGATTCCAATGTCCATCAACATCTACTTCATCCAAATTATCTAATTACAATTGTTTGCTATTGCTACATATTTTGCTTCTATTGTACTCTGTGCGATACAATTTTGCTTTTTTCTCAACCAAGAAACTAATCTTCCTCCAAGAAAAAAGGCTCCACCACTGGTGCTTGTCTTATCATCAACACTACCTCCCCAATTAGCACCAGTATATGCACATAGGGTAAAATCATCAAAATTTTCATACCACAGTCCATAGTCCATTGTGCCTCTAAGATATCTCAATATCCTTTTTACTGCTGCATAATGTGACTCTCTAGGTTCAGCTTGAAATCTTTCTACCATTCCAACTAAATGTTGTATATCTGGTCTAGTGTGTGTCAAGTACTGCAATCCACCAATCATAGATCTGTATTTCTTTTGCTCAACTTCTGGTGTCTCATCTTTACTAGATAGTTTATGTCTTGTAACCATAGGTGTTCCAACTGGTTTACAATTCTCCATACCGAATCTTTTGAACAAATCATTCAAGTACTTTGTCTGACTTATAATCTCAAAAAGTATTTCATTTCTCCAATCATACTCATTTCAAATTTTGTCTTCATTTCATCAGCAAATTTGTCACTAGCTTCATCTTGTCCTCCAAAAATAATGTCATCAACAAAAATAACCAAAACTAACAATCCATTCTCAATTTCTTTTGTGTATAAGTTACTATCAGTTGTTCCTTTTGTAAATCCCAATTTTAACAAATACTTATCTAATCTAGCATACCAAGTTCTAGGTGCTTGCTTTAGTCCATACAATGTTTTCTTTAGTTTACATACCATGTCTCCTTCTTGAGTCAAAGGAAAACCTTCAGGTTGCTCAATGTAGACTTCTTCTAATTCACCATTCAGAAATGCTGACTTCACATCCATCTGATACACTTTGAATTTCTTAAATGTTGCATAAGCCAAAAATATTCTTATTGCTTCAAGTTTCCCCACAGGGGCAAAAGTCTCCTCATAGTCAATTCCTTCTTGCTGTGAGTATCCCTTACATACCAATCTTGCTTTGTTTCTAATTACTTCTCCTTGTTCATTCATCTTGTTCCTGAATGCCCATTTAGTTCCAATCACATTTTTGTCTTTAGGTCTAGGGACTAATTCCCATGTCTTGTTCTTTTCAATCTGATCCAATTCTTCTTTCATAGCTTTAATCCAATGTTCATCTTCACAAGCTTCATTAGTAGACTTAGGTTCAATTTGAGAAATCAAACATAAATGTACCTTCTTTCTAGTCATAACTCCTCTATCCAAACTTCCAATAACTTTCTCAATAGGATGATGTCTTGATATATACCTGTTAGGTGTCATAGTCACTAATCTTTCTTCAACTGTAGATTCTTCTCTATTTTCTTCAGCATGACTTTCATTCAACAATTCACTATCAATCTCAAAAAATTGTTCAGTAGTTTCAATGTTAGGCTGAGGGTTAGTTCCTTCATCAGATTCATAATCAAGCATTCTTTCCTGAATTTTAAACTTCTCATCAACTTTTACATTTGCACTTTCAACAATAGTTTTAGTTCTCTTATTGTAACATCTATATGCTTTTCTTTTTAAAGAATATCCAAGAAAAATTCCTTCATCACTTCTAGGATCAAACTTTCCTATATCATCATCTCTCTTAATATAACATTTGCTTCCAAAAATTCTAAAATACTTAACTGAGGGTGCATGTCCAAACCACAATTCATAAGGTGTCTTGTCTGTGTCTACTCTGATTTGTACTATGTTCATTGTATATACTATTGTATTCACTGCTTCTCTCCAAAATGTCTTTGCCAAATCACCTTCAAATAACATAGCTCTAGCTGCTTTAGTCACTGATCTGTTCCTTCTTTCTACAATACCATTTTGTTCAGGTGTTCTAGGGGCTGATAACTATCTCTTAATACCATTTACTTCACAAAAAGTGTTAAAATCTTTAGATGTAAATTCTCCACCTCTATCGGATCTCAAACATTTAATCCTCATTCCTAATTCATTCTCAACTTTATTCTTCATGACCTTAAACTTATCAAATGCTTCAGATTTTTCTTTCAAAAATGCAATCCACATCATTCTTGTAAAATCATCAATAAAAATCATAAAAGACCTTTCTCCATAGAATCCTCTAGTCCTAGTAGGACTGCTCAAGTCTGTATGAACAATCTCCAACTTTTCTGTAGATGTGAACTTCTTGCTAGGAAATGAACTCTTTTTCTGCTTAGCCATCACACATTCCTTGCAAATCATGTTAGTAGGCTTCATAATCTTAGGTAAATCTCTTACTGCAAGTGTAGAACTTACTTTCACAATATTATCAAAGTTTATATGACAAAACTTTCTATGCCATAACCAACTGTCATCAATCTTAGTCATCAAGCATGTCATCTCAGTAGGGTTCAACTAAAATACATTACCTCTGGTTCTAGATCCAGTTCCAATTAGATTTCCATCTTTATCCTTAATCACACAAGTTTTCTCAGTAAACCAAACTTGATATCCCTTATCCACTAACTATCCAACACTCAAAAGATTATGTTTCAATCCATCAACAAAGTAAACATCATCAGTATTAGTCTTTCCATCAAGAGTAATAGATCCTATACCTTTAATCAAACAAGGTGCATTGTTACCAACTCTAACAATTCCTCCATCATAATTGTTAAACTTTATGAATTTTCCTTTATCACCAGTCATATGATGTGAACAACCACTATCTATAATCCAATCAGCTTTCTTTTCAACTTGGGAAATTAAGGCTTTTTCTTCTTTAATATCAAATTCAAATTTTTCTTCCTTAATTGCGACAAATCCTATGTCATCAAAGTTATCATTATCACTATCACTCAAATGTCTTTCAATTCCTACTTCAATTTCTTCGTCATTTGCATAATAACATTCTTTAGATCTTCTAGGCTTAAAATTGTTTCTATACTTCTTAACTCTCTTAGGACACTTAGATGCAAAATGACCATATTCTTGACATGTCCAACATTTAAAGATTTTCTTACCATCTAGTTCTCTTTTCACAAGCAAGGCAATACCTTCTTCAATCTTCTTATCTTCATCAAATTTGGATCTACTATGGCTGGCATAATCTCCATTCACACTTGTACTTCTAGACAAATTAGGTCTGATGCTAAGAGCACTAAATGTTGTCTCCACTCTAGGTAGTTCTCTTGATAATCTCAAATTCATCTCTATTGCTTCCAATCTTCCAAGAAGGGTCTCTCTTGAAAAGTTTGGTGTACAAGGTATCACTTGTTCAATCATTTGTGTAGTCTACCTGAATACCGATCACAATGTTCTCAAAATCTTCCATATTACTTCATTCTCTGTCTTTTCACCTCCACAAGACTTTATTCCTCATCTTTAGAACTTGTTTCAAGATTGTCTTCTTCAATTATAGTCCTTTCATTCTTTGTAATCAACCAATAACCTAGTCCTAAACACAAGAGATGTGTCTTCATCTTTTCTTTCCAGCTGTCAAAATTTACTCCATCAAACTTAGGGCTTTCTTTCTTGAAATTTTCCATAGATCTCCTTAAGTTTTTAAACTTCTCTTTCAAGGACCTACTGCTCTGATACCAATTGTTAGAAAGTAAAGACCACCAAGATAACTGAGAGGGGGGGGGCTGAATCAGTTATCTGATAATTAAACCATTTATCAACATTAACTTCAATATCAACTTCAACAACTTTAAACCATATAACTAATGCAGTAACCAACCATAGAAAGATAATCATATACAATGACTCAATAACACAAGATATGTTAACTAGGGAACCTCTTGATCAAAGAGTAAACCTCGATGGGAATGATGCCCATAAAATGATGCACTAATATGAAAGTTCCTTGTTAGAGGATGGACCCTATTAGGAGTCTTATGAAATACATTCAGTACATATGAATCTCTATTAGGAGATTTTGAATCCTTGTTAAAAGATTCTAACTCTATTAGGAGTTATGGAAGACAGAAGGACCCACTGCCCAAACAGCTTCAAGGAAAGATCTCTAAACTCACTGTCCAACAGATCTTAGGATTATTCAACATATTAATATGAAATATATTACCTCATTCACACTATGCCAAAACCACACTCTCTACTACACAAGATCACAAATCCAGATCTTTGTACTTCACAAGTCTTCCTTCATCATTGAATTAGCTCTTTTCTTCACTTCATGCATACATTCACATGACAAATTTCACAAAAACTATCACAACTATCACAATCCTCACATAACAAGGAAAACATTCCTTCCTTTATACCACACTCAAATAATTACAAATGAGTCGGCATGCAAATACAAAATAATAATTTCAACACGCTACATCAAAATTACATAAAACTGTCGGCTTCCAGATACAATAACTTTCCAATCGTGTGACCTCAAAGTTTGCACTATGAACCACATCACCACCAATGAGTCTCAAACTTCCCTTTAACTGTGCAAAATCAGATTCCATCCCGATTAGGAGATATCCTCCGATTACCAAAAACCACTACACAGGAATATTGCCAGAATACTGCTTCCACCAAAATGCTTATAGCTTTCATGAATAATGAATTTCTTTTTGTGCTCTTAACCATAGGCTAATAACACAACAAAGAACATACCATCAACTGCGCATAACTCAATCTACAATATAACATGTGTGCAAAACAAAACTATGTCTGTTATTCTGCTAAACTCCAGAATATCACTATGTTGACATCAATGACAATCATAGTCATGAATGCAACAACCACTGCTACAGAATGACTTCCAAAGGCTTCAACATTCATTCCTAACACATACCATACAAGAACATGATTGATAATCTCAAGAAATAATTCACTCTAATCACATTTGAGAAAGTACCGAGGGATAAGAATAAAGCAATAGATGCAATGGATACAATTTCATCACTTCTCCAAATACCAGATCAAAACACCAGCTATGAATTCCTGGTAGAAGAAGTTGAGCAACCCGCATTTGACCCTTCCCATCCTCACACCATTTTCTTACTAACAAGACATGACTCACCCTGGTATGGAGCCATTTATACATACTTAAAAGACCAAATCTTGCCCATGGACCAAACTAGAAATCAAAAGAAAAGCTTTATCCGACAAGCCTCTCGCTACACCTTGGTATTTGACACATTATATTGCAAAAGTCTAGATGGAATGCTTCTAAGGTGTCTAGAGAAAGAAGAATCAACCATAGCCTTACAATAAATTCACGAGGGTATTTTTGGGTCGCATTGGAATGGTTTAACCCTAGCTAAGAAACTCCTTAGGATAGGATATTTTTGGCCTTCTATGGAGAAAGATGCTTGTCACTTTGCAAAAAATTGTCATAAATGTCAGTACCATGGGAACTTGATCCATGTTCCAGCACAAGAGCTTCATCCTATGACTACATCATGGCCCTTTTATCAATGGGTTTTGGATTTGATAGGTATGATTTATCCACCATCTTCAAATGGTCATAAATTCATCATTACTGCAATAGAGTATTTTACTAAGTGGATGGAAGTTGTACCCTTATCCATTGCCACAGGAAAGAAAATATCCTTATTCATATTAAATAACATAATTTTTAGCTATGGTGTTCCTCATGCCATCATAACAGATAATGCAAAACATTTCAAAAACAGGGATTTGAAAGAACTATGTAAAAAATTTCATGTGGTACATCACTCATCTTCAATATATTACCCACAAGGCAATGGACAAGCAAAAGCTACAAATAAGAATATCTTAAAAATATTGAATAGAACAGTGGATAATTCAAGTAGAGATTGGCACATTCAAATAAACCCTCCTCTATGGGGTTATAGGACAAGTATCAGAATGACAACAGGACCTACACCTTTTTCCCTAGTTTATGGAGCGGAAGCAGTTTTACCTTTGGAGGTAGAAATTCCATCTTTAAGAATCTCATTGCACAGGTTACTTAGTGAAGAAGACTATAGGGTGGCTAGGTTGCATGAATTGGATCTATCAGATGAAAGACAACAACAATCTTTTGACCAATTAAAAGTGCATCCGAATCGAATGTCAAGGAACTATAACAAGCATATCAAACCAAGGGCATTCCAAATAGGTGATCTAGTGTTGCGAGAAAATCCCAAAAATCAAGTAGAAAGAGAAAAGAAAGGGAAATGGGAAGAAAATTGGTTAGGACCTTTTATGATCACTCCATCTTTTGGGACATGCACCTATAAACTAGCTGATTGTGAAGGAGAAGAGTTGCAAGAACCTATCAATAGTATACACCTGAAGAGGTTCTACACATGAAGCAAATTGAAAAGGGATAAAGAAAAAGAGTATCAGAGAAATTAAATGAAAGAGCATCTTATTTATTATACATATTCAAAGAGATCTTGAAAATATCAAAAACATTGAAAAAGAGAAAAGAGAAAACAAATCAGAAAAGCAGAAAAGATAAAAAAAAGAGTGGAAAATTGAGCATGAAGAAAGCCAAAAAAATTTAGAGATGATCCTCAAAAAGATGTTGTCTTGGTGAAAACCTAGAAAATAGGCACCTTGATGATATGGAAACAAAAACAATAAAAGAAGAGAAAATACAAAAAAATTGAGAAAAGAGAAAAAGTGCCTTGGTGAAAACCTAGCAAATAGGCACCTTGGTAGAAAAAAAAGGGAAAAAGCTTGAAAAATAGAAAGAGAACAAATTCATTCAATTTGTGAAAGCCTGGTAAATAGGTGCCATTGAAAGTCCAAGTCAATCTCATACCTAGTGGTCATCTTGGTAAATATTGCATTCACCAACATTTGTATATATTGCATAATAAAACCCTACAGTTGCATTTGCAAGTACCTAAAGATGTTGTAACCTAATCTGCAAAATGTCCCAAGTCCAAAAAATGCACTTACATCAAACTAGGGGAAAATCTACTCTAAAGGAGGAAGGATTCATCAAAGCGAACATCAACCTGACACCAAAATCATTTCATCAAAGCACAAATGAAACACTTACCCGATTCATCCTATATCCAAACATCAGTCGAACAAATGCAAAATTTTGATCCAAGATATCAAAAAGACCTTATTTTTATCAGGATTAAAAGTATGAAATGGATAGAACTATACTTGAAATATGGATTTGAAAAAAAGATACAAAATTTTTCTAAGTGTTGACTTGATTGATGAAATCATGTCTTTCTCGCGAATCAATGAAAGTTTTAAAACTAGACAAGCTATGATGAAAGCATGATATTTTATTGGTTTTTGAATGACTGTCTTAAGGTCAAATTTTTAAAGTATGTATTATTTGTATAAGGATATGATCATCAAAGAATCATCGAGGACATGTACATATGGCAAAACTGAGATCTTTGTTTGTTTACGCAACATGATACCTTGATATTTTGATGTCAAATATCATAATACCAAAATTCACTTGCAACATAGAATCCAAAAAAATTGGTATTCATATTCTCATGAGGTATTCATATCATCATAGTTGAACTAGTGGTGGTTGTACTAATTTCAGGGTTTCAAAACTGCTCAAGGATGAATATAAGCTCCTAAATTTTTGAATAGTGACAACTAGCTGCATACATCCTAAATTAAATGCATTTAGGGTATTTGCCTTTCTTAGTTTGGAAACAAATTTGAAAAAGAGAAAAAGAAAAGGGGGTGGATTCAAATAAAAAATAAAAAAAATCAGACGTACATAAAAAACTTTATGTGATAGAGTGTGTTGGAAATAAAAAAATAGAAAACAAAGGTGTCGTGCATTAGATCAATTGCATTTAAATCATGTCACATTTAATTTCATCTCATTCATTATGATCTTGCGTTCATTTAGGCATTAATTTTAGTTCATTTAGATTCATTGCATTAGGTTGCATTCATTTAAATACATTATCATTATAGTTACATATCATTAAATTCATTTTAAAATTGCATTTACATCAGTTTGCATACATATAGTTTCTTCCATTCATTATCTATCAGCATATCATTAAGTTCATTTAGATTGAATTTGCATTAGTTTGCATTCATTTTAAGTTCTTATCTTTTAGTTGCATTAATTACATCATTAAGACATTGTTACTTGCATTCCATTAAGTTCATTTTAAAACATTGCATTTCATATCATTGATACATTGCATTTTTCATATAGGTGCATTTCATTATATCATTACATTTACATCTAGATCATCATTTCATCCATATATCATATAGCATTGAATTTACATCATCATAATTAATTCATGTAACATTTACATCATTTATCATAACATACATCATTAATCATTAAAACATCAAGATCCATACATCCATCACATTTTACATCTCATTTGCATCCATCGCATTACATTGCATACATCCATAATGTCAAATAAATGCATCCATAAATATCATCACATAGCATTAATCAGTAAACCATTAAATATCATCATCATATATCATAAACATTAAACCATGTATCACATGCATCCATCTATTCTATGCCATAAGTAAGACAATCTCATAAATAAACATATGCATTCATAACATAAACTGCATTTTAAGAAGCATAAAAATAAAGCATATAGAGATAAAATCATGTAGATCTACATATTATATCAAGCACCTATAAAAAGAAGTCCAACACATGATAACATCTTATAAAGTAAATATATCAATGAGTATCAAAGTCCATAGTATCATCAATAATCCATCAGTATATGGGAATCAAATTCCATCAAAGCATAACAATTATCAAATCATAAACAACATCAAATAATAAAATAATGTGAGTCTAATGTCTCGATATCGAAAATAAACATCATAATGTACATCAAAGAATGAATATATCAATCATAAAATATCAACTGCCAAGACCACCAACACCATCAGGATTAGGACCAAGAGCGGGACCCTGACTTGAGCTAGCCTGTATCCTGTGCTGAATCATAGAAGCCATGAAGGCCTGCATCATACTACCCAGCTGACTAGCCTATTGTCTAATCTCTGATACATTAGACTGTAACACCCAAACATCAGTAGCAGATGCTGGAGCCTCTTTAGAAGGAGTCTGTACGGGAGGAGTCTGTAGAGGAGCCTATGGTGGAGCCATAGAAGAAGATGGAACATAAGAAGATGGAATCGAAGAAGAAGAAGGAGCCTATGCAGGAGGAGATTATGGAGGTGGAGGTGCCAGAGGACCCTGTGCCTGATCTAGCAAAATTTGTGCTGCCTATGCATCCACATCAACAATGACTTGTGCACCAACCTGCCTGTAAACTCGCACCCTATGTTGGCCCCATTTGGCCAACCGGTCCACCCCAACCTAATGAAGGGCTTTGTAAGGTCCACCCCTCACTCTCACCTGACCACCTTTGGGAGGAATAGGAGCAACAACAATAATAGGTATAAAAACCTTGCCTCCTCTGTCGTCCCATCATCCCTGTCATCCATGAACACCTCATCTCTGACCACCACCACCATCACCATCACCATCATCATCATCAGACTCCTCCTTGATCCCCAGCACTCGCTCAGCTAGATTAGTGAACCTAGGAAATAGGTTCTAAATGAACCACGTTGCGTAATCATCAGTCATACCCGCATCTACTATGTGGTCTCTCATATCCCACGCAAGGTGGGGCAGCTGCAAAACCTCATCCCAAGCTATTCGTTAATCAATCTGAGGGCCCCATAAGGACCTCTCCACCTATACTTGAGCATATAGAGACAATCCCTATGGCATACCCTAGATACAGTCGAACTGGCGTAAAACCCTCAAAAAGAAGAATCTCTCAATAATCAAGGGCATCTGCTCTATCATCCAGCGAGGCATGCACATAAATGAAAACTCTATTGCATCCTCTAGCCATGCCTCACAACCAATATATAGTCACTAAATGACCTGATCGATATCATTTATAATGTGGCGCTAGTAGTCTAATTTGCCCAAATGGGCCTGCACCACCATGCCCTCATACATCCAAGCAAAAGGCCAACCTGGATCACGATGTCAAACTGAAATAGGATGAGTGATAGGGATGTTCTCCCATGTCCATAATTGCAATTGAATCATCCTAGTAGAAAGAGTGGCCCTGCACTGATACACCACATCATGAAGCTCATGATATAACTGAGCTAAGACACACGATCCCCGATCAAATCTACGAGGCTACGCAATCATGTCCCTCCAGGATCCTAGCCCAACCAATGAAAAATCCATGACCACATCGATCAATCACTAGAAAACCACAAATGAGTGCACCGAGAACCGCAAGAAGCACTAGAAAAGATAGAAACTGAGCCCATTGGATGCTCTCATCTCCAATAGTAAGATCAACAAATAACCGCTTGCATATGGTCCCATCATAGACCTGGTCATAGTATATCAACTCCCCATGTGTCAGGATGCGAAGTAACTGATAGACATCCTCGAGAGTGATAGTCATCTCCCCCATTGGCAAGTGGAAGGTATTATGGTTAGAGTGCCACCACTCGGCCATAGCTATAAGTAAATCCTGATTCACGCAGAATCGAGGGAGAGAGAGAAGGAATGACAAACCACATCTACCAATGACTCAGCACTTAGGACCGCTCAAGTCATCAATCATGCTAAATAGAAATGGGTACAAGCCATAGACACCAAGCTTTTTAAGCTCAACCTGCAAAAGAAAGAAATCAAAATTATTACATATTGGATCATCTTAAGTCAATCAAACAATCAAACCTAATCAAACCACATTCAATTTTCTTGATTCTATTTAGAGAGGACGAAAAATTTATCATCATCCATCAACTAAATCAAGGTTGACCATCAAACATTCAATATGACATGACTAGAACTGACATCATATGACTCACTATTAACCAGACTTGATACATAAGCCAATCAACTGATTAATGACACTAGATGGATCAGAAAAATGACTCAGAAGCTCCTAAATTTGACCAAAGAGGGTACACACGTATTACTTTAAAGCGCTGAAAATCAAAAGCATCTTTTAAAATATCAAACATGCAGCATAAATTATCAAATGCGCTACAACAATTTGTACGCACTACAAAACTTAGTACGTGCTACAGGAAACCCCTGTACGTGCTGCTAAAATAATCAAAAGTTCAATACAAATTGTACACGTTGCAAGAAAGGGTGGTTGCGAATTGTGCCCTAGTTCTAACATTTGAACGTGCTATTAAAAATGGTGTACGCACTGCATAAAACTGTAGATGTGCTTTAAGAAAGGTGTATGTGCTACTAAAACTAGTGTACGTGCTATTAAATTTGAAAAGGGGAAAAAATAGAGTTTTTCCTAGAAAAATCCAAAAAATTTCCAAATTAAATGCATAAATCTGACAAAGCAGGTTGTCGGGGTACATACCAAAGGTCTGTAGCCAAGTGGACGTAGATATCAATGCCCTCGCTCAAACCTATGCTCGTGAATCAGGATCACCATCGTCAAAAGGCTCAGAGTGGGGTCAGAGTGAAAAGTGAAAAGGGAAGGTAAAAATGAATAGTAAAAAGGCCTTTTACCCCCTTATATAGCCTAGTTTGACCTAAAAGGGGCATTTTTTACCAGAAAATGACTAGGGACCCAAATTTTTCACTCATTTAGCCAAATCAAGGGAATTTGCCATCACATCATTGCAATTACATTATCATAAATGAAATTGAAATTCATTATTAATTGAACTCATTCAATGCAAAACAATAAAAAATGCAATATCTTTTAGCATTATCAAATTTCATTTCATTTTCGAGGGGGAATACACTCAGACAATTAGGATCGGCATCATAATTAGTGAATCAGGGGCATGACCATCAAATGAAATCTTAGTCTTTTATCAAAAAAATTTCTTCTTATCAAGCAAAAGGGGCATCAAACATCAAATCAGATCAAATCAGGCACCATATCAGACAACCTATCATCATATCGACCATCGAGGACTTCAAATCAAATGAAACTGCATCTATCCTATCATCAAAATATGCATCTTCTATCAAGCATCAAAATAGACATCAATTTTAATCAGGACTTCTCATTGAAATGATCAGGGAATTCTTTGAATCGATTCACTTCGTGCATCAATTCAAAGAGGGGCATTTGTAATCACCTGAAAATGGACAAGATTAATTTATGTGAGAAACCAAGACAAAATCAATGCAATCAAATCAAATCAAGCTAAAATCAAAGAAAAATTTGCAATCAAGCCATAATCCAAATTTAATTGAAAATCAAAATGTATTAAATCAATTTAAATCAAATAAATCTTGATAAATCAATTAATTATGCAATTAATCTAATTAATTGCATATTTTATTTAAATCAAATCAACCCATTTAAGGGGTACACATGGCTAAACATATTAAATAAATTCAAATTAATAAATCCTAATTTTCCCTCAACCACCAAATGGGAGGAAAATGCATCAACTAATAGGATTCATGGATCAAGCTCACATTGAATCTCCATCACACATAAGGAGAAAGAATCTTGTCTGCCCATTTTTTCCTCTTGTCCCAAGCTTTGAGGACAATTTATTTAAATGGTCTCCAAAGGTGGAACCATGGACTTAACCCTAATCAAACAATGATCAAAACAACTCTACCCCCTACCCTTGCCAAAATCTATAAAACAAAGGCATAATTCAATCAATAATCATCCACAAATATGAGAATAGCACAAAACCTCTTGCAATTTATAGCTAGAAAGGAAAATTTAGAGCTAAATAGGTGTAATTTCATTTAGAATTAATCTTTTAGCATTGTTTATCATTCTTTCTCATATTAGGACTATCACTAATGGAAGCTTGTTGAGAGATTTGCATTAGAAAACCTAATTAGAGAGCCATAGAGTGCTCAATTGTCATTTAATTTGCTTAATTAGATTGCTATTTGTGGTAATTTAGTTGTTAGTTTGATTTATTGACAATACTAACCCTATGAAGATGCTTCTTATAGCATACATTAGCATATTAAGAAAGATCAAATTTATCTGGATGAGCAGCTATTGTGCAAAAATAATGACAGTATGCAATATCATTCCTTGATAGTTTAATGCATAATGATCATAGCATAAGGCAATCACCAATAACCTAAAAATATAGTGAAGTGATTTTTTTAATCAAGAGCATATAGCATAAAAAATAATGTTATAGGTTATTTCCACAATATGTGAATGAGAACAACAAATTTGGGGCAACCAAGAGACCTAGTTCATCACAAAGAAATTATAGCAAATGTAGTTACAAATATTTCAAGGTTTTAATACTCTCAAATGTTTTCATAGTAGAAACCCTTGTGGATTTTTTAGTGAGATTCCATAAACCCATAAAATTATAAGAAGCCCTCATAGAACACATAACCCCAATGCTAGTCTAATAAACTGATCTGCGAGATACATATAGATAAAGAATACTAGATGTGCAAAGTAGAAGGGAGAATCTCAAAGAGCCATTTCTAGAATTCAAGAAGACGGGAATGAAAAATGAATCAGGTTTGCATTATACAGAGAGAAAGGAAACTCATGGTATAGAAAATTCATTAAGGGTGTTTCTTTATTTTTTTGTATGTTTTAAAGCATCATTACAAGTCTTTTGTTCCATATATTCACAGGGATATGCATTTTTACCAAAACAAGGTGTAAAGAAAGAATAAAAAATGCATAAAGTTGTGTAAACATTCAAAATGTATCCTTCATAAAAGGTAAGAGCACAAAAAGAACAATCAAAACCTTTAGATTTAGCACCCGAAACTGGGTTTTGAGCTAAAATACAAAGAGAAGACTAATATTTTTTGGTTTCTTTGTCAAGATATACACCCAAGAAGCAAGAAACAAAGTGGAATACCTGATGAGAATACATAAATCTACTACAAAGACTAATTAATCCCTCATAGCTCCACATAAAACACAATCCAAACCCTATCTTGTAGAGCGGCGGCCTCAACCATAGTAAAAAATGACAAATGAAAGAATGAAAGGATTTTAGGGTTTGAGATACCCTTAAAGGGTCAAAAGGTTTACAAAGCATTTTTGCCTTTGTCATTTTTAATGGATGTAAAAACAAATGCTCCGTGGGGGGTTATTTATTTCATTAGGAACACATTGATACTTTATTGTATATTTAATTTATGTTTATTAAATAGTCCCTTAAACTATTTAATAAAAATAAATTAAATATAAAATAAAGTATATATATTATTATTACTACATTATTCTTTAAAAATTTAATATTAAATGATATAATTAATATATTATGTGTTAAAAAAAGGGAATTATTGCATAATATATAATTGTGAATAATAATAGCTAGGTGTTGGATTATAAAAATGCTTAGCTATTAATTATTCTTTTCAAATTTAAGGACATGGAAGGGTTTTAAATAGTTGCATGACTTTAAAACTTGGAAAGAGAGGGGCATTTTTTTGAACTTGGATCTATTTTTGGACAAGGGGGAGTTTTATTGTCCACATTATTAGGGGAGCTATTTTGAGCTAGTTTTGAGCATTTGAAGGACAATTTAACTTCATTTGGAGGTTCACATCATTCATGCATGCAGTAAGAAGGTTTTGAGTCCATTATTATGTGGATTTCATGAGTTATACCCTCCGTTATGCATGATTTCATTCTACATCTGAGTTTGAGCTCTATGTTTGATTTTTGAGAGGCAGTTGGGTTCCACTTTGCTTTTTGGGCTTAATCTTCCTATAAGGTTAATGCGTTAGGATTTTTTCCCTAGTTCTTTCCTTTTTCTTGCATTTGCATCCTACAAATTCAAGCATATTGTATTGAGACTCACATTTTTCAAACTTATAGTAGCATTTTTTTGCTTTGATTTTGAATATAGCACAAATTGGTCCTCATATCAGTGTGTTTTGGTGTCAAATTTGTGGATTTGGTTTAATTTATGTAGATTTTCAAGCCCTCTAATTAATTACATTTAGGTATTTAGCTTTGATACATATTATTTTCATTATTACATCTTGCATATTGTGTTATTTGGGTATCAATGATTCAAATTGTGGAAATTATCTTCCCTTTTTGGAAAGTTGTTAGTTAACCTTTATTCAATATGATAGGTGAATTTGAGTTGTGAACAAAGCCTATCTTATTCAAAGTTATTGTGAATTATCAGTTGTTAAGGATTTTTGAGAATAGTTATTTTGATGCATTGCCCATTTAGAGATAGGTTTTCATTTTACCACATTTTTCTTTCCCTTTTCCTAGAAAAAAAAGATAGTTTTAGGTGATCATAAGGGGAAGTCGACCCATAATTTGGAAATTTATTTTTGCAATAGGCACACCCACATGCATGAAAATCATTCTATGTCTCATGGGATTTGAGTTTCATGTGTAAGCATTTTGGGTGGAATTCTTTGTGACAAAAAATATAATTAAAATATAGTATAACTGAGTCCACTAAAGATCACTTCTAACCATTGTCTGGAATAAAGACATTCTCAAACCAATAGCTCATGTAGAGTCGATGTCTAGTACATGTTCACTAAAATATGCACACATAATATATAGTCAAAGTACATGCATATAATCAAAGTGTGTCTAATGAAAGGAATATCAACACATGTAATCATTCATATGTATTTGGATGTTAGGAGGCTGTTCCATTTTATATTTAATTCTCAATGTACATTTTAAGAAATATTTCATTTAAATTTTAACCATTAAATAATCATTTATGACAATACAAGCATATAGCAATGAAATCTCCAAATAAGATATCCATCAACATGATAAAGCATAATACCATTAAACTTAGTATAACATCATGATAAAACATGTACCAATATAGATAATATCTAAGAATGATAAACAATCATAATCCCATAGTCACTGACACATACATCAGTGAAACCATCGAATCATATCATAAGTCATGTAAACCAGATACCAACACAACCTCAACAGTAATCTTATAAATGAACACAAGAATAAACTGAATGAGGTGCATCCCACAATGCTAGCATACAATCATAACATGAGAATAATCATAAATGAATGAATCTCAAATCCAAATGACCAATAACATAATGAGTCACATAATGCCCAAAGTTTGGCATCCCAAATCACGTAAGAAACAAGCTACATCGCCATGGTTCTCACAACCAAACATAATAAAATAAGAAACTTGTTGATGAAATGACATAAAATAGATCACCCTGAAGGTACCAACCATTCATAGGTCATACATGATCATAAAATTTACAAGCATATATCTATCCAAGTATAAGAGAATCTGAACTAATCACATAAAGAAACAAGAAAACATCCAAAGCCAAAACAAAGAATCACAAAAGATCTCATCCATTTTCATTTAGGCACTAACACAACATAATGTTGAAGACACGTCCATCAGGATGTCATTAAAGAATAAAATAGGAGAGGTGCTACAAAATATTCTTGTTTGGTGGTTTGGAAAGGTGATTGTTCAGTTCGGTAAACAATGCATCAAATTTTTGGAGGTGTTAGAAATATTATATATTTGGTTGTTTACGATCATTTTCTAAAATACGATTTGGAGAATTTGAGAGTGGAAGACTAGAGTAAAGGAGTGTGAAAGACATTAAAACATGGAGATGGAAAAACTAGTAAATTTAAGTGATGTACCCTAACCTATTCATAATAAGAATTTATTTGTTTCATTTTGTAAGGATTTAGTTGGTGTTTTTTCAAATGTTCATGAAAGGGTTAATTACAAGAAAGATGTTTTTCAATATATTTATGTTAGTTTTGAAGAATGTGATAATGGAAAATTGAGGAAATTCAAAGAAGATCATTTAGTCAAGGGTTTGCAATTCAAAACTAGTTATGTCTGGTTAGGGTACAAGGGTTTGGACACATGGATTAATTTTGATGATTGAATATTATTGTGTTATCTAGATTGGATTGAGTAGAATTTATGGACAATATATTTGGCTAGATAATTCTTATGAGATTTCAAAAGATTCTCTAAGGGCTATGATATGGCTTTGTGCTACTGGTGATGTATTTGTATTAAAATCTATTACTAATGCATAGTTAGATAAATTTACATGTGTTGTGTCTGATGGTAGGGCCCTAAGAATTGACACTCTCATAGATTTGGGATTTATATATGCTATAATGGAAATGTCATACAAATATATTACAAGAAAAAAGAGGGTTTGTGTGTTGCTACCAAAGTTCATGTCACATATAGAATGCTTAGGGGGAATGTTGATTATGATATTTGTGAGACATTGAGGAGATAATTATTTGAAAATATGAGGCTAACCAAGGAGGAAATTTATCTATTCTAGTATGGTTCCTTGATTATCTATTTATTTTTCTAGTTTTTGAATGTTATGTCATTGATTTGAAATGTGAATTGGAGAAAGGATATTTCAATTGGATTTAAAATTAAAATGTATCTTGATAATATGGGTAATAGTATTGCTAATTATAGAATATATTTTTAGAGAATTTAAGGGTAGCTTGTGTTTGAGGAACCAAATTCTTACCAAGGTCATTAACTGGTACAAAAATGATGTTGTTTTCTATATTGATAAGGATTACTTCTTTGTAGATGCTATAGTACCTAGAATTATCTAGGTAGATAAGTCGTCCTATGAAGTTACTAAGAATGATTGCATGGGCATCATTGAAAGACTAATCAAATTTCCAAAGTGTACTAATGTCACAAAGGTTGAGGTTGTGGAACAAAAATATATTTCTACTGATAAAGGAAAAGGTAAGGGTAAAAGAACACAAATTTCAACAAAGGCTTCATCCTCTAGAATACCAGAGAAGAAAGTGAGAAGAATATGCCTAGAGTACTCCTCCACTTTGGTAATTATTTCTAGTGATAGTGAAGAATAAGAAGAAGAGAAAAAAGATATCGATAAAAAAAAGGGGATTGCAAGTGCTGCTGGTGAGGAGCATACTACTTATTTGGTCTCATTAGATAATGATAATAGGTTAAATGAAAAGGTATGTTCTATGCTAAATCAGTCTAGAGGACTAAAGAATATTGGACATAAGTTCCTTAACGTTTTTTTTTATAATCAAGATGTTATTCTAGAAGGATTGGAAAAATATGCATAACATAACAAAATAGTGTTAAAAGATCTTTCTAATGTATGTTCAAAGGAACTTATTGAGGCTATAAGAGAAAAGATGGCTACAAATGTTTCTAGCATTGAAGAGGATGAAGTTCCAGAAGAAAATTTGACTAATAAATTAATTGGAAAGTGCGTAAAGAGTCAGCTGGAATTGATATAGAAAATATAGTAGTTTAAAAGGCATATCAATTTGCAAATGATTTGTACAATTTGAGTGTGAATTGATCAAAGACAACAAAAAGCTTCAAAAAGGAAATCGACTCCATTGAGTCCAAGTTATCTGATGCTACAAAAAATTATAATATCTTCAGAGATGTTATTGGAAAAGAAAGAAACATAAAAAATGAGTTACAACTTCGATTGGATACAACAAATAAGAAAATAGATGAATATATCAAGAAGTATTGTGATTTTAGAGAAGTTGTTGAAACAAAACTTGATTTTATGATCAAGACACGTGAGAGTGCCAGATGTTTTGAAAGAGGTATAGGAAATTTAACATCTTTTGATGTTATTGTGAACAATATGGTTGAAATTGAATTTCATAATAGGGTATTGTTCTCTGCTATGAATGATTGGAAGTTGACTATGAAAGCCTAAATAAGAGATTCAGAGAAATATGGCCTAAAAATATTTAATTTATGTGCTTAAGTTTTACTTTTTGGCCTTCGTCCTTGTTAAGGTTTTAGGATCATTACAAATGTAATAGCACTATCTTATTGTATGTTTTTATGTGTTTTCCAAATGCAACAATCTCTTGCATTTATATTGAGAATGAGTCAAGAAGAGACATGTCCCTTCATGGGACATGTCTATTCATTATTATGTAACTAATATAATGACAAGTATGATTATATATATATGTGTGTGTGTGTGTGTGTGTGTATAATATCTCTTGAGTATTATATTAATTTCTCTAATATTTACATAATAATAATAATATTTATTTTATCAATTTAACTATTTAGTTATTATGAGAATAATTATAATCTAACTTTATATACACATCTATATCAATGTATATAGTAATATCAATATATATATATATATATATATATATATATATATATATATATATATATATATATATATATATATATATATATATATATATATATATATATATATATATATATATATATATATATATATATATATATATTGTACACACAAAAGTAGTGCACTTCTATGGATCTTTACATGCAAGGAAACTCAAGAATGAGCCCTCACAAATCGATCCATAGCTCTCTATGCATGGAGTTGCAAGATTATGAATTTTCTCTCAGCTAGAGCTATTGAGGTTGTGACCTTGCTAGTCAACCATACAATGAGAGATTCAAATGAGGACAAGGGGAAGAGTGTCAATATCCCCAAGAATCACTATGAAAATGCAATGCAAACTAGATTAAAGATGAAGATGCAAGCTAAGCTAAATGATAACAATGCAATGCTTGAAAAGAAATCTAATCTATGAAAGTAAAGTGCCAACTAAACTATGAAAAGGAAAGTACAAGTTTTACAATCCCTCCTAATTAAGCTATGTGAAGCTAATATATTGCATAAAAGGAAACTAAGCTATGAAATGAAGCTATGGATGCTAATATAATGCAAGAAATGAAGTCTAGACTATGAAGCAATGAGGAAATCCAAGAAGAGCTTGATGTAACAATGATCTCCAAAAGCTCCAAATGCACCTAGAAAACCTGCAACATAACAATGGCATGAAAGAGATGGATATGCAAATGAAGGAGAGAGCTCTCCTTTTATAAGAAATGCAAAGGAATGGACCATGGAGATTAAGAGGCAAAAGTCTCAATCAACGGTGGAGCTTGAAAGGGGAGCAATCCGTGTGCACAAGTATCCTCCAATAGGAAAATAGGAGTTGACTTTATGTCCATATGAGACAAAAAATATTTTTTCCCTTTTTTATAAAATAAGAATGATGTTTTATTTGTGCAACTTAGGAAAAGAGGAAAGTGGGGGCTTTTTATTTAATAAAAGGGGAGGAAATATTCCTTTTAAGTAAATAAAAGCTTAGGATAAAATGGTTAATCCAAGGATAAAAATCCAATATATGATCGAAACTAAGATTTGATCAAGAAATTGATAATGTTGAAAATATTGATTATTGATAAAAATGATTCAAGGTTGATAAATCAAATAAATGGGGCCCAAAGTCTAGGCAACCATTTTTGGGTGCATATATTTGCCCCTCTTTGACTAATGTGTGATCGATTTGGGAACACATGCAGTCAAAGAAGAATTGAAATGTGAGATCGATTTGGGATCACAAAACAACTCAGATGTGAGGTCAATTCAAGATCACACCCGGACAAAGCATAAATGAAGGCCTTTGAACATGAGGTCGATTCGGGATCACATTCAAAGTAGGAGATAAGAATCTCAAATTTGAGCAAAAGCTCACAAAAGATGTCTGAATCAAGAGAACCAAGGAATCGAGGATGAGAATCCCATAAATACTGCCTCCTCGGAATCAAAATCAAAATCAAGTAGAGGAGATACAGCAAATTGATAAAGATTTGATCAAATCAAAATGAAATCATAATCGAAGATAAATGATAACAGGATAACCATTAGGCAATGAAACATGCCCCAGTGAGGAAGTAGAAGAATAGAAATAGAAGACTAGAAATAGAGCAAATGAAAGACGAGAAAATTTGAGAGACATGGAAGGAAGAAATTCCATCAAAGATCGGAGAATTATGCCTCAAATGGTCAGTTATTTGCGTAGAAGAATGATAAAACTTGGAAACGTGACTCAGATTTTGATTTCGAGTTTGAAAATGGATAGAAAATGATGTGATATGAAAGATAAAAAATGAAAGATATGATCAAGAAGAATTAGAAAATGAGCACAGTTGACCAACTAGTCCGTAGATGATAAAAAGGAGAGCTCTCTCCATATGCAAGATGCAAAAACTAAACTATGATGAACTTAAGAATGCAAGCTATTATGAAAGTGGTTGACTTGCAAGGTCACAATGCCTATAGACATCTAATTATCATCATCGAGCATTATTGGTAGCGTCGCAAGATCATACAATGCACACTAGCATAACTATGTGGATATGAATATGATCTTGATCAGATAGAAATGTGGAAATCTCACCTAGGCATCAAAGACATGTAGGTCAAGATGACTAGTGCAGTGAGATTACCTAATTTTGATATGGAAAGATTATGCTTGTATCAAGACACATGAAAGTCAGGATAACTAGAAGCATGCACTCGCAAAACAGTCAAGGATAATATCTTGTCAATCCATAGTGTCAAGTAAGACCAGTATAAAATGCTCATGACAATTAGGACCAACAAAATATACCCATAAGCAGATAAAGAAATAAAACATGTTCTCATACCCTCAGTCTTCTAGCTGTGCATCATCAAAAACTTCTCAGGGAGAGACCACTCATCAAAGAAATCCTCATAGACAGCACACAAAAAAAAATAAAGTCAACATATCCCAACGGTGGGTGCCAAAAATGTATGGTAGAAAAATGACCACACTTCTATGAACCATTACATGCAAGGTTGCTCAAGAATGAGGCCTCACAAAGTAGCTCATAGCTCTCTATGCATGGAGTTGCAAGATTATGAATTGTCTCTTAGTTAGAGCTATGAAGCATATGACTTTGCTAGTCAACCACACAATGAGAGATTCACAATGAAGACAAGGGCAAGAATGCCAATATCCCCAAGAATCACTATGAAAATACAATGCAAACTAATATAAATATGCAAGGTTAATCTATCAAAATGAAAGTACAATGCAACTATGAAAGGAAATAGCAATGGATTACAATTCCCCTAATTAAGCTATGTGAAGCTAATCTATTGCATAAAAGGAAACTAAGCTATGAAATGAAGCTATGGATGCTATGATAATGCAAGAAATGAAGTCTAAACTATGAAGCAATGAGAAAATCCAAGAAGAGCTTGATGTAGCAATGATCTCCAAAAGCTCCAAATGAACCTAGAAAACCTGCAGCATAACAATAGTATGAAAGAGATGGATATGCAAGTGAGGAAGAGAGCTCTTCTTTTATAGGAAATGAGGAGAAATGGACCATGGAGATTAAGAGGTAAAAGACTTAATCAATGGTGGAGCTTGAAAGAGGAGCAATCCATGTGCACAAGTATCCTCCAATAGGAAAATAGGAGTTGACTTTATGTCCATATGAGACAAAAAGTACTTTTCCTCTTTTTATAAAATAAGAATTTGTGCAACTTAGGATAAGAAGAAAAGGTGGGGCTTTTTATTTAATAAAAGGGGAGAAAATATTCCTTTTAATTAAATAAAGAACTTAGGATAAATGGTTAGCCCATAGGATAAAAATCCAATATATGATCAAAATTAAGATTTGATTAAGAAATTGATAGTGTTGAAAATATTGATTATTGATAAAACTGATTCAGGATTGATAAATCAAATAGATGGGGCCCAAAGTCTAGGCGACTATTTTAGGGTGCATACATTTGTCCCTCTTTGACTAATGTGTGATCGATTTGGGAACACATGTAGTCAAAGAATGAAGTTGAAATGTAAGATCGATCTGGGATCACAAAACAACTCAGATGTGAGGTCGATTCGGGATTACACCCGGACAAACATAAACAAAGGCCTTTGAATATGAGGTCGATTCGGGATCACATTCAAAGTAAGAGATAAGAATCTCAAATTTGAGTGAAATCTCACAAAAGATGTCTGAATCAGGAAAATCAAGGAATCGGGGATGAGAATCCCATAAATATTGCCCCCTCAGAATTGAAATCGAAATCAAATAGAGGAGAACAACAAATTGATAAAAGATGATCAAATCAAAATGAAATCATAATCAAAGGTAAAGGTCAATAGATTAACCATTAGGAAATGAAACATGCCCTAGTGATGAAGTAGAAGAATAGAAATAGAAGACTAGAAATAGAGCGAATGAAAGACTGGAAAATTTGAGAGACATGGAAGAAAGAAAGTCCATCGAAAATCAGAGAATTATGCCTCAAAAGGTCAGTCAACTGCATAGAAGAATGAGAAAACTTGGAAACATGACTCAGATTTCAATTTCACGTCCGAAAATGGATAGAAAATGATGTGATATGAAAGATCAGAAATGAAAGATATGATCAAGAAGAATCAGAAAATGAGCACAGTTGACCAACTAGTCCATAGATGATAAAAATGAGAGCTCTCTCCATATGCAAGATGCAAAAACTAAAATATCATGAACCTAAAATGCAAGATACTATGAAAGTGGTTGACTTGCAAGGTCACAATGCTTATAGACATCTAATTATCATCATCGAGTGTCAGGTAGCATCGTAAGATCATACAATGCACACTAGCATAACTATGTGGATATGAATATGATCTTTATCAGATAGAAATGTGAAAATCCCACCTAGGCATCAAAGACATGGAGGTCAAGATGACTAATGCAGTGAGATTACCTAAGTTTGATATGGCGAGATTATGCTTGTATCAAGACACATGAAGGATAGGATAACTAGAAGCATGCACTCACAAAATAGTCAAGGATAATACCTTGTCAATCTATAGTGTCAAGTAAGACCAGTATAAAATGCTCATGACAATTAGGACCAACAAAATATACCCACAAGCAGATAAAGAAATAAAACATGTTCTCATACCCTCAGTCTTCTAGCTATGCATCATTGAAAACTTCTCAGGGAGAGACCACTCATCAAAGAAATCCTCATAGACATCACACAAAGAAAAATAAAGTCAACATATCTCAGCGAGTTGAGTGTTTAAGTGCGTGTGTGTTGGTCATAGAGTCAAACTCTGATCATCACATTTGCAAATGAGAAATATCACATCAAACTTAGACTATTGGGTAATAAATCTGATAAGTGTTAAGAAACACTCGACGCAAGGGTAGTGTTGAAAAACACTGTCTGGGGTGGTGTTGAAAAACACCTGTTGTGAAATGCCCCAAGAGACAAACGCACCTAAAGGACCTATGATAACAGGTATGCCCCCTAGGAAAAGATAAAGACCAATTCCAGACTAAGCCAAATAAGGTCAAGACATGATGGAGAAAGGTTCAATGTCGAGGACGTATGCTAAGAGACAAGGGTACAAAGGCCTCAAGTAGCGCCTGTTTCCAAGTTTTCACTATTTGGAATATTTTTTTATTTTTCAATTTTTTTGTATGTTTGCTACCAAGGTGCCTGTTTCCAAGTTTTCACCAAGGCACTTTTTCTTTTTTTTTTGGATTTTTTGAATTTTTTGATTTTTTTGTATTTTTTTAAGGACTTTTTATGCTTTTTAAGATTTTTTAGCATCATATATAATTTTTTTGGTATTTTTTCTGGATCAATAAGATATATACAAAGGATGCCCCTAGACAAAACGGGCATTAAAATCATGAGCAAGATCACATCGTGTAGTCCCAATGTCTAGCAATGTGGAGGACAAGAGGGATTAGCAAGCTAGTGGAAGAGATGGAAGACAAGAGAATGAAGGAGAATCAAGGGAAGAAATCCTCAAAAGAAAACTCCTCAAGAGTACCCAAGCTAGGGAAAAATTGTCATGTAAAGCACATTTGGACAAGCAATGAAAGGCCAGCATAGGATAAGTCACAAAAGCGCACTGTAAGAGCACGAAAGGATGCAGTCCAAAGAAGTAGACATGTCAAGAGACTTCATAGCATCATGTTTTACTCTTTTTATTAGATCAAGACCAAATGGAAAAAGGATAGCGAAAGGCTAGAATGAATGGAGGAAAATAAATATGAAAGCTAAACATGAATGGAATGAAAGCAAGATCATCGTAAGATAGCTCACAAGATAGCCAAATGTTCGTGTATAGGTCAACATTGTCAAGATCAAAGATAGAATGGAATGGATGAAACATGTAGAAGAACTACACATGATGCCTGATTACCAAGTTTTCATCACAGTACTTATCCAAGGCACCACAAGGGAGTGGTTTTCACCATAGGATGAATTTATTTCTCTTTACTTTTGCTACCAAGGCGCCTGTTTCCAGGTTTTCACTAAAGCACATTTTTAATTTTTTCATTTTTATTTTATTTTTTTTAAATGTTTCTATTTTTTTATTTTTTTGGAAGAAGGCAAGCTTTTTAGATAATGCTCCTTGAAAGGATAAACCATGATATGCTAAGGATTCAAAATGATATGCTCAAAGATGTTGAAGGGGAAAGGAAGATGCAGGAGGAATAGACAAATGAGAAAAAATGATAGAAGGTAGAAGGATAATGAACGAAAGGATTGTGAAAGGGCAGATGGAGAAGAAGGCAAGATCAACATCAACACACACCTTGAAGGGTGGCGAGAGGGTGGAGGAAACTTGAATGAAGGAATTCGTGAAGGAATATGGTGAATGTTTAGCAGAGGTTACAGTTTAGGCACATAGAATGAAAGAATGTTTTTGGAAAGAGATGAAGTGGAACCCTTTGGAAGCTTGAATGTCAACTTCACTTTTTGTTCAACATTAGACTCTTTCAAGAGAGACTTTGGAATCCATATAGCGTTAGGATTTTTATTTCCTTTTGATGTCTTAGAGAGAATATCTTGAATGATGGATTTTGGAACCCATACTTGTCTTGTAGTTTTCTTCTTAGATATCTCTTTTGACTTTATGTTTCCCTATTGATTAGAGGAGACATGGTGATCTTTTTTTTATGGATTCTTGTATTGCTTCTTTTTCTTGTTTTGAACATTCAAGTTACTTCCAAAAGACTTGGGACTTGTGGAAGGAGGAGAATATGACTGGTTTAGATGAGTGGGTGAATGAAAAGGATTCAAGGGTATGCATCTATGTTGATCTTGAGGAATGATAGGAGATGGAGGGACATAAGGACCCAAGATGGATCAAAAATTAGGAGAATTAAGAGGGGAAAGTGAAGGGACATAAGGACCCAAGATGGAAGGAAGACATGAAGCCCTTAGTAGTGGTGGAAGAGGTCCAAGGATGGAAGTGGAAGATGCAAAAGGATAATCAATAAGTTCATCAGCATCTATATCACAACCAAGAATATCAACATCTTTAGAGTGAGCATTAGAATTTTCAACAAGATCCTAGACATCTTGAATAGGAGCAGTTTCTTTGATAGGATCATTCAAAGCTTGTGAAGACTTAGGAAGAGTAGAAAGCGGAAGTGAACATGGAGTGGTAGAACAAGAAGATGGAAGGCTTTGATCTTGACAAGTTGCTTTGAATAGCATAAGCATATCATTTTTCTCTTGATTTTCAATAGGCTTAACATTGGAAGTAACAACACCATTTTTAATAACCTTAATGGAAGTATCATCTTTGGAAAGTGCAAGTGTAGTAAGGTTATTTTGATTGTCAATAAACTCAACGGTGTAAGTAGTAGCTTGATTTTTCTTAGGAGATGGTGGAATGAATGCGGAAGAGCGTAGAGGATCAAAAGAACCATGGAGCTGATCAAAGATGTCATGAAAAGGATTGGATGACATGGAGGGTTCCTGATCTTGATCTTTTTTTATGTTCTTTTCTTTATCATTTTTAGAGTCCTCTTGACATGGAGCCACTTCTAAGGACAAGGAAGCATGTTGTAATTGTATGGAAGACTTTGGAAAAGATGGTGAAGGACTAGCTGAAGTTGGCATTATAGCGCATAAAGGCTTAGGATCTTTAGGTTTACCATTATTGAAAGTATTTGCAGCCAAGTGAAGGTTAGCTTGAGTTTCTTTAAGAGGTGGCTCTTGAGGATAACTATAGGGAACCGCATGAAAAGCATTAGAATTTTTGGTGGATGAAGGATTTGTGAAAGATTTGGAAGACTCAGAAGCTTTAGGAAATGTATGGGTATTGGAAGAAATAGGAGATGGAAAGGAACCATCACAAGACAAAGGCTCAACATTAACATGATCTTGCTTGAGATTGCAACCTTTATTTTCAGCATGAGAACTTTTAGAGCAAAGATCCTTTTGATGTTTGAAATCAATGCGGTAGATTTTCTCCTCCTTAGTAGGAATATTGTATTGTTTGCAAAAATCATCAAAGAATTCTTCAAATTTAGAGTCATATGGATCACCATCATAGTCTACCCAATACGACTCCCCCTTAGAAATCACAAGTGTACCACGAGGATGATACTTAGGAATAGAAGTTTCATGGGCATCACTACATTGTCCATCATCATAGTCATCATAGTCATCATAGGTGGGTGTATCACTCTTTATGGAAGAGACATCGCAAGGACTATCACATTGCTCTTTATGGTATGTCTTATGAAGAGAAGTAAGACTCTTGGGAGAAGTAGAAGAGGAACTAGATTGTGAAGAAGACGAAGGTGAAGACCTAGTGGAAGAAGAAGACTTGGATAATGAGGAATTCGAATAACATTTAGAAGAGTCATGATAAGATTTGGAAGATGAAGAATGTGAGTAATGTTTATAAGAGTCATGCTAAGACTTAGAATGTGAGGAATGATGAGAAAATTTAGAAGATGAATAATATTTGGAAGAAGGAGATTGTGACAGGATCATGTGGATGATTCTAGCAAAGGCGTCTGATTCATTTGACTTTTATTTTATTTTTGCTATAAGTTTATCACCCATGCCATATTTAGAAGAACCATTGGAGGAATAAAATTCTTCAAATTGGGAAATGAGTTCAAGATCATCCATTCTCAAGAGAGGTTCCATGGCAAGGTAGTTGAAATTCATGGTTGTAGAAGAGAAGGAATCAAGCATGGAAGAAATGAATAAAAGAGATGAATAGAAGAAGGTAGACTAGATAATAAGAGGAAAGGAATCAAGAAGACATGAAGAATTTAGGAAGAAGTATGAAGAAAGAAGATAAAAGATGAAAATGGGAGACTAGGAAGACATGATAGATGTGGAAGAAAGAAGACCCAGAGTCATTGTTTGCAATTTGATACTATTGAAATTCATATGGGTATTGAGCAACGTGTCACAGCACCTAAGATCTGACCTAGAACAACCAAGGAAGACTGGAAGATGACACAAATCAGCTCAATGATGACAATTCTCAGGGGGATGTGAGATGACTTTTTATCATTATACGACTCTTGACCCGTGAGTGCTAAAAATCTCAATTTTAAGGACAATTTGATCACAATTTCAGTTTGAAGGTTGGTTTTTTTTATTTCAATCACAATGACAGCAGTAAATTGATAGGTTTGCAAATAGTATGGGATCAAACATGTCATAGAACACCTGAAACAAGGGCAAAAGCAACCTTGCCAAGACAAGCACTTGTGATATCAAAATTGAAAATCTATGAGCATTATCGTGATGTTTGATTTTTTGAGAATGTTTACACTGGTATAGCACAACGAAAACACTTCAAGCACTTACTACCTAGAAAGACAAGGCTCATTATTTAGCAACGTGGCCCACAACTTGATGCTCCCTTGCCTCACACCAAATGGTTGCCCACAAGAGATATTGGCATTGTCATGGAAGTGTCAAAAACACAACCAAAGGAACACATATGGTGAGTGTCTTGGGGTGATCCGAGTAAGTCCACTTGGATCAATCCTTGCACCAAGAAGCTAAGCAGCAAAATAGGGTGGATTCTATCTAATGGTTCTTAGTAAGGGCTTCCATTCATAGCACCCCTCTTGCTCCTCATAAAGGACTAGGACCTCGCGGCCTCAAGAGTACCTTAAGCATTCTTGCTTGACATTTTCCTCATGGTCACAATCCCAAAAGCTACTCACATCAAGAAAAGACAAGTGCTATGTCTACCAAGGTTTTGTGTCCTTGATAGCCTTGAGATTATAGTGGGTTGGAATAGCTCAGTATTATCTTGTCCCCACTTGGGTTGTTCCTCTTGATTTCTCAAGAGCAGACCCGCTAAAGGATCCTAGACTACACAAAAAGTGGATCAACCTTTGAGGGTCAGGATTTCTAGTTCACCTCAACGATGAAGAGCATAATCTCCTACCTCAAAAATTTCTCCTAAACACACCAAGAAAAGATTCAATTACCCTCTTGCTTTAAAAATCCCAAGATGGGTCAAGATTTCTATTTTACCAAAAGGGTGAAGAGCATACTCTCCTACCACCTCAAAATTCCTACAACAAGGTATTAAGTGCCTATGAAATGAAACAACTAGTATATGTCGCACTCAATAAAGAAAGCAATTAAACAAGCACTTGATTTAGTTTTTATGCTTAGGGCAGCCCTACAAAAACCATTAGTAGCCCTCTTTGACATGCGATTTTGACAAAATATTCAGGGAAGAAGCACCTACAACCACACAACTTGTTAGACCAACAAGGTTAGCAAAATCTAAAATCTAACAATGGTTAGCACATGAAATATCAGACAATCTGCAAAAATAACTAATCAAATGACAAAATCTGAAAATGAAACCATCATGGTTGGATTAGGCTCGGAAAGACCTTTCCAATGATATATCACACTTTGATTTTCGATACCATTTGCAAAAATTTCTCAAAAATGAATTTGAAAACACTGAAATTTTTCTAAATTTTCAAAAAAATAGCAGAGAACCCAAAACTTGCAAGATAACTAAAATAGCTCAAAAACAACTCACTGTCAGGTACAGGCGACAGTACAGTCACCAAAAATGTCATGTGACACTTTTTCGTATATGGGTACGACACTTTATCTCTGGGCGACAGTTCGCGCTATACGCGAGCGACAGTTCGCGCTATATGCCGGCGACACTTTCTGTCAAATGAGGTGACACTTTTAACTGGTAAAGTGTCACACCGCTATATAAAGAACTGTCATGCGACACTGGTAAAATATCGCGTGACACTCTGAGACAAAAAAACCAGAGACCGAAAATAAAGTCAAAAATTGACAAAAAATTTTGTGAAAATGCAGAAAATAAAGGACAAAGTTAAGCTACTCTGCCCCACGGTGGGGGCCAAAAGTGTACACACAAAAGTAGTGCACTTCTATAGATCTTTACATGCAAGGAAACTCAAGAATGAGCCCTCACAAATCGATCCATAGCTCTCTATGCATGGAGTTGCAAGATTATGAATTTGCTCTCAGCTAGAGCTATTGAGCTTGTGACCTTGCTAGTCAACCATACAATGAGAGATTCGAATGAGGACAAGGGAAAGAGTGCCAATATCCCCAAGAATCACTATGAAAATGCAATGCAAACTAGATTAAAGATGAAGATGCAAGCTAAGCTAAATGATAACAATGCAATGCTTGAAAGGAAATCTAATCTATGAAAGTAAAGTGCCAACTAAACTATGAAAGGGAAAGTACAAGTTTTACAATCCCTCCTAATTAAGCTATGTGAAGCTAATATATTGCATAAAAGGAAACTAAGCTATGAAATGAAGCTATGGATGCTAAGATAATGCAAGAAATGAAGTCTAGACTATGAAGCAATGAGGAAATCCAAGAAGAGCTTGATGTAGCAATGATCTCCAAAAGCTCCAAATGCACCTAGAAAACCTGCAGCATAACAATGGCATGAAAGAGATGGATATGCAAATGAAGGAGAGAGCTCTCCTTTTATAAGAAATGCAAAGGAATGGACCATGGAGATTAAGAGACAAAAGTCTCAATCAACGGTGGAGCTTGAAAGGGGAGCAATCCGTGTGCACAAGTATCCTCCAATAGAAAAATAGGAGTTGACTTTATGTCCATATGAGACAAAAAGTGTTTTTTTCCCTTTTATAAAATAAGAATGATGTTTTATTTGTGCAACTTAGGATAAGAGGAAAGTGGGGGCTTTTTATTTAATAAAAGGGGAGGAAATATTCTTTTTAAGTAAATAAAAGCTTAGGATAAAATGGTTAATCCAAGGATAAAAATCCAATATATGATCGAAACTAAGATTTGATCAAGAAATTGATAATGTTAAAAATATTGATTATTGATAAAAATGATTCAGGGTTGATAAATCAAATAAATGGGGCCCAAAGTCTAGGCAACCATTTTTGGGTGCATACAGATATATATATATGTATATATATAATAAATCATTTCTCATAATAATCATATAGTCAATATTATTTATTTGAGTGATGCTACAAACATCAACACTCCCTCTTAGCTAGGGAGGATAAATCAATCCAATGTCAACACTTGTGACACTTGACAACAGCAATCATATGATGTAAGCAATAAAAGCATCATCCTCATGATGTAATCAATAGAAACATAGTCTCAATATGTGGATTGTCTCCATCGGTGATTCTATCCACAAGCTCTCATGTGGATTTCCTCCATTGGCAACTCTATCTACAAGCTCTCATGTGGATTGCCTCCATCAACAATTCTATCCACAAGCTCTCAAGTGGATTGCCTCCATCGGTGATTCTATCCACAAGCTCTTGTGTGGATTTCCCCATCGACGATTCTATCCACAAACTCTCAAGCTTTAGTATGGATTGCCTCTATTGGTGATTCTATCTACAAGTTCCCAGGTGGGTTGCCTCAATCGGTGATTCTATCCACAAACTCATGAGCTTTAGTGTGGATAGCCTCTATCGATGATTCTATCCACAAGTTCTTGGGTGGATTGCCTCAATCGGCGATTCTATCCACAAGCTCTTATGTGGATTGCCTCCATCGGTGATTCTATCCATGAACTCACGAGCTTTAGGGTGGATTACCTCAATCAGTAATTCTATCCACAAGTTCTATCTATTATGATCGATTTCAGCCATCACAAGATGTCTGTCACAATAGAAGGTCAAGTTATTGTAAGATCATCACCTTACAATAACTTTTACAAATGCAAGTGATAATCATTTGGAAGTCGTCACTTCCTCATGATTTACACAAGGAGCAAGCCCATAAAAACATTCATGATTCATTGGTATAATAATCAATTATATCAAGTTTACCTCGTAAATGTTTCACCTTCAATAGTGAACTCCCTCTCAATCAATATGATCAAGATTGTCACAAGTTGACTAAACCATCTACTCCCTCTGAAGCTCAATTTTATCAACTTATTGACCTCTTTTGAAATATCAGACTCCCTTTGTGATGCAGGAGCATCCTAGGATTCTTGGCAATCCTATATCAACCAAAATATGTTTGTCTTTGGAGGTAGATTGTTAGTTTTGATCTTGGCTTGATGGAGTTCTTGCTCGGTTTGGGAGACTAGTTACTCAGTTTATGTGGTTATCGGGGTGCTCAGTCTCTGAAGAATGCTCAGTGACTAAAGGCATCAGTTCTCTGGTGCTTGTTGATAATTGCATTGCTCGGTCATGCCTGGCATGGTCGGTCGACTGGTGCTCGGTTATTTCTTATGTTGCTCAGTGTTATTGCTTACCGACTAGATTGTTTTGTTAGATCGTCTTGGCCGACTGGTGCATTTAATTTGGGTTGCACTCCTCATGTTATGGATTGACCATTGGACATATGGCGACCTAGATTTGGCATGTTTCATTCTTCTATGCAGATCTAATGACCATTTGGGGCCATCTTTGAGAGTTTATTTATTTTATAAGGCTTGTGAGAGCTGACTGATGTTTTAGCATTTAATATTTGTTTGTAAGGGTTAATTGTTTCTTCAGCTGACTTGTGGCTGGAAAATAGGATGCTTGGGTAGTTGTTTAGGGCATCATATTGTGGGAAGAAAGGTTAGTAGCCTGCAAGCTTAGGAATAGGAAGATTTCTTAGAAATTTGAGTACAAGTTTAGATCTTTCCTAGGTGCCTACCAGTGTGTTGTGTGTTACAGACCTGGGCTAGCTGAATGCTGATGTTGGGGAAAAGATTTGGATCTTGTGAGATCTTGTAGACTATTACCTATGTGTATCTGGTCGTAATTGGGAAGGACTTACAGCTTGGCACATTGCATGTAATCGGTGTTTTCATGAATAAAGACTTATGTTTCATTGCAAATCTATTGTTTTTATTTTGCATTTCTGTTGCATATTGGTTTGACTACAAGGTTGGTCAATCCTTAATTAGATCCACAAAGCTTTACTACATCGGGTGGTATCAGAGAGAAGTTTGTTCTTGTTTGAGAAAAGTATGTTCCTGTTGGAGCCGAGTGGATCTTGTGTATCTAAATCTTGATTTGAAGATGCCTCCAAGGAGAAATCATGAGATCTCTGAAGAAGAGGAAGCTACTGGTGAATTCTATCTTGATGATTTTAGGGCTTTGCAGAAACAAGTGCAAGATCTAGAAGAGGAATTGAGAAAGAAGAATCCTACCTTGAAAGAGAATAGTGATGATGAATTTGAGGAAGATAATTTTGAAGAAGCTGTATAGAAGAAGCTAGAGATTCTGAGGAGAATCAAATTCTGAAAGCTATGTCTAAGATTGGGAAAAGTCCTAAGATTGAAGTTTCTACATTTGCTAGAAGCCTTAGGCCAGAAGAATTGATTGATTAGATCAATGAGATTGATGAGTACTTTGAGTATGAAGAAATAGAAGATCTTGATAGGGTTAGATTTGCAAAGACTAAGTTGAAGGGTCATGCAAATATCTGGTGAAGAGAAGTTCAGTTGGAAAGAGGTAGAAGAGGAAAATAGAAGATCACTAAGTGGAACCGAATCATTGACAAGTTGAAGAAGAAATTCATTCTGGTGGATTATGAATTGGACATGTTTAAGAAGATGCAAGCTTTGAAGCAGACAAACAAATCAATACAGGAGTATATCGAGGAGTTTTATAGAATCTTGATTAGGATTGGTCTTTTTGAAGCTGATAAAGAGAAGGTTGCTAGGTATGTCTATGGTTTGAGACCTAGTATTTAGGAAGAGTTACTTATTGTGTGGATGACAACAATCAGTGATGCTTAACATATGGCATTAAAGATTGAAGAGAAGCTGAATAGGAAGTATGAGGGAAAATAGAACAATAGGAACCGAGGTGGTAAAACTAGTGAGACAGCTGCTGAGAGTAATGTGACAAGACTCCTAAGATTGATGTGGGATCTAGTAGTGGTCAACTTAATAAGAATGCTGGACAGATAGGGAAGTGGAAGAATAAGTTCACCGACACTTGTTATAACTATGGTGAATTTGGTCATAGGAGTTGGCAGTGTTCTAAGAAAAGAGTTGCATTAGCTGCTGAACAAGAAATTGAGAATGTTCCAGAGAAAGGTGAATGTCTTGTCACTAGGAGAGTAGCTACATGTGTCCATGAACCAGTGCAAAGGAGGAATTTGTTCAGAACCAGATGTAAGTGCAAGAATAAGGTATGTAATGTCATAGTTGATGGTGGTAGTTTTGAGAACTTTGTTTCAGATGAAATGGTTAGTAAGTTGAATTTGGAAAGAAGGAAACATCCTAATCCTTATCAAATTAGTTGGATACAAGATGTTTCTAAGGTTAGAGTGGAAGAAAAATGCTTGGTTAAGTTTCAAATTGGATCTTACCTTGATGAGATATTGTGTGATATATTGCCTATGGATGCTTGTCATCTGTTGCTCGGTAGACCCTAGCAGTTTGACATGAATGTTTTGTTTGATGGTCATGCTAACACCTATGTGGTTAGGCATGAAGGAGCTCAGCATAAGCTGATACCTTTACAGGAGACAGGGGTTAAGGGATGTGTAGTTATCAGGTGTTGTCCTTATGAAAAACCTCAGGAGTAGAAGGTTGATGAACCTATCCATGTTAAGTCTAGTTTGAAGGAGAAGGGGAAGGATATCCTTGAAGAGTTTGTTGAGATGAAGAAGTAGATGGTCTTGCTGGCAGAGATGGTTTAGCAGATGGTGACATTTGTGACACAAAGAGATGTAGATGATACTGAGTTGGTTGAGGATTCTAGAAGGGATGAACCTTACCAAGACACTGATGTGATCAGTAGTGGTCAGAGTCAGTTACTATCAATTGCCGATCAGAGGGGTAAAAAAAGTGGAAGACAGAAGGACTTTCTTCATGAGACAGTGAATAAAGTGAAGACTACATAGGATGAAGGACAAGAAGAGATGTGGATGAATAACAGATTTGGCATACCCATTCTGATTCCCTTGAGACGTTCCTAATTTCCTTATGAGAAAATATTTCTTACCTGGGGTGTCTGATGGAGGAGCATCCTAGGATTCTTGGCAATCCTGTATCAACCAAAATATGTTTGTCTTTGGAGGTAGATTGTTAGTTTTGATCTTGGCTTGATGGAGTTCTTGCTCAGTTTATGTGGTTACCGGGATGCTCATCTCTAAAGAATGCTCGATGACTGAAGGTGTCGGTTCTTTGGCACTCAACAATAACTGCATTTCTTGGTCATGTCTGGTATGGTTGGTTGACTGGTGCTCGGTTATTTCTTATATTGCTCACTGTTCTTTCTTACCGATTGGATTTTTTTGTTAGATCGGCTTGGCCGACTAGTGCATTTAATTTAGGTCACGCTCCTCATGTTATGGATTGACCATTGGACATATGGGCACTTAGATCTAGCATGTTGCATTCTTTTATGCAGATGTGATGACCATTTGGGGCCATCTTTGAGAGTTTATTTATTTTATAAGGCTATGTGAGAGCCGATTGATGTTTTAGCATTTAAAATTTGTTTGCAAGGGTTAATTGTTTCTTCAGCCAACTTGTGGCTAGAAATTAGTATTTATAGGATGCTTGGGTAGTTTTTTAGGGCATTAGATTATGGGAAGAAAGGTTAGTATCATGCAAGCTTAGGAACAGGAAGATTGCTTAGAAGTTTGAGTACAAGTTTAGATCTTTCCTGGGTGCCTACTAGTGTGTTGTGTGTTACAGACCTGGGCAAGTTGAATGCTGATGTTGGGGAATAGATTTGGATCCTGTGAGATCTTGTAGACTATTACCTATGTGTATCTGGCCATAATCGGGAAGGCCTTACAGCCCAGCACATTGCATGTAATCGGTGTTTTCATGAATAAAGACTTATGTTTCATTGTAGATCTATTGTTTTTATTGTGCATTTCTATTACATATTGGTTTGGCTACAAGGTTGGTTAGTCCTTAATTGGATCCATCGAGCTTGACTGCATCACTTTGCATCTAATCTCAATCATCAATTTTTTTGTAAGCATCAAGTTCTTTCTCCCTTGAATGCAATTATCTTGTGCTTCTGTCCTGAAGGTATGTCAAAGAGAGATTACAAATAGCTCACTAAAATATCTCGACCATAAATACCAATGATAGAAGCATATAATATTTTACTAACCAATAGTATAGCATGAATTAAAAACTCAAAAATTATGTGCATTAATAAAACATGAAATACTTATCTTTTATAAATTTCAAGTATTTCATTCTGTAAGGTGAGCCCATATAGAAAATATCATGCAAATTCAAAGAATTATGTCATCATTCTTGAACATTACTATAATTATTCACATGACTTGTCTTGAATATCCAAAGGTTCTATACACTATGAAAACCTTCAATTTGATCAGATCTCCCTTCAAGTAGTTAGACTTTTAAAGAGAGAACCTCGCTCTTTTACAGATTTTTGCATAGACCCGTACATAGTCAGTCATAAATTTTGAATCTGACAATTTCTCTCCAATCGCTCTATTGAGATTCTTTTAAATTTGTTTATCACCAACATATCCAAAATTTAGCAAAATCCAACGGTGCATTTGTGAGATATGGTCCTCATAATGAGACTGTATTTTTTGTGATAGTCACACATTCACCATCAATAAACTACTCTCTTACATTTGCAACTTGGCTCTGATACCATGTTAAGGTTTTAGGATCATTGCAAATGTAATAGCACTATCTTATTGTATGTTTTTATGTGTTTTCCAAATGCAACAATCTCTTGCATTTATATTGAGAATGAGTCAAGAAGAGACATGTCCCTTCATGGGACATGTCTATTCATTATTATGTAATTAATATAATGACAATTATGACTATACACACACGCGCACACACACACACACAGATATATATATATATATACACACACACACACATATATATATATATATATATATATATATATATATATATATATATATATATATATATATATATATATATATATATATATATATATATATATATATATATATATATATATATACATATATATATATATATATATATACATATATATATATATATATATATATACATATATATATACATACATCTATATATATATACATACATCTATATATACATATATGTATGTATATGTGTGTGTATATATATATATATATATATATATATATATGTATGTATGTATGTAATATCTCTTGAGTATTATATTAATTTCTCTAATATTTACATAATAATAATAATATTTATTTTATCAATTTAACTATTTAGTTATTATGAGAATAATTATAATCTAACTTTATATATACATATATGTCAATGTATATAGTAATATCAATTATTATGTATATTAATATATATATATATATATATGAATATATATAATAAATCATTTCTCATAATAATCATATACTCAATATTATTTATCTGAGCGATGCTACAAAAATCAACAATCCTTGAGGGTGAATGGGGAGAAAATTAAGAAAAAGTTAATACTTGCTCATACTCATGATTATTTTAGTTAATTGTGTCTTTGTTACTATAGTCAGGGGGAGTTGACGGTAAAAGAAATATTTTGGTGTAATGAAACTTTATGGGGGGTTTTTTTTTCCATCAATGACAAATGGGGAGATTGTTGGGAAAATAGGCTTATTTATCATGTTGTCATTGATGTCAAACATTATGGACCAGAAGTGTTGGATGTTCTATGGTTTAGAGGATTTTGTTATAGATCAATTATGGTATATTTGTGTTCTTAAGAAATAGGTATTTAACAGTGCATTTGTGTTTTATTCTTAGGTTTGAAATTCTATGCAATAACTCATTTGGGTGCATTTTGCGACAAAAGATTATGACAAAGTATGGGATTTGTTTTTCTTTGTTAGATTTTACAAGGAAATTTATGTCAATTTTATTTTTTAAATGTTTCCCGTGTTCGTCAAAATTCTAACATCAGGAAAGTTCATCAGAATTTTGATGAACATGGGCAACATTTTAAAAAAAATACAACAACAATATTTTTATTATATGTGGGAGAAATATTAGAAGATTAGAAGTGAGTTTTAGAAGAGTAGTGACAACATTTTGTGGAGCGGTTTTGTTGGAGCAATATCAAGTTTTAGGGGTTTTTAATCAGGTATGCACATCATGGTTTCTCTCTTTACATACTTGTTCTATTATATTACACCTATTAATTGGCTTCTAAACTTGTAATTACGTATATGAAGGTAAGGGGTTTACCTATTACACACCTAAATTTTGATTTAATGTATGATCCACTCCTTTCTTTATGAAATGTATTAATAAAAATAGAACTAGAGAAACAAAACCCTTGCACTCTACAACCAAATTCGGATAAACCATTTCCAGACCATTTTACATTTTCTCTTGTGCTCAAGGCATGTGTGAACCTCTTAAATCTTGAAAATAGTTAGGCGATTCATTATCATACTATAAGAAGTGGTTTAAAATCTCAAATTTTTGTAGCAAATGCCATCATGTATATTTATGCTAAATGTGGATGTGTTGAGGATACACGTTGTTCATCAAAAGTCAGTTATGAGATAATTAAATATGCAATGTGTTGTGATTTTTTTTCTTCACTTGTTATTGTGATTTTTTGGGTATTTTATATACTATTTTTAACTCCACATCTAGACTGGTAGCCTTGCTTGGTTATTTTCCTTTTCAAAACCCTATTAGGTACTACATGTATCCCTTTTCTAATACAATATTTAATAACACATGGATAGTAGAGTTTTAAATTGACATGAAGAGGGTCCTTCTCTCCTTGAATTAAACATTCATTTATGTCATGTAGTAGCTTAGTGGCAAACTCAAATTCTATGCTAACCTATGAGTGTTGAATCTTCACTAAAAATATCATCATTTCCACTGGTATTTTATTTCCTCTATCTCTCCCCCAGATTTGACACCAGTCATTATATTAAAAAATTCTATGACTAAAGTTTATGAATTTTGGCAATTGTCATGTGAAGAGTTGATGATGGTTGCATTATAACGTGCCATATTGCAAGTACTTGAGCTAGTATATGATATGTTGTAGGGGATTGCACTTTAACACAAAGTATTGTTTGTACACACTAAGATGTGCACTTCTCTAAATCATTGCTTCCAAGAGAATCCATGGATTAGAAACCTTGAGAAACCGATTTAGAGCTCCCTAGGCATGGAGTGCAAGGGTGTTAAGAATGCTCTTAGCTAGAGCTATTAAGCCAATAACCTTGCTAGTAAACCATGCAACAGGAGATTCAATGAAGACAAGGGCAAGAATGCCAATATCCTCAAGAATCCAAATGGAGATGAAATGCAAGCTATACTAAGAATGGAAATGCAAGCTAAGCTATGGAAATGAAAGATAGAAGTATTACAAATCCTTGCTAATTAAGCTATGTGAGCTAATCTAAAGCATAAAAATGAAGCTAGTCTATGAAAGCATAAATATGAAACTATGATGCAAGAAATAGAAGATGAATGCAAGGAATGTCTTCAAAAGCTCCAAAGTCTCCAAGCAATCCTGTAGCATAAGGTTAGTATTCAAAATATGGATCCTAGAATGAGAAGAGAGCTCTCCTTTTATAAGAAATGAGAAAGAATGGACCATGGAGATTAAGAGGCAAAAAGATTTAATCAACGGTGGAGCTTGAAAGAGGAGCAATCCATGTGCACAAATATCCTCCAATGAGACAAAAAGTGTTTTTTTCCCTTTTTATAAAATGTTTTATTTGTGCAACCTAGGATAAGAGGAAAAGTGGGGGGCTTTTTTATTTAATAAAAGAAGAGGAAACTCCTTTTAATTAAATAAAGACTTTAGGATAAAATGGTTAGCACATAGAAAATAATCAAATAAATGATAGAACTAGAATTTGATCAAGAATAAGCAATTGATAATTTTAGCAAATAATACTAGAAAGGGGCTAATAGTCTAGATGACCACTTTTAGATGATTACATTGTTCACACCTACACAAGGTTGTCTAAAGGGTTGTAGTTGATAGTGTAATGGCCCTGTCATGTCTTTGGTAAATCATGGAAACTAAATTTAGAGCTTCTAAAGATGTACCATTTTTCTTATCTTACCACCTTGAATAGTGATTGTGCACCCTTGGCTAGTGTGCAATTGATCTCCTCCATTTTGTTATTTATCTCTTAATGACAAGTTATGGATTGATCTCGTTGACTATCTAATATCTGCCAAAAGCATTGTTATAAGGGACTAAAAAACCTAGGGTCCTAGTCAAATGCAATGGGTGTTGGTAGACAAAAATATATTGTAACATGATTGGAGAAAAGACACACAAAAATATGTTTTCCTTACATGCAACCAATATAGAAATACTTGAAATATCACTTACTACAAAAAATTGTCATTGTGGTATTTTATTATATAGGTGGTTTCCTAATGAAATCAATGCTAATTACTAGAGGATTGTAGAGCCCTAGCTTCTTTCTTGTGGGCTTTGTAATGTAATAGAGAATACAAGTCTTGGTATGGTGCTCGATTTTTTTGAGTGTTGAAGACCCAATGGTGCAAAAGCACCTAAGGTACATACACATACAAGAGGTCAAAGGACAAAATGTAAAAAAATATGATTCTTTGATGTAATAAGGTCATTCATGATGTAATAAGTCCTAATGAGTTTGTTGGAAAAAAGATGTAAGGCTATATGTGTAATGCCCAAAAATTAAGGACAAAACACAACAACAATTTTTTTTTTGAAACACTAAAATGGACACATGTCAACAGCAAGGTTACAAAAAAAACCTAACGAAGCGAAGCTTCGACAACGATAGCTCGCATAGGCTAGTCACCCAACGTCACATAAGGGAACACAAGACATGCGTTGGTGTGCCTTCGTCCCCTACATGGCGGAAGACATTATGCAACAGGGGAAAGGATTTAATAAAGGGATGTCAACTCCCTAATCATTTCGAGTAAATTCTAAGGTTAAAATGGAATGACTCTAAGAATATTAAATGAAAGATTTTAATCAAATAAAGGTAAAGTTTTTGTAGAAAACATTTAAATATTCACCTTAGTTAATACACATAAACTAAATTCCTTCACTAAATTAAAATAATTAGAAGGTTAATTATTTCATTAATTCTTCCAAAATTAACCTTAATATCTTATTTTAAAATCTAGCTACAGAATAAATTAATTTACTAATTACTTAAGTTCAATAATGTTTTAAGCTGAACTTCAATTAGAGATAGAGAAATGGTATAAGGGATTAAAATAAATCCTATAATTTACCCATAACAATTTTGTGTTAAATTGAGATAAGAATTACTAAGGAAATTAAATCTCAAAATATTAAAAAAACAATATTTGTTTAACAACCCATTTACTACATAGTCCCTTAAGGTTTAAATAAAATTAATATACTCAGTTCCTTTCATAACATTATAAAATCTTACAACTTATTATAATTTTAATTTTAAACCTACTATAGAAGTTAAAGGCCAAGTTCATAATAATATTGACAGCATTAATGAACATCTTAGAAAGGAAACTTAATAAATCTCAACTTTGTATTTTCACCTTTACTATAATTATGAAATAGATTTTGTCCAAAAGGAATTTAATATAAACCTTAAGAAATCACTTAACTATAATGAAAGAAAACTTATTTTTATACACATTTAAAGGGAAGAATAAAGAAATAATAAATTTCATAACACAATGGCATTCCAAAACCTAATTCAAAATTAGGGTTGGAGCCAAAATATACATACTAAGGAAACCCTAATATTACTCATTTGTTCACTTGCAGGGTTGAGGGAAGAAAATGAAGATCACAGCAGTTTCTGGTGTTCTCTTATGAGAACATTTGTGAATATGCACTCACATGGTGTGCATATTCACACTTATTTTCATATGAAACTCAGAATACAGAACAGTGAGTTTTGTTCTAGACATCCCACAGAGTTTCCTCTTCCTACAACTTACAGATCTGGGTAATCATTCTTCTATTGATTTTATATTTTTTCTTCCTCATTCCATTCTCTTATTACATTTTCCTCGTAGCTAGGGTTTCAAAATTTCTTAATATTCTCAACTAAGTTCTTAAGTAATTTTACCCTTTTTTTTGTTATTTAAACTAAAGTAGGTAAATTCTTTTTTTTCATTTGGTAGATTTTATTTTTAAATAGGAAAAAAAATGTTGTCTTATAGGCGGGGGCAAGCCGACAACCATGGCTGCTCGTCGACCTGCCCCGGCTGCACGCAGTGCTGGCACTGAGTCGGCCTCGGTCGTTCACAGTGCTAAGCACTGTGTTGGCCTCGGTCGTTCGCAGTGTTGGGCACTATGGCGGCCATGGCCGTTCACAGTGCCAAGCATTATGGTGGCTTGGCCGCGGGTAGGGTTTCGGCTAAGGCCAGCCCACCCAATTTTTTTTCAATGGTTTTTTTTTTAATTTTAAAAAAATATTTATTTAATAAATTTTTTAATGTTGCAGACCGTTTTATTTTATAACGAAATTTATATTTATATAATATACCCAAGGGTATATATATATATATAAATAAGAATATATGCAGTTCTCTCTTTTTTTATATAATCTTATGATAGGAATATTTATTTCTTATTTATAGAATAAATATAATATATATATATATATATATATATATATATATATATATATATATATATATATATATATATATATATATAGGATATTTGTAATATATATATACTATGAAATTTTAATATTTAGATTAGCAAGATATCAGAAAAAGGATTGAAGCATATAAATTTCTTACTATAAATATATGCTCTTATATAGCATCTAATAATGCATATATTTATATAAAGGGCACTTTAGAATAAAAGTATGAAAAGAGTATGTAATAAACTAACTGGCTAGGAAAATATAATGAAATCAACTTCCTGGTTATTTGTACTTTAAGGTAGATATTAAATCTTTATTTATCAGACATTTAGAACATACCCACGGAATATACATGTGTAGACCACTTAACTGATTTTAAAAAAAATATTACTACAGTAGTAGCTTAACATTGTATGAGCACTAAAATTGATCACAGAATTTGCAGAACAATTGAAATCAGGAAAAAATGAAAATTTCCTTAATTTTAGCATCATATAAATTGCAAAGAATAAAAAGAAACATTTATCAATTTCAGGAAACTCAATTAAATGCCCATTTTAACTAAGTAGGAAATTTTTTATATATAAAACTGTAAATTGAAGCAAATAAAATAAAACCAAACACTTTCAGACCATATCAATTCCATGCACCATAAATGCAGAATTCTGATTTTTATATTAATATAAAATAGCAGGAAAATTTAATTTCTTTAATGAAACAAAAATTAACTAAACAAAATTTCAACTTCAACTAGTAAATCCAGTATTAGATTCTATTACAAAATTACATGTAACTTTGTCATAAGGCTACCCTTTTGTAAATAAAGGAAAAAAAATAAAACCAGAATATTATAATTCCCTTACAACACTTTATGGAAAACATATTCAGAAAACTGCAACCAGAATTACTACCTTACAATGTCCACCTTCAACTTTTACTTAATACTTTACAATGAGGAAAAAAATATATACATAATATCATCTTGTCTTGACATTTACATTCTAAATGAGCTTCCATCTTCAACTTAAGACTTCATTTTATCCACTTGTCAAGAAAACATGCAACACAAATTCATCTTCCACATGACCATGGAGGCTCACCTCCCAACCTAGGCCATTTCATGGCCACCCCCGAGCTAGGGGAAACAAGAAATGGATGGGTTACAAACAAAAAACACATACATAAACATGCAAGACACAATTTGGTACAAGATCATGCTAAATTGACTCCCTTCCCAAGTTTGCACAAAGGATTCAAAATTGGATCCATAAATGGGTGAAGGTGGAAACTTCTCATATGGAAACACCTTTCTTATACCAAAACAAAAATTTCAATATTACTCACATGCCTTCACAAGGCCCTTCCAAACATATAACCCAACTCCATGAGCATCAACACATCCCTTATGACCCCTAAACAAACATAAGAATGCCCTCAAGGATGCCCATACATCCAAGTTCTCATACATAAAGAATTCCCAACTAGGCCCTTCACCCCAAGTCCTCCTCAAATCCTCCCAAGGATGAGGAGTAAACTTGCACTCCCATAAACATGAAGCAAAACAAGATGACAAAATAAGATCAAGTCATAAACTCACAAAGAAACTTCTCAATACAAGACTCACACACAAGATACTACAATTTACAAAATTCACACAAGTTGATCTTCTCAATGCAACTACACAACAATTACATGATAGAGCCACCAACCTTTCTCCTAAGCAATGGAAAATTGGAAGGTTGTAGAAGAGCTTCCCTTGATTCCTAGCTTGCTTCCCTTCTCCAATCTACTAGAAAATCTCTCTCTAATCCTCCTCTCACTCACTCCAAAAATCTAGCATAGACAAGATGATCAAGTGTCTAATTCCTCAGCCTCTATCTCCTAAAGACACTCAAAACATTCCTCTCTCATTCCCTCTTCCCAAAAAAAATTAGGTTTCTAGATTCTAGATAAAATGACACTTGCCCTTGCTATAGAAATGGGATGTAATTCAACACATGGGAAGGTGAGGCAACCTAGAGAACATTACCATTTTCGTCATTACCAAAGATGGCCCATTTAGAGAGACAAAATGGAGGCCTAGGGAAGTGGAAATGGTAGAAATAGGCCCCCTAACGTGTGTACTATACTTGGGGCACTTAAAATCAACCTTAACTACACCCTGGGACTCCACATAGCCCCTCAAAAACCCTAGTTAAACTTGCATCCGAAAATGGAATAATGATAACATAAATATTGGTTCCCTAAACCACCAACCTAGCCTAGGGATACACAATACCAATCTAAGGAAAGGATGGGGTCCATATTCCACTCAAGCATGCCATATCATCACAATGGTGTCAAGTGACACCTCACAGAAGTACACATCACATAACACACTTGGCATGCTTAGTGGATAAATTACATTTATATTTTCACAAAATGAAATTTACTTCTAATAATGCATTTACAAACATTAACATCCACACACACACATGCATCACATTTACGAATAAAAATTATGTTACAACAAGGTCGTTCTCTTCTTAGAGCCAACCTTGGTTTCAAACTGATTGCACTTAGATCCATCCTTGTTTCCCCGAATTTACAACCATGGCCATATTCCTGCACACTCAATTCTGATGTCAGTACCTCATAAACTCTTTGCATAAAAAATTAGATAAAAAATGAAATAATAACATCTAAACTCAATATGTATAAAAGAACTGCATTTCATGAATCATAACATAATCCACAATATACCATAATTCTTTAAGCATCAAAATATCAATTCAATTTTCACATAAGCATGTAACCCTAAGTTAATCATTGAACCATTATACTATCAGCATTTACTGTTCTGTAAGATAATGTAACAAATGCATAACATAAAATTTATATATCATACAGTAAGCATGAAACAATTACAAGCATATGAAGAGTACAACTAGCATCATCATCATATGATCATATCGTAAGGTCTAATGATAGCATGGCATAATAAAAAATAGGTCTAATGTCTCTAATCTGTTAGATTCTGCGAGAAGCGAGAACCGAGCCAAGATCTGATGTCGGTCGTAGATCATATGCAACTTCACCCAACAGATGATCAAAGATCAAAATAGCAGAATGAAGAGAAATCTGAAATGAGAGAAAAATAGAGACAAGAGAAGAGAAATTGCAGAATACTCTCAATACTCCCACGAACAATCACCGAACTAGCTGAACTAGTGAAGGTGAGAGGAGAGTGCTCAATATATAGAAATATAAGGGAAAATACATCCAAGAGGTGCATTAACTCCTACACCCATAAAAAGTGGGAGGTTATCACCTACTTGGTAAATGACAAAACATGTGGCATAACCTCCTTAGGTGAAGACAGAGAGGAGGTGGCACATAAAGCCAAAAGAGGGTGAGAAACCCAACTACCCCATAACCTACCTAGGTAAAAACAAAAGAGTGGTTATGAGAGGTGGCACAACAAGCCAAAAGAGGATGTGTAACTCAACTACCCATGTGTGGGGAGAGAGTGACATATGTGGCTGATGTATTTCACCACGTGTCCTCATATTAACCACACCTAATAAACCTAAGCAAGCTTAAATAATATGTGTAGGAAAAAAGAAATACCCCTAACATAAGGAAAATAAAAAACCTACACTAACACCCCCCCTTAAGCATAGCTTAGTTGGGTGATAAGATGGGTCCTGGCAAGTGAAGCCATGTTAGGTACCCATGTACATAGAGAATATCCCCCCATAAGAAGAAGAAGAAGCCCCCCAGAAGTGGAGCCCCCCCCCCAATAAATAGAGAGAGTAATGAAGAACTAAGAAGCCCTTCTTGAAGTAGACACCTGTTGCACCCCAAGCAAAGCTCGCAAATGAAGGAACTTTCTCTCTGTGAAGGGTTTGGTGAAGATGTCTGTAGTTTGCTCTGATGTAGAACAATACTTAAGATCGATGATGCCTTCCTGAATCAGCTCCCGAATGTAGTGCATATGAATCTCAATGTGTTTCATCCTCTAATGATGAACTGGATTCTGAGAGATTTGTAGTGCACTTTGATTATCACAAAAGATGACTGTACGCTTTCTGAATGTAGTGCCAAACTCAGTGAGAATATTCTGAAGCCAAATAGCCTCAGTGGTGGCATTAACTGCCCCTCGATACTCAGCCTCTGTAGATGAAAGAGCAATTGCAGACTGCTTCTTGCTCGACCAACAAACTGGACCGGAACCAAGGGAGAAGCAATACCCTAAAGTAGACTTGCGATCTTGAGAATCACCTGCCCAATCTAAATCTGTGTATCCCACTAAGTCAATATCCATGCCCGCTGCATATTGAATCCCATAATTATGAGTACCCTGAATGTAGTGAAGGATCCACTTAGCTGCTTTCCAATGCAACTCATGTGGCTCCTGCATGAATCGAGAGACCATGCTCACATCATATGAAATGTCAGGTCTCGTATGAGTCAAGTAGATGAGACTCCCAACAAGTTGTCGGTATAAAGTGCCATCAACCAAAGGTGAGGAACACTTAGCCTCAAGTTTGACCCCTGACAAAAATGGAGTCGGTGCAGGCTTACAGTTAGCCATGCAAAATCTGGAGAGCATATCAAGTGCATACTTGGGTTGACCAAGGAAGATTCCTGAAGATGATTGAATGATCTCAATCCCCAAGAAGTAATGCAAAAGACCCAAGTCAGACATCAAAAATCTATCATGTAGAGCAGTTTTTACTGTCTTGATGGTGGACGAGTGACTCCCTGTGATCAATAGGTCATCAACATAGAGAACCAAGAATGTGAGAGTGTCATCCTGCTGTAGAATGTATACGTTCAGATCAGAATGGCATCGTTTGAACCCAACTATCAGAAGGAAGGAATCCATCTTGGCATACCAAGCTTGAGGAGCCTGTTTGAGGCCATAGAGAGACTTCTGAAGTCGACACACAAGTGAAGGATCCTGTACGAACCCTTGTGGCTGCTCCATGTAGATTTCCTCCTGAAGGTCACCATGAAGAAATGCACTCTTTACATCCATTTGATGAACTTCCCAATGATGTGCTACAACTATAGCAAGGACAAGTCGAATAGAATTCATCTTAGCAACTGGAGCAAAAGTTTCAGAGTAGTCAATCCCGGGAACCTGGGAGAATCCTTTTGCTACCAACTGAGCCTTATGCTTATCAACTGACCCATCCGCTGCAAATTTAGTCCGATAGATCCACTTGCATCGAACAATTTTTCTTCCCTTAGGAAGAGGGACTAAATCCCATGTGTGATTCCTTTCTAAGGAATTGAACTCTTCTTGCATTGCAGCATCCCACTCAAGAACACCAGAAGCTTCTCGAAAAGACTGTGGATCAGAAGCTGAAGCAATGAAGAGATGTGGAGCCTGTTGAAATTGTGACCATGTTCTTCTCATGTCTGATGGATCACCAACCCAATCTCCTGCTGACTCCAATGTTTGTCGAGCCCAAAGAGGTGTTGAGGCTGGAGAAGTTGGAGGAGAATCATCAACCTCTGAATGATGAATAGAAGAGGAATGTGAATCCGCATCATCAATATCACTATTTGAAGTGGAGGAAGAAGAATCCTCATCAATATTAGGAAGATTAAGATCTTCAGAAGAACTATCATCATGATGCAAAGTCTCCAATGTAATAGTGGATAGAGAAGTGGTAGGAGAAGAACTAGAAGAACTCTCCTCAAAATGAACACTCCTCTCAATGAACAACTCATGGGTGGTAGGATGGAGAAGTCTATAACCTTTGACATCATCTGGATACCCAAAAAATATGCAAGACTTGCTTTGCGGATCCATAGCCTTGCGTTTCTCTATTGGAATGTGGGCCCATGCAAGAGAGCCAAACACTCGAAAATGTTTAACTGTGGGTTTCTGACCAGTCCAAGCTTGAAAAGGAGTTACCCCCTTTACAGCTTTGTGAGGAACCCGGTTCTAGATGTAACACGCACAATTGATGGCCTCTGCCCAATACTGAGGTGCCAAAGATTTGGAGTGTATCATACAATTTGCCATCTCCTTCAAGGATCTATTCTTGCGTTCTGCGACACCATTCTGTTGAGGACTATATGGAACTGTGTGCTGCATGTTGATTCCTTCTGAAGCACAAAATTGTTCAAATTGATTGTTAACATATTCTCCCCCATTATCTGTACGCAAAATCTTGATGAAATTTCCAGATTGTTTCTCTGCAAAAGCTTTGAAATCCAAAAAATGATCAAAGACCTCAGACTTCTGTTTGAGAAAATAAACCCAAGTGTATCTAGAAAAGTCATCAATAAATGTCAAGACATATCTAGCCCTGCTGAAAGATGGTTGTGGAAATGGTCCTGCCAAGTCACTATGTACCAACTCCAATAGATTTGTAGCTCTCCAAGCTTTTCCTTTATCATATTTCTCCTCAGGATGCTTACCAAGAATGCATCCTTGGAAAACTCCATCAGAAAATTGAATAGAAGGCAACCCTGAAACCATATCCTGTTGACTGAGTTGTTGCAAATAACGGTAGTTCAAGTGGCCAAACCGTTGATGCCACAAACAACTCACCTCATCTGCATGAGTGAGTAAGACTATTGAAGGAGAATCAGGAACAAAGTGAGAAAACTGATATAGTCTGGATTGATGATCTGCTTTTCCCACAGCAACTATAGAGCCATTATGCATTTCACTTATTACCACTGTATCTGGAGTGAACTCAACTCGCTTTGCTGAACCAGTGTGAGTGATCTGATAAATAGATAGGAGATTAGTTGACAAAGATGGGACACAAAGAACATCCTCAAATGTCCCTTCACCCATATCAACAGTCCCTCTCCCATGCACTTCAACAGGAGTATCATCACCCATAAGTATGGTAGGCATAGAGCATGGCTCCAAAGAGGTAAAATTATCCTCTGATGAGGCCATGTGGTGCGATGCACCCGAGTCAATAATCCAAGAATTTGGTTGTGAAGCAATAGCAACTAGGGCCTTTCCTTTTCCTTTCCCCTTAATTTTATCTGTGTCCTTAGGAGAACCTTCTGATGAACTTTGTTTGACTGAATCAGGCACCTTGATATTGTTCTTTTCTAGAAGATGTGAAAGGTGATCAATTTGTTTCTTTAAACATTTATGTTCATCATGGCCAAGCCTCTTACAATAAGAACACTTGACCTTCTCCTTTTTAGGTTGTTCACCTTTTGATGAAGAGGTCTGATTATCTGGTTTTGTAGTAGATTTTTGATCTTTCTTCTTCTCTCCTTGGTTCTTTTGTTTCTTATCTTGCTTATTAGACCCTTTCTATTCTTTTGTGCCTTGATTAACAACCAATGCATGTGACTTAGAGGGTTTAATTGTACCCATTAGAACTAATTTGTCCTGCTCCCTAGTGAGTTCTGCAGCAAACTCATCTAAAGAAGGCATTTTATATGTAGAACCTAGGGCACATTTTGTGGCATAGAATGTAGAAACAAATACAGAATAATTAGAACCAAGCTTAGAAAGAATACTCAAAATCAGTTGCTTATCATCCTTCTTGATTCCACATTGTTCCAATTGTAATCTAATAGCTTTGAGTTTTGTGAAGAAATCCTGTATGGTGTCAAAATTTGAAGGACTTAACCCTATGAGTTCATTCTCCAATTGATGACCTCTTAACTCATCTTGCTTACCAAAGACGTTTTCCAATTTTGTCCATACATCATTTGGTGTTGTAGCAGACTCAATATGAAAAAGTAGGTCTGGAGATACTGACATACATAAAGTACCAAAGGCTTCATCACATTTGTTAAACCATTTAATCTTTTCTGCATCCTCTTGTGGTTCAGTTTCAAGTCCCATTGTTACACGATGATATCCATGTCTTTTTAGATATATTACCATCTTTGATTTCCATTCAAAGTAATTATATGGAGTTAAAATTGGAACTGTAGATGCATCCATGAGAGCAGAAAAAAAGATTGCAAGGTAGAAGGAAATGTGCAAAGAAAGAAGACACACAAGACACCCCCCCTTTCCACTAATCTCAAAAATCACCCCCCCCCCCAGATATTACAATGTTGGCACTTTATGATTAGTGCTTTTACAAGGATTTTCCAGATTACAAAGCTTTAAAGGCTCTCAGTAACCAAAATTACAACTTAATCTTCAATTAAAATCTGAAAAAAATGACTTTGTAGCTGTGTTTTTCTCTTCAATTTCTTTCCAACACTGTTTTTTCTTTTTTTGAAAGAATGGATTACAAAAGTGAAAGAAATACAGTACTGAAGAAAGAAAAAGTGCAGCAGATTCAACCTGCAATATCTGATTGAAAATAGGTAGAAATTCTTACTCAAACCTTTGTGGATGGAGAGATCTCGAATTCAGCTTTCCGTCAAGTACTCGTTTGCAAAAATCTGACACTTGAAGCAAAAGTTATGCAATTTTGAAAAAAACTGCAAAATCTGCCTGTGAAAAAATGACTTATGTCATTTTCTAACATAGTTTCTGCAAAATTTATCAACTTCCTGCAAAATGTAATGACTACCCAAATAGTTTTTCGATGCTGGCTACAAAACCCAGAAATTGTTTTTCCTGAAAAAGAGTGGAAGTAAGATTTTCGAAGCCAAAATGAAAACGGCTCCAATGAGAAATCCAAATTTTTAAATTCTGATTTTCTTTACTGTTTCCTCCAAGCTCTGATTTTGGTGAAATAAAAGTCAATTTTGACTTTTTGAAACCTTCTGGACTCTTTGGAAATGCTGAAAAAGCCTCCAATATTACCAAAAAGTTGCAAATCACCCAGATCTCACAAGAACAAATATATGTATACCAGATACGCTTATTTTCCTCTTAAACTATTATGATTCTCCAGATCATTTAAAGATGCAAAAGAAAATCATATTGGGTTTTTGAGAAAAATAATAAGCTCTATATTAGTCTCAAATATCTCAATAAATCAGATAAAATGAACTATACCAGACAACACCGCTCTAATACCATGTTAGATTCTGCGAGAAGCGAGAACCGAGCCAAGATCTGATGTCGGTCGTAGATCATATGCAACTTCACCCAACAGATGATCAAAGATCAAAATAGCAGAATGAAGAGAAATCTGAAATGAGAGAAAAATAGAGACAAGAGAAGAGAAATTGCAGAATACTCTCAATACTCCCACGAACAATCACCGAACTAGCTGAACTAGTGAAGGTGAGAGGAGAGTGCTCAATATATAGAAATATAAGGGAAAATACATCCAAGAGGTGCATTAACTCCTACACCCATAAAAAGTGGGAGGTTATCACCTACTTGGTAAATGACAAAACATGTGGCATAACCTCCTTAGGTGAAGACAGAGAGGAGGTGGCACATAAAGCCAAAAGAGGGTGAGAAACCCAACTACCCCATAACCTACCTAGGTAAAAAAAAAAAGAGTGGTTATGAGAGGTGGCACAACAAGCCAAAAGAGGATGTGTAACTCAACTACCCATGTGTGGGGAGAGAGTGACATATGTGGCTGATGTATTTCACCATGTGTCCTCATATTAACCACACCTAATATGTGTAGGAAAAAAGAAATACCCCTAACATAAGGAAAATAAAAAACCTACACTAACATAATCAATGTATCATCTAGATGTATCAAATTTCAAAACAATAGTCGAGCTAAGATGAGTCGGGGTAGGACCTCACAATATGCCATTTTGCTCAAAATTTTGAAAACGTTTCTCAAGTTCTCAACTAGGTCCTAATTAGGTCCATAAGGTCAAAAGATGTAAAATAACCAATGAAAGGGTAAAAAGGTTGTAAAAGGTCATAAAATTTTCATTTTTGTGTGTCTAGGTGGTTTATTTAAAGTTGTGAAGGCATTAAATTTAAAAGTTCAAAATATTGCAAAAAGTTGCAAAAGTGCACCTTTGCAAAATTGAGAATTTTGCAAATGTTGCACAAAAGATGCACTAAGGGTTGTTGTTCAATCCAAGAGAATTTAGAAGAGTCTATAACTGTAAAATACATTATAAAAGAGTGTGTAAGGGTTGAGGTTGGATATGGTGAGTCAATGAGAGGCTATGTGCATTGATCAAATCCAATGTACCTCTAACTGTCATCAAGTTGTCTCTAGGATTGATTACCAGTCAAGTACACTTCCATCGATATTGGATGTAAAGGATCATGTGATGATCATGTAGTGAGTGGAAAGGAGGATTAAGAAGTTGTACACCATCAAACCAAAGATATTTGTACTATATTTTTGGTAGGGATTCAATAAAGAATCAAAATATGTAAGTGAACAGTTTAACACAATCACATTTTTGTATGTTCTTGATTACTTTTAATATGATAAATGGATTGAATAAGTACCCAAACTTATTTTGTCACAATTAATGATTAACTATCTCTACTTTTAACCCAAGTTTGGTGCTTGGCTGTGACCCATAACAAGAGATCCATTAGATTTTGTAAAACCTATTATGAAACCCTTAGTTTGGGAGTTGCACACAAGGGTTTGGTTATGACTCTGTTTGTAACCATTAGAAAATTATGAAACTTTGGAATTTAAGATTAGAATCATAGTTCCTTTGAGTTCATTTTCTCTCACATCGAATGGTTATGGTATGTACAAGAAATTTGAAGCCCTAGTTGACTGTTACAATGAGTTTCTTGAGTTTTTTATAGTGGTTAAGTTGTTTGTTGGATAAACATGACCTATGGCTTTATAAACGTCGGTAAGTGTTTGTTAAGGATTGAAATAATGTAACACAACATCCACAATGATTAGATGGATAAGGAATTGAGAATGAACAGGTAGATTGGTATTAGAACTACAGTTGTAACTGTACAAATGATGACAATATGTCTTATATTGAAGTTACTATTTTCATTTTGAGAATATGATTACAAAGTCATTTGGTATCTATCTCCATGTAGAATTATGATTGATGATTGAGCATCATCTATTGAAGATGGTTTTTGTATGGAATGAAGGGAGTGCACTTATCTTAGAAGGGCAGTTTATGATTATCTAAACAGTAGCAATATGTCCTAGTTAGTTGATTGGGCATTCATTGTGGACTGTTCTTTTGATTCCTAATGTGATCAGAATATCAGAGACCTTGAATCATGCTTGATGAAATTTTTACCAATTCTAGAAAGTGTATTGAGTTGAGAAATATGTAACCTTGAATGTTTCTTAATGGGTGAACTTATGTTGCAAGAGTTATGCCTATTGTAGGACTATGATCAGAACAATGATATGAATCTAATCTAATGAATAAAATGTTAGACTATGGAACTTGACTTGCACATGTTACTATGAACAAGTTACTGATTGAGTTAAAGGATTTTGATGGGTGTTTTATGTCTAATGAGTTGATTGTTCAAGCATTGAGTGGTAATGTTAAAAAGGTGTTCTTGTAAAGCCTTGATTGGTTAAGTAATACCTCCAATGAAGAACAAAGACCTTGAATAGGATTTTTTTTATCCCTAAGATGATGAAATTTAAATGAATCCTTAGAGGTTGTTAGTCATGATTGAACCCTTGAGTTGATGAGACATGCAATATGACACCTTTGATCAGTTTGAGGAACCTACCATGATTCCATATTGAAGACTGATTGTATTGATGAATATGCTGATTTAACAAGTTGATAAGCCTTTGATATGTTATTTATGTGATATTTTTCTGATTGGATAATTAGAATCCTTGAAGAGGGTTACTTTACAGGATGCTTTGCATCACCCAAAAAAAATGTTGCAGTACTACTGCTAGTGACTTGTAAAATGAATTGAATCCACTGTAGAAAAAACATTTGCATTCTATTAATTTCTTACTCCCACGTAACTGAATCTATAATTGTTGATGTCTAGAAATATGTCCAAGGTGGTTGCTAGTTGGGATCTAAGATACTTACAATAGATTGTAATCCCTTGTGTAGGGTTAAGATGTAAGATTGTTTGGTTGACCTCCTTCATTTGATTATTTTATTTATGAGTGAAAATCCATTAATTGATCTAATTATATATCTAAACTCTCCCACAAGGCTTATTTAAATTGGCTAACAAACTTTTAATCATGATTAAAGGTAATAGATGCAATTTGATGGGGAATGTGACAAAGTTCATTAAAGTTTGTTTACTATTAAATACCTCTATTGTGGAAGTTGTTTCATTACATTAGCACAAAATTTTGAATGTCAAAATTTGATAATACAAGTACCTTCTATACATATGCTTTAAGTTTACTTATTAACCTAAAATTGGCATTATGTTAATCTCCACAAAACCTATAAGTACCCATCCTCAAGACATCCCTGCACCAAGTACTTGGAGTACTCTAATACTATGTTACTATGTTGAATGTTCAATGGTTTTGGCTCATTTTTCAATTTTTCTATGTTCAAGTATTTCAATTAGGTATATTATACCGAAACATCATTTCATAACTAACATTTAAAGTTCTATATAACTAGTTCTAAGAATATTTATGTACTTGTGACATCATGTTGCTTAGTTTGTGAAGGTTATAGGCCAAAGTTTTCATAGCCCAATTTTTTTTCCTGTGAAGAAAGATCATGTTAGATAATATTAGTGAAGAGAAAAATAAGGAGACAATTTCTAGATTGTGGTCTAGCTTGAAAAGAAAAGATGATGGAAAATTTTATTGTCCCTGCAAAAATTGTAAGGGCTTAAAGACTAGAATAATTTTAATCACAACAAATAAGAAACATTTTAGGAAGAATGGTCACATTGAAGGGGGGCATGATTATCATCCATTGGTAAGTTGTTCATTATATCATTTTAACAATTTATATACATAATAAATCACTTGATGATAAGATCATGAGCATGGTTTATTTATGTTGATCATTTTTATATAGGTGGAGTGCCATAGGGCACATGATATGGACTACCACAACCTAGAGAATGTGGTTTTCCAAGTGGAGGAACATGGAGGTGTGAATATCAAATTTAACGATAATGATCCAATGCAAGAAGATGATAATGCACTAGAAAAAAAATTGAAGGTGATGGTACAAATACATTGATCCATGAAACATTTATTACTAGGATAACTGATCATGATGATCAAGATGACTTTGATGTTTTTCATGATTTACCTCTACTTGAGAAGGAATATGAGCCCCTTTATGAAGGCTCCCAAAAAAATCTTCTCTCTTTTGTATTGTTTTTGGTGAACTTTAAAGTTATGAATGGTTTATCCAACATAACAATCTCACATATGTTAAGGCATGTCATATATGTCATCTTTTTTCATCTATTTTTGTTGTTATTTCATCATAGTAAATAAAGGGTGAAACATGTACCCTTAATATTATTTATATTAACAATTTATATTTTTATTGTAGATTGATAGGTGATTTTTTGTTACCACCATCAAATATTTTGTCTCACTCATACCGAGAATTATCTGCCATTATAAAAGATATTGGAATGGAGTATCAAGCAATAGATGCATGTCCCAATGATCATATTATATATCATAAATAACATGAATTTGCAAAAGAATCCCTTTAATGTCATATCATTAGATATCAAAAAAATCAACTAACAAAAAAGGTTCCTCACAAGTTTGTTTTTTATATTCTCATTATTCCACTTTTGTAACGATTATTTAGGTGCAAAAGCTTGGTGCAATTTATGGATTATCCCGAACACAATAGAAGTCAAGATGACATTATTTGAATGCATGTGGATGGTTATTCATTTATGGACATAGACAAAAAATGACCACACTTTAAAGAAGAACCTCTTAATCTTAGGCTTTCATTGGTAGCGAACGATGTTAATCCATTTGGAGAGTTGAGATATATTTACTCGGTGTGGCCTATTTTTGTTATCAACAATAACATTCCTCCATGGATGTCAATAAAGAGGGAGCACATAACGTCGGCAATGATTTTTTCAAGTATTTTTTTTATTTAATAGTCATCTACATTAAATTATAAATATTGTAGTAAAATGGTTATAATAATTATGTAATGTTTTTGTTCATTCAACTAGGTAAGTACCAAGTTAAAGATATGAATGTATATATTGAGCCTCTTATCGATGAGTTTTTAGAGTAATAGAATGGTGTCACTATGTGTGATGTCTCTAGATCAATATGATAAAGACAATTTCAATTCCATGAAATGCTTGTATGGACAATTCATGATGCTCTAGGGCTAACACATTTTTATGGTATCTTATAATGTTCAACCTACACATAATTATATTTATAAAAATTAACATATTTAATCCAATTATACATGATCTTGTACGTCTTCAAACAAAGGGAAATTTTGCTAGTTCATTTTGTGGTCCAAAGATGAAATCTCGTCATTCAAAAAGTTTAGGAAAGTAGGTCTTTGATGAGTATAGGCACTTCCTCCACAAAAATCATAAGTATCGAAATATTAAAAAACATCTTTTCAATGGGAAAGAAGAGACTACGTCAAAACCATGAAGAATGACACCTCATCTATGGAAGTTGGAATATAATAGAATTAATCGTCAAGGTAATGTCATTCCATATAATTTTATTTTTTTACTCATGATGTAATTGATGATGATTGTCGTTGTTAAATTTTTAAACTTATATATGCATCATGAAGGTCATCAAGGCATTAATGACTAGCTTCCAAAGGGACTAAAAAGTTGTCCCAAATAATTTAGTAGGTTTCCCTACTATAAGCAACTACCAATTGTGCATTTGTTTGATACTATGCATATTGGAAAGAATATAACAGAGACATTATGGAAAATTTTGGATGGAAGGCATGAAAAATAAAAAAATGTCAAAATTTGTAGTGACATTCAGGAACCTAATCATGCAATGAAAAATGTCATTCAATTAAATAGTGATGGAGATCAGATTAATATAAGTGTCCTTCATTGGTTATTAATGGAGAAGAAAAGCAATGCTATAAATGAAGTCATACGAAAAATTTGATTTCCCACAGGATTTGCTGTGAAAATAAACAATCTCATAAAAAAGAAAAGTGAATTTGGGCCAGGGATGAAAATGCATGATTGACATACCTTCATTAAGGTAATTCATGTTCTTGTATATTTACAGATATTTGTATACTGCATGTACTTTTCATTGTATTATGTTTACTAGAAAAAAATGAAAACATTTTATAATTGTTGCAATACGTTCTACCTCCATCTCTCCCAGACCACTTCGACAATCATGTCAAGCAAGTTATATATGATCTTTGAAAATACATGAGGCAAGTAGTGATATTTGTTAAATGTGTTGTATAGATTTGAGATTTGAGATTTGTTTTATTTGTTATGTAATATATTGTATATTATTTTGTTAAGTCTCGTTAATATATTTGCATCTTCAACCACTTGTAGGTGGTTGTCATCTAAATAAATCCATAAAGAAGATATAAAATATTGGAAGAGGCAATTGTCATATAAATAAATCTATAAAGAAGATATAAAATATTGGAAGAGAAAAATTCTTCGTCTAATGTGTGAAATGAAAAAGTGTCTACCTTTGACTTCTTTCCATGCACAAAAACACTACCTCATACACCAAGTTGAGGAGATTGAATTATGTGGACCTGTACACATAAGGTCAATGTGGATGTTTGAAAGGAACTTGAAATTTTTTAAGGCTTTGGTTCGACAAAGAGAACATCCTGAGGGGTCTATGGTGGAAGGATATATGGTATACTTGACTATGGTGTACATTACTAAATACCTTCCTAAGTTTGCGGCAAAGATCCATGTAGATCACATTTGTGATCCCAATTCCATTAAAATTTTTGAAGGGGAGTACCTGATGGGGAAAGGAGAATGAGCAAAGTGAGAGGTAATTATTTGGTGTCATGGATGTTAGTCTGAATATATTTTACATTTGGTTTATATATATATATATATATATATATATATATATATATATATATATATATATTGTAATTAATTTATTCTTAATATTCAATATACATCAGTTGTAAATTTATAGTTATTTTTTGTACAATTGCTCAAGAGTGGGATGCACTACATTTGTATATCAAAAACAATCTTGATTGGATGATGGTATGGATTCAACGATATCAACAATCTGGCCATGTATTAACATGGGAAGGTGTGCCTTCATTGGTTAAAGAAGCTCATCATAATGAAGATTCTAATGTTACACCAAGGGAAATTGATTTAGCATGTAGTTTAAGAGATAAGCAGGTACGTGGTTTTTTGCTTACATTTTTACATGTTTGACATATTGCAGGTGAAACACCACAAAGCTATGTGGTGCAATGGTCATAAATTTTGCATCAAAAAGTTGGATGACATGAAGAAAACTTGTGATTATGGAATAATTGCAGTATTTTAGGTGACTAACATTTCGTCTAGAATCGACATACATCCTCAAGTCTCAAAAAATTGATACAATGGGATTTTGGATGATATTCTTGAGTGTGACTTTAGGTCCTTCAAATTAGTTCTTTTCATCATCTAATGGCACAAGCTACAATTGAATGAAAATGATCCCGATAGAACTATTATTGAACATGATAATAGATTTATAATGGTTAATACAAGGTTGTTTGAGCGAGTAGGAAATGGGTCGTATGTTCTTCCAAGCCAATGTGAGTAGGTATTTTACTCAAAAGTTCCACATAAACTAGGTTAGTCATTTGTTGTTAGACATGATCTAAGAGGAAGGTTGGTAAATTATAATGTGATGGAAGAAGAAGATATCGAAGAAGTAGAAAATGATTTAGATGATGATCACAATCGACAGTTAGTTAACAATGTTCCTGATAGAAATGTTAATGAAGAAGAAGAAGATGATGATGATGATGATGATGATGTTGATGATCATGATCATGATCATGGTGGTGGTGGTGGTGGTGGTGGTGTTGATGATGATGATGAGTTGGATGAAGAATAAGATCAATGACATGAATGAAATGTATGAGGTATGTGATTACTATACTGTATATTTGATATTGATTTCTTGACAGAATTTTATTTGACTTATATGGTTACATAATTAATTCATTATGTTTTAAATTCTAATGCCATTACTGATTATCTATGATAGTCCTAGTTACCTCTGGAGCTTGACAATCTACTATCCTTTCTTAGAATTACAACCATTAGCTAGGGTGTTAGGGGATTCCCTAGAATACCATACTCCTTCCTCCAAATGAATTCAATACAAATTTACCAACTTAACTTGTGGACAAATCCTCTTTTCTAACTCTGTCTCTGTATTGTAGTCCCAAAGACAGTCACAGTCACTTTTCACTGTGACAAAGCACTTATTAAAGTCAATCCCTTTCCAAATATTTTTCTTCTCATTCCATGGTACCTTAAATGGTATCATTCTCTTATTAATTAAACAAATGAATTATTCACAACCTCAGGACTATCCTAAGCATGACAATGAACAAGACGCCCATAGAAACAAGGTTTGACAAATTTTGGAATGACTTCCCACAATGTACATGGGGGTATCTAACACAACACCCAACCTAGAGGCTTCAAGGAACACAAATAAACAATGAACTTGCAAAGATAAATAGTTATGATCAGAGTATGATAAGAGAATAGACAATGAACATGCAAGGGGGACAATACCTTCAAGGATTGGGTAAGGGTATGTAGACAAGTATGGATTGAAAAGGAAAAATATATGAGTTTTCCAAACCATACACAACCTTCTTAGAAGGAACACATAACTTGTGATCAGACCCAACCAAAAACTTGTACAATCACTTCACTGATTAGATAGTTTAGGACTGGTTTGTTGCAATCAGAAAACAAGTAGACCATTCAACATCAGATAAGGGCTTGGGGATACTATTTTAGAGTCCTTTCAACCTTTTTTATTCACTATGGAACATTGGGAATGCTTAGGAACATTCCCCCAATTTTTATTATGTCAATTGTTACTGTCAGCATTCTTAAAATAATGAAATCAAACTTGTGCACAAAATAAAGACTTTTAAAGGAACAACATAGCTCTACTCTACTCTCTCATGTTTGGGATATATCCCCGTAATTTTTAAAAACTATAGTATTTCCCTTATGTAAATTTTCATAGTATTAGAATAAGTCATTTCACCTGATATAGCCCTATGGACAAACGGGTTAAGTAAACCTCATTCAACTCAAGAGGGTTGGTAATTTTATGTAAGTCTTTGATACTATAGAATGGTATTCAAATAATACTTTGTAGCCCACAACTATGTGCCAAAGGATTGGATTAACATTGGTTATTAATTTGTAGTATATGAATATAGAATGGTGGTCATAATAATTCCTTGTGTATTTTTGTATATGTATATTCATGTTTTCCATGTGGTGGTCATTATACAACTTACCCTTGAAGTTAGAATCTGAAAACACTTGAACCCCAAATATAGTCTTGATGATGAAACTCCTTTTTGAAGAATTCTTATGAAATGATCTGATATTGATTGGTTCTCCTATCAATATGTGCTCAATTTAGACCTAGTTGATTTGATGATAGTTAAATTGTTTGTGATAGTAAACTCATGTCTCTAGATTCTATAAATAAACTAATATTCTCCTCAAAATTTAACCTTAATCTTAAATATGGGGAGGATTTGCAATGGTGGAACTAAATAATAAGAGTTAGTTCAATAAAATGTTCTTTGAATTTTGCAACCATCCCCTATATTCTTGCTAGACCATAGGATTTCAATGTACTGATTATATTGATTGTTTCTCCCTTTACACCCTCTACTGTAAGGTTGAATTTATCTAAAAGAGTGGCCACAATAGAAAATAACCTTCATCCAAAATAATATAGATTTTTCCTTGTCAAGATAAAGTTCAACAAGTTTCTTATTTACTCCCAACATTGGACTAATGCAAAGTATAAGATAATGCCTAGCTCACTTGGAGTATTAAACTATGAATTTTAAAAGATAGGCATTTATATAAAAGAGATAGACCCAAGAATCATTTTCTCCTTTGGTAGGGGCACTAAGAAATGAAGCATGAGGTAGTATAATGATTCTATAAATTATTCATGATACACTCTATCCTAATGATACTACAACTAAAACTCTATTAAGATACCTAGCTAATAGATAATAAAACTCAATTCACAAGTAAATAAAATTGATAAATAAACTAAAAAAAAAATTAAAAAAATTGTAGGTATCTAGTGTTTCTATGTAGGTAGTAAAAATCTAACCATCCTATTATTTCCTCAAAGGGTGGCAAATGCAAAGCTTTATGACTGATTCTTGAGAGGATTATATAGGGTGCATGGAATGACGACATGGGTATTGGTTTGGATTTTATTAGACCATTTAGGATCATTAAAACCAAACAAACATAAATCAAAGAAAGAGTGTTATGCCCCTAGTCGTGAATCTCTAGTCATGTAGACATTGTTGAGCGACCTTAAAAGACATAACAAGAAAAAATCAATGATAACAGACAACATGCAAGAAAATAGTTCAACATATGTTAGTCATTTTCAATTTTATAGGTTTCATGTTTGTGTTGGGTTTTAAGGAACACCTTTGTGCTTGTGTCAAAGAGCTAGTGTGTGAAAGTGCAAGATCCGATATGTGTTGAGAAATAAAGTGTTGTCTAGATTGATAGTATTAAGAAACACTGTAGAATTGGGGTGTTGAGAAACACTAAGTAGTGTCAATGGTAAATTTCCATTAGGAAAGATTGATATACTGACCCAAGTTAAGATCAAGAGATCTTCCAAGTGATAAAGAACTGACATCTCATATATGTAGCGTATGATTGCCCCCAAGTGACAGAGAATAATCGAGGAAAAAACTAAGACTAGTTCCAGCCCATGACGACACAAAGGAGAAGAAAGCATAAATGAGGTAGATGAGAGCACAAGAGCTCAACCATGCGTTGATTACAAGTGATGCTTATTTGCCAAGTTTTCACCACTTGGGATTTTTTTTTTTTTACTACCAAGGCACTTGTTTCCGGGTTTTCACCAAGGCACCTTCTTCTTTTTATGATTTTTTTTGTTCTTTTTTCATTTTTTTGTTTTTTTTTTGTATTTTTTTTATATTTAATGTTTTTGGGATACACCAAGGCACCTATTTCCACGTTTTCACCAGGATGAACTTTATATCAAGACTTTATATTTTTTTAGGTCTTTATATGATTTTTAGGATTTTTTTTAGGACTTCAAAAGATTTTTAAGATTTTTTTCAGAAATTTATAATTGTTGTACAAGATGTAGAATGTCTAGTTGTAGAATCATTTCAGGTGAAGAGCATTGAGAGGATCTTTGAGAATATCGCCATCTAGAGTATCCAATTGATAAGATCTAGAACAAAATGTTGCAGTGATGACAAAAGGACCCAACCAATTAAGTTTAAATTTTCCCTTCTATTCTCGATGTTGATTCTTTGGGTTCCCTCTCAGAACAAGATCACTGACCTAAAATTCTTGATGAAGAAATTTCTTGTTGTAGCCTTTAGACATTCACTTTTGATAAACCCTCAAAAGTTCAAATGCTTCTTTTCTACATTCATCCAGTAGTTCTAGCTCATGAAGCTGAGAAATTTTGTAATCATCATCTGTAACAAGCCCATGTAGTGATACCCTAAGTGAAGGTATCTACACCTTGATTGATAGGATTGCTTTAGAACCATAGACCAATGAAAATGGTGTATCCCATGTAGGTATTATAATGCTCATTCTGTAAGCCCATAAAGATGGATTGATCTGTAGATGCCAATCCTTTCCAGACTTATTAACCATTCGGTGTAGGATCTTCAGGATTGTTTTATTCAAGGCTTCTACTTGTCCATTCCCCTAAGGATATTAAATACATGATGAATGATGTGTTATATGAAATTTTGTGCAGAGCTCATCAATATCATTGTTCTTGAATTTACCTCCATTATCTGTAACAAATGAGGAGGGGATTCCATATTTGTAGATGATGTAGTTGAGGATAAACATAGCTACCTATTTTCCCATTGCTTCGATGAGGGGTACTACTTCAACCCATTTGGTAAAGTATTCAGTAGTTGTAATGATGAACTTATGTCCATTGGAAGATGAAGATTAAATATGACCCACAAGATCAAAAGCCCATTGCTGAAACAACCAGTGATTAATGAAAGGTAGCAGGTCCTGAGCAAGAGCGTGAATCAAATTCCTGTGGAATTGACATTTCTAACAGGTTTAGCAAATTGGACAACATCCTTTTCCATGGTATGCCAGTAATAACCTGGTCTAAGAATCTTTTTCGCAAAAGAAAAACCATTTGAGTGTGATCTACATGTACCCTCATGAACTTCCCTAAGTGCTCTCTCAAATTCCTCATGTTCTAAAAACCTAAGAAGAGTACCATCAAGACTTATCCTAAAAAAGTCATTTACGATGATGAGATATCAAGAGGTATTTCAAATGAGGTTTCATTTTTTTTCTGGGATAAAGAATCAGGTATGGTGTGGTCTTTAAGGCAACCATATGTAATATCCCCTGTTAGTTTGCTTACATGTATTGTTTTTCGAGATCATATTTAAAGAAAAAAAAAGTAGATGATTTTATAATTGCTCATAAATCTGCTCTTGTGAGGTTATTATTATTATTGACTTTGATCTATTTGAGATGGGTAAAGGAGATCCCATTAAGTCTATTGGTAGGACTTTGGCTCATAGTCCAAAGCTCATCCTTAGTGACTTCCATGAGGGTCTGCTTAACCATATTTCTAATCATACTATGCCATCATTTTGGAGGACATTGTGGTGGGGTCCCATGAATCGATTGGTTTAAGCCCAAGAGAGGAGATTTCTTGTCTTCCCTTAGCCATCAGCCCTACCCTCTTACCTACCTAGTCTTATTCCAGAATAATTAGATTGGGTATATTCCACATTATATATATATATATATATATATATATATATATATATATATATATATATATATATATATATATATATATATATATATATATATATATATATATATATATATATATATATATATATATATATATATATATATATATATATATATATATATATATATATATATATATATATATATATATATATATATATATATATATATATATATATATATCCCTATGTTTCAATTCCTTAATGTTGCATTCATTGTTATCCTAGTACTCACTATAACTTCCTATATTAATCTTATTTGATGTATCATATAATTTCCATGGACTTTTCATTGGAGGGTGATGATCATATATATTATTTCCCACTAGATAGGGAAGCATCATATTATGAACCAATCAAATGGAAAAGTAACCACACTTAGGGCCCGTTTGGACCACGGCATACCAAATGTGGATATAGTCAATTCTGGAAGATTCTGAAATTCTAGAAGATACAAATTCTGAAAATGATTTCCTTGATATGGAATGATCTGTTTGGTTCGACACACTGGGCATTCCCGTGCATTCAAAGCTCGAGATTTTCTGCAGCGGAAATGGAGTGTGAAGGCCTGGAGAATGCAGCTGCACATACACAGGAAGCCTTCCAAATTAGACTGCAAATCCCATCCTCAAAGCTTTACAAATATTGGGCATTCCCGTGCGCTCAAAGCTTGAGATTTTCTGTAGCAGAAATGGAGTGTGAAGGGTTGGAGAATGCAGCTACACATACACAGGAAGCCTTTGAGACAATATTCTCCTTCGTACCCGCACTTGTTCTGAAATTAGCGCCCCTCCTGCGAATCCTAGACACAATTTATAGCAAAAAAGACCATAACGGCGAGGTTGCAGAGGCTCCAAACGCTCAATAATACTCCAAACTACTGAAAATGAATGGTGAAAAGGCGGACGTGAACCAATTATCTTTACACGTGGACCCGACCATTTTAAAAATTGGCATATGAAATGGGAATGCGAGCTCGATATTCCAATTCCACCTTTTCAAGTGGAAGATGATATGCCCATTTTTTTGGTAAAATTAGAATATCAAAATTCCAATTCCATCTTCATTGTTGACCACAAACAATGGATACTGTCTTCGGCATACGAAATTCTGGTATATCGGCTGATATGCCTTGGTCCAAATGAGCCCTTACCTATAAATTTATCTAGTCTGGAAGTTACTTCTCTTGGACTGAGTTTACGTAAGAGTATGCTCAACTGTCAAACTCATCTTCCTGAGCGTACTTTGATCGGTGGTAAGGGTGTGAGATTCTTATGCTCTCTAATGTCTTTCTCCCCTCCGTTCCCTATTTGACTTCCTTATCTCAGTGCATAAGTGTCAATCTTTGTTTTATTATCTTCTTTCCCGTCTTAGCGCATACTTGTTTGTTTCTATTTGTTATCTTCCTCCTTGTCGATGTGTGTACCTATCAATCTCTTCTTTATTCTCCTGTGTCTTGTTCGATGCTCCCTCTTCCCTTCCATGGGTGATGGGTGTTTTCTTATAGGTTTATTAATATTGATATGTACACTAATTTAATTACATTAATATTTATTATTATTATATATATTGATTAATATTATTTATTATTTATTTTATTCATTATATATATTAATTGATTTGATAATTAATTAATCCTGTTGATATTATTATTTATTATATATTAATTGATTTGATAATTAATTAATCATATTGATATTGCATTGATATTATTATTTAATCAATAATAATTAATTGTATTTATTGTATATGCAACAATGGGGTCATGACATCATAGATTTGGCTATAGTGGGAATTGTGAAAAGCAATGATGGTGCATATAATTTGGGAATTCGACGTATCATAGGAAGGGAAAGGGAGCTCTTCCACTAGGAAGTCATAGCATAATTGGTGCTCTTCTATTTCTGGCATTGAGGCTAAGTTATCCATGGCATCTACTACTCTGTTCTTTGCACATGGTAACTGCTGGAAGGTGATGAACACAAAGTATTTCTTTAAATCATCAACCAAGCATTTATATGGAAAGCGATTTTCATCTCGAGTTTGATATTCATCAGTAACTTGGTTGATCACTAGCTAAGATTCACCATAAACATGAAGTTCTTTGATCTTCCATTTGATATCCAGTTTGAGTTCGTTAGCTAATCCTTCCTATTTTACCACATTGTTAGTTCATAGGAAGATCATTTTGTAACCTTGTGGAGAGATGAACAAAACTCCAATATATGTGCCATGTTGCGTGAATGAGCCATCAAAGTACATTTTCCAAGGATGTTAAGTTAGGTGTAGAATAGATTCATCAGGAAAATCCACAACGACAGGTCGTATATCTTAATGGAGTGTCTACTAGTTGATCAGTCAATGCTCTCCCTTTGATTGCCTTTTGGTGAACATACGTGATATAAAATTCACTAATGATCATGACCCATTTAGCTAACCATCTAGTTAATGTTGCCTTTCTCAGTAGGTACTTGAGAGGATCAATTTTTTCTATCAGTTGTGTAGAATAAGCCAACATATAGTGCCTGAATTTATGAGATGCAAACACTACTTCTAGGCAAGCTTTTTCAATCACTGTATAGTTGAGCTCATAAGAGACTAGTGTTCTTCTGATGTAATAGATAGATCTCTCACGTCCTTGATCATCATGTTGTGCATGAAATGCTCCTAAAGAAGAAGCAATAGCTGATTTGTAGAGAAATAAGGGTTTACTAGTAGTAGCCGCCATTAACGTTGGAGGATTAGCTAGGTACTCTTTGATCTATTGAAAATTCTTTTCACAATCCTTCTTCCACTTGAATGTGACACCTTTATGCAAAGTCTTAGTAAAGGGTTGTGCCTTGTCAGCTAACTATGAGATAAATATCTTGATGGATTGTAGCTTCCCTTGCAACGTCCTCGTTTGACTGATGTTTCACAAGGGTTGCATCTCCATTATTGCCTTAACCTTAACTGGATCTACTTCAATTCCTCGTGCTGAGACAATGTAGCCAACAATTTTTCCATAAGTGACCCCATAAGTGCACTTATTTAGATTGAGTCTTAATTTGAATTGCTCCATTTTGGTGAAGATCTTATCCAAATCAAAGAGGTGCATATCTCTAGTAGCAGATTTAACTAGTGTATCATCCACATATTCCTCCATATTTTTATGCATCATATCATGAAATATGGTTGTCATTTCACATTCGTATGTTGCACCAGAATTCTTTAGACCAAAGGGCATGACATTCCAGCAAAAAGTTCCCCATGCACAAGTAAATAATATTTTTTCTTGATCTTCAAGTGAAATGCAAATTTGATTGTATCCCAAGAATCCATCCATTAACAAATACATTTGGTAACCAGCAATGAGATCCACAATCATTTCGATGTTGGGAAAAGGAAAATCATCCTTAGGGAAATCCTTATTTAGATCCTTGAAGTCTGTGCATATACGTATTGACTTGTTAGGGCTCAGAAGTATTCTAGTCAATTAGCTCAAGGTTAACGAGGGGTAGGGAACCAACAGGATTAAGAGAAAATACTTTGGTATCATAATCATAGCTCATAGTTGCTAAGGATAGGTTAAGAAATTTATCTTCCCTAGAATTTTCTTGAGCGTGAATCTTTGAGGGATTGCTAGAGGAGTTGTGTGAGGTAGTCTATGAATTTACCCATCATGGTTTGAAATAACGATCAAGATACCATTCAACTTCCTCTCTTTGATGCAAGAATCTTTGCAAAGGAACCATCATGATCTGAAAGTGTCAACCAAAGTTCTAGTTCATATTTTGAGGAGGAAGAACTATTAGAGGACTACCAGGAGGAGAATCATCTTCCTTAGAGAGAGCCTGAGAAGGAGAAACCATAATAGGTTCAATAGCTAGATGTTCTAGATCATGTTGTGTGTTATAACTTCCACCAACCTCAAAAGTGGAAATATGAGAATACTTATGGATCACATCAACCTTTATGTCAATTGTAGCATCAAACAAATGATCCCACTCATATTCATGCGAGTCTATTCGAATATTGGTAGATCACCCCAAGTACTGAGCTAGGGTAATGGGAAATTATTCATCATGACACTCTGGATTAGCAACATGTCCTTTAATCTTATACATATTGAGGTCAGTTGTGTTAGATTTGCTATCTTGAATGTCCACTACTTGAATAGGATTTTGGATATCTACAGTTTGAGACTAGTCTCCATAATCTAACAGAGGTAAGAAGGGAAATCCGGGTTCTCTAGTCTCCCTGGATGAGTCAATTAATCAAGGTAAATCAAGGATATGTACAATGTTGACAAGATGCCCTCAGCTAGGGTGTCATTCCTCGGTAGAGTATTCATGGTTTTTTATAGTTATTGGTGATGTGACCAACTTACATTCACTGAGTAGCTCCTTATTTTCTTTAATAGGTTGATCTATAGGTATGTGTAACAATATTTCATAACTTCTAGGAAGAAAATCTTCATCCCTATCATTAGAATATCTAAGTCTATCAAACACATGACCATTTGTAGACGATGTTGTGAGCTTTTTCTCATAGTATCCCACTCCATTTTTGTCTCGAGGATTGAGAAATTCAGCGTGTATGCATTCAAGGAGGCCTTTACCTTTTCCAAGAGGATTTTTTCCATCATATCCAATTTTTGAATGAGCTAGTATCCTACACCATATTTCTTAGGAGAAATATTAGCATACTTTACCTCTTGTTCAGCTTCTTCACCTTTGTATAGCCATTACAAAATAGATTTCTCCTCATTCTCTTGTTCGAGATGGAGTTTTTCCTTAATCATGCTAGTGCCTTCATGAATTGTCAAGGCAGAAGTGCTAATTGGTCAAAAAGATGAAGATGGCTTGCCATAGGATCTAGGTGATATGGGAAATTTGACCATTGAGCATGAGGCGTCCAATCAATACTTTCCCATTCCACTATCTTTTATAATCTGCCTCTTTTGAAAGGCATCCAACATTGCTTGTCTAGAATTTTCAGTTTCCTAGTTTCGTAAGGCTTCCTTATTGTGGGGAACCATGCTTTCAGTATGTTTACAATTGTTACAAGTGTATGTTGAGTTTGTAGGAATGGTAACCTCAATTCTATTGTGAGGTAATTTAATGCATTTTTTATATGTGGAAGGTACAACCTGCATTTCATGGATCCATGGGTGACCTATAAGTATGTTGTATGTTAGGGAAAGCTCCAAGACCTGATAGATGACGTCCCTTTGAAAAGGACCTACCCAAATGGGCAAGACAACCATGCCTTTTGAAGAATGTTCCTCTTCATCATAGGCTTTGATTATTATTTTTCATCAAGGATCAATGGCATGCTCTGAGAAACCAAGAGCCTTAACCAAGTTAAAAGTGCAAATGTTCAAACCTGCATCTCCATCTATCAAAATGTGCTTGACCCTATGCTTGTGTATGAGGAATTCAATGTGGAGACGTTAGTTATGCAGGTGGCTGAAAGATTTTTCATCTTCTTCTAAAAAAGCCAGGTAATGAGGAGAAGTGAGATGACTAACCATGGACTAGGACTTATCTATGTCTAGGTCCTTAGGTACATTAGCCACGAGGAGGGCTTGATCTATAATCTCCCTATGGGAAAGAGAGATTTTAAGCACTTTGAGGATTGAAATCTGAGCTAATGTGCATTGGAGCTGATCAACCAAATTGTAGTCTTGTGTTGTAGATGAGGTAGTTGGTTTCGATTCTTGAGTTTCTATTTGTTTGGAAGAAGAGGCAAAGGATGAACCTTCCCCTCGTAGAGATACTTTTCCTTGAGAGAGGGTTAACGCATTTGACTATTCAACTTGAGCTTTGCCTTTTATTTTGATGACATTAACAGTATGGTCGGAGGACTCCAGCATGTGGATCACATTGTTATTAGCACGATATGTGTAACCCACTTTTTTGTCTTTTTCCTTAGATGACTCCCCTTTTTCATATTTAGGAAAAGGCTCTTTGAAAGCCTTATGATCAGTGTTTGTGTGTTGGGGATCAATCATAATTGTCTCATTATAGTTCAGATCCTAGATGAGATGTTTAAGCTTCATGCAATCATTGGTCTTTTGGCCTTTGTTGTTATGGTAATTGCAATAGTGGTTTTCATTCCACCACTTAGGATTTATCTTAGGATCATATGGTTTAGAGTTGTCAGGAAAAGTGAAAATCTTATTAGCCAAGAGCACCTTCAAGGAATTCTCAAGAAATTCTCCAAGAGGAGTGAAGTATCTCTTAGGCCTAGGGATCCATGGCCTATCTCTGTTAGCCTTATTTTTAGAGCATGTTTGGTTTCTTTGATTAGATTTCACATCTTGGATGTCAGTGGATAAGTTGAAAGATGGCTCCTTGGGTTTGGTAGTGGTAGACGTTGAGGTCGTACCTATGATTTTGTCATTGACAACATCTTCGGTTTTATTCTAGAACTTGTGCTTATCCTTTTTATATTGGTTATTGGAAGAGGATTTGTGTTCTTTATACTGAAGAGTAATCTCTCCCTTTCAAACAATGACATTCTCAATGCAAATAGATGATTCAACCAAATTGTCAAATGAAGCATGTGTTTTCATTTGCAATGCATAGTTCATTTCAAGAACCAAAGTGTTGATAAATATGTCAATTTTATCAGTCTCGGGAATATGGAAAGGGTATCAAGAAAACATTCACCGCCATCACTTGAGGAATGTGACAAAGGGTTCCTCCACACATTGTCTTATATTGCATAAATCAAGCATGGTGGTAGTATGAGAGATGTTGTAGGTATATTGTTGGAAGAAATATTGAACCAACTCCTCAAAGGTCTTAATGCTAGTGGAAAGTGAGGTGAACTAACTCATGGATTGGCCATTGAGACTTCAAGAAAAGAGTCTCATCAGATAGGTCTATTCGTACATAAATTCCATGCTCACAACATAAAATTTGCGCACATGATCTTGAGGATCTTTATTTCCATCATACTTGTCATATTTTGGGATCTCCACCTTGGATGGGAAAGGTGGCATGTAGAGATTTTTGTCGAAGGGGAAAGGAAAAATTGATTCAAGAGAATATTTGTTAGAGGGATGGTCCTTATCCTTTTTTATTTGTGAAATCTCACAGTGTAGGTCCTAAAGTTTTTTGGTAAGAGCAGTGAGAGGAGACTCTTCCTCTTTTTGCAGTAAGCCATCCACATAAGAGTTAGGTGGTAGCTTCACACCCATAGAAGCGAGATGCATGAAATAGAAATCTTTATCTTGAATGATGATGGTTTGCATCACCTTATGGAAATTCTTGTCTTCCTGGAATTTTTAGATCTCTTATTGCATGGGTTCTTCATCCTCAGATGAATTAGAATCATTCCTTTAGAGGTCATCAAAGTTTGACATGTCGATGTGATCAAAGTTCTCAGTGTGAGAAAAGGGTATTGACTAATAATCAAAATCTTAATGCAATGAAAAGGACTATCCGATAGTATCGTAAATAGATTTTCCTTGGGGATCAGTTGTAGCCTTGTAGGAATGACTACAATTTCTATCTAGCGTGGAAGATGAGATTGAGAAACTGATAGTAATAAGATTACTAAGCTAATGTAAGAAGATTAAGGTAATGATAGTTCTTGTCTCAAGGGTAAGTAGATAGATAAAGAGGTAGCTGAAATGAGGTGCAAGGTATTGAGAATGAGGCCTGAATGCATGCTAGGTGATACTTGCAACCAAGTTGATATAGCCAAGAAAACTAAGTACAAGGTACCAAGAATGAGGCCTAAATGCTTACTAAGTGGAACTTGTGACAAAGTTTGAGAAATTTTTTAATTTCAAATAAGGTATTTTGAGACAATAACCAAATAACTTCCCAAGATCTTAAAACAAGAGAAAAGAGAGATCAGAATACTAGCAAAGACTCAACCTATTGAGGATACTAGTTTTTAAATGGCAGTATGTAGGGAAAAGGCAATTTACCACTATTTTTGAGAATTTTGACCAATTTGGATGAGTTTGGTTTCAAATATGTGATGAGGTTGAGTGTCCCTAAATCAGGTCTGAATGTTTTTAAGAAAGAAATAGTGTGATCAAACAAGAGTCTCCAAAAAATCCACCAAAGGAAAAAGAAACTTTGGGGACACAAGCACATGTGACGTCTAAAGGGAGGGGGGAGGTGTTTCAATATGTCAAGAGTGTCATGTTCCATAATGATTTGCATGGGTCTCAACACATCTGAAGACACATCAAGAAAAGACCACCTAAGGTCAAGGCTAGTATCAAAATCTTTGCCCACAACTTGGTATTCCTTCGCTTCACACAAAGTGATGTTGGCTTTTCTGAGGATAACATCCAAGGGAATACATATGGTGAGTATTCTTGAGGTGATCTGGGTAAAGTCCACTTGGATCAATCCTTTCACAAAGATTATGATACTTTTGGAGGTAAGTCGGGTAGCTTCTAACCAATGGTGTCTAATAAGGGCATCTATTTCGCAACTATCCATCATAGTTACGCTTAGCAAAGTTTGGGCCTATAGCCCTACAAGCACTTCAGGTAAAGGTAGTCTTGCAAGCAAGGTTGAGACCTTGTGACCCTATACATCACTCTTTCTCGTGTGTTCTTCTAGTCAAATGAATGACACAACATAGTTAATAGATACATCCTTGTGGTTTTTGGCCAACAAGGCATAAATTTTAAAGTGGGTTGGAGGAGCTAGCTTTGCTTTGTCCCACTTGGGTCATTCTTGCGATATTTTTACCTCAATGATAGACCCTCTAAAGGTAAAATGAAAGAGAAAAAAATGGATAAGCCAATAGAGGTCTAGATTTTTTATTTTCCACAAGGGAAAAGAGCATACTCTCCTACTCCATAGCTTCTCCCAAGAACATCAAGCACATATTCATTTACCAAAGACTATTGCAAGTGAAAAACCAAGTAGGTCAAGATTTCTGATTCAACCTCTAGGAGGTGAAGATCATACTCTCCTACTCCCCAACTAATCACAAGAAAATAAGTCTCCTAATTAAGCTAGGTGCCTAGAAAATCAAATCTACGAAAGCAAAATATTTATTTGTATCTCCAAGGAAACCTGCAAAACAAATAGCTTTAGTAGTCTCAAGATATGTCTTTGGAAAGCATCCTGTAAATAGGTTTCATGGATTTCCTTCATCTTTTTGTTACCTGCAAGAACAAAGAATCATCATTCAACAATCAAATTTTAAAAATTATACAAAAAATTAAACACGCTCCAGAAACAGTCATACACACTACAAAAAATATCATATGCATTATAGAAACAATTATATGCACTATAGAAAATGTTATACAAGCTACATAAATAATTATATGTGCTATAAAAACTATTGTATGTGCTACAAAAATAGTTGTACGTGCTACAAAAATAATTATACGTGCTACAAAAATATTGTACGCACTACATAAATTATTATACGCATTACATAAGTAGTCAAATGTGCTAAAACAATGATAAAAAGAATTAAAATCCCCCTTAAAGGCATCAAAACATTATAGCTACTCACTAAGAGAAATTTAGATAGAAGACTAGAGGGTATATATGCGTAAGAATGGAGCTTGTACGTACTATTTCATCTGTCAAATGTACTATTTCATTTGGTGTACACATCATAACAGAGCTGGTCCATGTTGTTTCATCTTTCAAAAGTGTTGTTTAACCTACAAAAAGATAAAAATATGCAAAAAATGAAATATAGACATCTGAATTTTTAACAAAAATCTCAAAAGCTCTTGAGGTCTAAGCCCTGTGGTGGGAACCAAAAATGTGTGGTTAAATATTGACACTCAATTGGAATACAACCAACACTCAATAAACCATTAACTTGAGAATTTAGTTATATGAATCCATATCAAATGAACCAACTAAACCCTCAAAAGTGGCTTATTGCTTCCTAGTTGAAGCGAATTTAATCCTTTTATGATGCTCATCAATTTGGCATGAAGGATTAGTGACTTGACTACACCAAAATGGAAGATTCAAATACAAATGCTAAACTAGAATGCAAGATTATACTGTGAATGAACTAAAATAAGAATGCAAGAGAGCTATGCACATATGATGAAAGGAAACTAAGAACTAGGAATTCAAAATAGCAAGATTACTCTAAAATGTAAGAATGCAAGAGTGAAAATTACTAAGATGAAAATGATCAAGATTGGGACCCTTGAGCCAAGGAAGAGCTTCCTTTTTAAAGGAAATCCCTCAAAATGAAGGGTGGAGATTAAGAGGAAAAATATGTTAGGTAGAGATGAGTGGTGAGAGAGATCAATGCATGTGAGAGGATTCAAGAATTTTGATTGGTCAAGCTTGGTGGGAGAATAAGACAAAATAGAAAATTCCCTTTTAATTGTCATTTAGTCAAGATTTAGTTTGCACAAAGTGATCTTTTTAATAAAAGTGCTAGGACTTTATATTAAAATTAAGTTTTGATAATTAAATGATTTTTCAAGTTAGATGTGATTTATGCTTGATTTTTTAAGAAATAATTTAACTATTCAAGGGGGATTAATTAGGTTTTCTTACATAATTAGTCTAGTAATTATGCATTTGAGATTTAGAATTTTTTGTAAGGCAATTTGATCAATTAGGGACTTAGTTTATACTACACAAATTTTAGGTAATTACAACATTTCCCTCAATAGTGAACTCAATCCTCAAACTCTCTCAATCTGATCACAACTTATCTCCACTAAAATATCAACATTCCACCCATCTTATCAAGCTCTGATTGAACTTTCTTTATGTCTGATTTCATACACTTCTTTGCCTGATTTTATTCCACAACTTGACTGATTAAAAATTCCCTTTTCATTCCGTGTGATAGCATCAAACCCTTGACTCATTAGCCTTCCTCACTATAGAAACTAGACTCCACTCCTTGTGATTATAATCAAGACCTTAATGGCACTTACCATGCCCTCATAATACTTTATAACATTTGCAAACTCTTTCATTGGAATGGACCACTAAATGGGCTTTGGTTGTCCCTTTATCTTCCCACTAAACACACCCCTCAAACAGACCCTTTAAAATGGGTTGCGACTGTTCTTTTGAGAATATGTTGTTTTTTAAAAATATATTAAAAAAAAAACATTTTGGTATTCGTCAGAATTTTGACAAACCTTGTCATAGCACTGATGAGGTTTCTATATCTGCAACGTTTCCTTTCATCGCAAGTACAACACCCTCTTTGGTGCTATGGTGGGTGTGTTCATTGGAATTGTAATGAACCCCATCATAGCACTGACGAGGTTGTTGTACCTATGACAAAAGGAAATGTTGTAGGTAAAACAACCCATGCTTAGGCCTGTTGTCAAAATTTTGAAAAAAATCTCACAACCGTCATCACTTTTTCGACGACCCAAAACTCTCCTTCCATTGATAATTTTTTATGTCAATGTCAACAAAATTGTGACATCTATGTTTTTTGTCAGGACTTCCGACGAAAAAAATAGCAATGATTATCATTTTCAACTTTTGTTAGAAGTCTGAAATCTTCCTATCAAAATTCTGATGAACTCTCATCGAAAATCAACCCCAAATGTGTTAGTGATGTGATATGGATGTGTCTATTTCAGTAGTGGTGATACATAGTTGCAGATAGCCTTTGTATTGTTTATTGTGGCAGTGCTTCATTTGTGTTTTTCAAAAGTAATCCACTCTGAAATATATGGTTGGAGATATGCAGATGCATTTTTTATTGTATTCTAGTTTTGATCTTGGGTGTAAAGTTATTTGGTAATCCAAAAATTGTTCCTGGTGATCCATAAACCATATTACAAAGTGTTGTAGTTATGTTTCAATTGTTTCTCTAGTTTAGAAATGTGTGGTTATGGCTTTCGATTTGAACTATTGGAAAGTGACATGGATTTTGATGTGGCATATGGATCTCTTCATTATTTGCAGAGGTTTGGATTTAGCTAATAAGTTGAGTAGTTCCTTGGGAAGTGTGTCTACACATTTGAAATGGTCTTGAAAGTTGTTCTAGTAATTGCAGATCTAGAATTGGGCTATGTGTAGCATTATCATGATCCCTCTCTCTTGGAGTGGATCATGCTTCTTGATTTAGGTATGGTTTATGCATTTAATGATTATATCTTATCCAGATGGTTGTGTTTTCTCTGACCTATGTACTTAACAATTATCTCTGATCTATTTGGGTCTACTCTATGTTTTGGTCTGGATGCTTCTAGCATGGGACCTTATTGCATTTTGATTTTTCCTTGGCCAATTTGTAACTTAAATTATAATATTCCAGTAGTGTGGCCAATCTTGTTGTAATATCAATAACCTATCACGTATAAATGCGTAGTTTGTGCCTTAGCAAATTGAATGAATGTAAGTAACAAAACTAAGTAAGTGGAGGTCAACAAGAAAGGTTTTAGAAGAGATGAATTTAGTGAATAAAAGGTAGAAACAATGTGATAGAGTTGTGTAGATCAACTACATTTTCAAGAGAACATTTCTTCATTTACTGTAAAGAGAAAATGAACCTTGGATAGTGGGCCTTGGGTGCACCAGTTCATTCTATATTTGTCTACTTAGGCAGTGATCCTCTGTATGCAAGTTTGGAGAAGTGAGCTCCCATCTATTGTGATCTTTTATAGGAAATGGGCCTTTTTGGAGCAGTGAGCTCCTACTATCATTGTAATTAAACCATATAAATCAACTAATTATTTGGCTTTTTCACATATAAAAATCTTGGTGTTCATGTGTTAGTATTTCAGTTTATTATTTTATTAATGTTTTATGTGGTAAATATACAAGAGTGTGGATTAATTAAGTGTAATTTTGGTTTATGATGATTCACTCCCCCCTCTCTCAACATTCAAGGTGTGTTCAACAAGTTATACAAGCATACATTTCCCTTTTCCAATGAAAAACATATCATCTAAATATAATGAAATGTATAAGAAATTATCACTATCAAATTTATAATAAACACCATGATCTAATTTAGAATGCTCGAATCCCAAACTCAACACATATGTATCAAATTTATGGTACCACATCCTAGGAATCTTCTTGAGGCTATACATATATTTCTGTAATTTACAAACCAAGTGAGTTTTACCTTTTATCACAAGGTGCTCTATCTATGTCATATAAATATCCTCCTCCAAATCACTATGAACGAAGGTAGTTCTCACATTCATTTGCATAAATTCTAAATCGTTAGAAATATCGATAGAAAGGAAAAATCTAATGGATGTTATTTTTGCAACATGAGAAAATATCTCACCATAATCAACAACCTCAACCTAAGAGTATCCTTTTGCAACCAAATTTTCTTTGTACCTCTCAATTATTCCATTTGAACCAATATTTTTCTTGAACACCCATTTGAAACCAACATGTTTTTATCCTTCAAAAAGTTGTACAATATCCAATGTATCATTCTTTTTCAAAGATACCATTTCTTCATCTATATAAATTTTCTGCAATTTTGCATTATTCATACCTAATATCTCTTCTATAGATCTAGGTTCATCCCTGCTAATACTCAAAGAAAAAATACATCTCCAATCATTAGGTGAATACCTTTTAGGTGCTTATCTATACCTTGTAGACCTTCGAACAAGCTAAGTTGGAGGCTCTTCTTCCTCTTGTAAAGAATTAGAGCTAGATGTGCTCTCCTCTAATTCTTGATCTAGGGGTCTTGATTAAACTTTCTCAGGCATATAAGGTAGTTGAATCACATCTTTCTTTTGGTTTGTTCTAGGTTACAATGTAACATAAGGAGGGAAATTAGTTTATCTAAAAATAACACTTCTACTATATACTGCCTTTTATGCAACAGGGTCCCAAAGCTTCTATCCTTTCACACCATAACTATATGTGATAAAGATACATTTCATATCCTTTTTCTCCAACTTTTTTCTCTTATCCTTTAGCACATATGCATATGCCTCATAGCTTGAAATTTTAAGATTTCTCAATGAAGGCGTGTGAATCAACCATGCCCCCATAGGTATTTTCTCAACAATAGATGATGTAGGAGACCTATTAATTAGGTAGAAAGTAGTGGCAATAGTTTTAGTTCAAGGAATTTTTTGTAGGCTAGTACCACTTAACATACTCCTAGCCTTCTCCATCAACATCATGCTCATCCTTTCTACTAATCTATTATGTTGTAGAGAATATTAAGTTGTCTTCTTCCTATGAATGCCACAATCTTTGCATAATCTATCAAAACCAATAGAGAAAAACTCACCACCAGTATTCATCCTAAAACATTTTATTTTCCTATTAGTATACAATTCAACCATTACTTTAAATTCTTTAAATCGATTGAAAACATTAGATTTACTATTTATTAAATATACCCATTTCATTCTGCTATAATAATAATTAAATAAAATGTAATATATGGATTTTCTAATATAAGGAATATCTACATGACCAAACACATTAAAATGAGAAAGATCTAACAAACCAAAAGGTTTATGACAACTCAAGTAAAACAAAATGCATTTTTGTTTTCCATGAATGAAATACTCACAAGAAATCAAAATAAATATTACAATCATTCAAAACTTCAACAACGTTTTTATTTTTCAAGGTCATTATATCGACCATTCTCTCAAATGTGGCCAAGTATTTGGTGTCATTACATACTCTTACCTATAGGTAACTTTGATTTTGAATAAAATACACCTTAAATACCCAAAATCCATGACCATTTGTTGAAGGTGAAACCCTCACATTTTCCAGCAAATTATCTACACATTTGATCTTCACAAAAGTACTCTTTCCACTCAACAATGTATGCATCCAACTTATATAATGTGCCAATTCTGATGCCTCCAACAATCAACATAGCACCTCTCACCATTTTGTATTCTACAAAAGAAAAGACTACTTGCATACCTAAATCTATTAGTTTTCTCACAATTTTTTATTTTTTTAGACTAGCAAGATGCAAAACACCATTAATTCTTCTTATTCTACCATTAGAAAACCTACTTTTAATTTTACCATGACTAGTAATATTTAAATGAGAAACCCAAGTACACCTTACCTCCATCAAATTTTTCATATTCAAAAAACCAATCTTTTAATACAAGTCATGTAAAAAGATGCACTTGATTCAATTAACCATCCATCATCACATGCATGTGTGTCCAATGCTATGATAAATGCATCTATGGATGTGTCTAGGCTTACCATAGCTCCAAAGAATATCTTTAGACTTTCAAGAGATTTGGATCTCCCCTTGGAGTTGGATTTATTACACTTCTTATTCTTCTTTCATTTCTCCTTACGTATTCCATGAAAAACTAGGCCTCATTGGTACTAATGGATACCTTCCTCCCCATCTCTTTAGAAAGAAAAGAACTCACCACATCTTCAGTTTTCAAAATTATAGAGTATTGTTAATGGCCATAACAAGAAAATCCCATGAATCAAAAAAATAACAAATAAAATTTTGATATCTCGCCTCCCCATCCATCTTGACACTGGAATTGATGCCAATTGATCTACCAAAGTATAGAGTGCTTCTAGGTGGTTTGTAATTTGTCCGCCCTACTCCATTATCAAGGAATATAGATTATTTCATAAGAAAATCTTATTTACTAAATATTTGTGTTGATACATCTCACCAAGCTTCTTCCATAGCTTCTTTGTAGAGGATTCATGGACATTGATTCAAACATATTTTTCAAGTCATAATTTGATGAGACCCTTTTCTTTATGGTCCATAACAATATATTTAATAGCCTCAATGAGATCAATAGGTCTCGTGGCATTCTTATCAACCACATCCGATAGTTATTGATCTATTAATAGATTATGCATCTTTAGCTTCCATATTTCAAAATTATTTGCAAAAAAATTCTCCACCTCTATTCTCCTTGATAAACTTACCATCTAAATTTTCTTGAAACAAGATCACAAAGTATCTTGTACAAAAAATCCTACTCAAATCTAGATTAGTTCAATAAAACCATAAACTCACAACTAAAACCAAAGGTGATTAGAGTCTATTGCCACTCGTAAATTTATTAAGGTACCAAAATAAATTCCTACACTAACCTTGAGAGGAGGTTCATGTAAAACTTCCTTAGATATTTACAATAGTTATTGAAACTTAATTGAAATAATATAAATATCATGCATAAGAAAACATAATGATTTACATGGGGGAAATCTTTTTGCGAGAAAAACCCCACTCCAAATGCTGCCCAATACATTATTCAAAAATCAATGACATACTACAATATACTTGAAGAAAAAACATCTGTAGTATCACCAACCAAAGATTTGGAGGCAACTAAATATCTATAAGACTCTTACATGTACCCTCCACCTCATGCACCTAATATATAGGAAATATAATACATGAAAGGGTCAAATGGTATTACAAAACCATGACCTACAAACCACTTATAAAGTGGCTCCCATCTCATCTCCAATAGAAAATGCCCTATGATGTGTCAAAACACACAACACATATAACTCCCTTTTATATCTCATTTGTGTTGAACACATTTTAACATTTCCTATTTTAGGAGACCCAAATTCCAGAGGCCATAACTTCCAAACTAAGTGTTTGATTGATGAACTTATTGAAGTGACATAAAGCTCACAACATGCTCTATCAGGCTATAACCCGCTACATAAGTTATAGATACTTTAGTGTTATTTTGGAGCCTATTAAACCTTCAAAATTTAATTCATAAATTTTCTTTAACAAATTCAAAAATAAAAATTTACCGACATACTTATCTAGCTTATCTGAAACTTTGGGGAGTGTTTAGGGAAAAACCATGCTCAAATGTGAACTTACTATAAATATTAATTGTATGTAAATCCAAGGTTGAGACACATTTTCCTAACATATGATATATCTATAAAATGCAAATCCCAAATACTTATGTATGACAGAAAATGATTGTCCTACTACATTGAATAAATGGGATCCAAAAAATTAGTGATGCCAATATGGTCAGGAACAATACAAGATGGTGATTGGGTCTCAATGTGAGAAGTTGGAACTAGGAGACAAACTTTTGATTCATTGGAACATACAAGAACCACCATATACTCAAAATTGTCTAAAGGATCATCTTCATAGGGAATACAATATGTAAATGCAAGATGAATGAGAAAATATGCTACAATATCCTTTTGAAGTGGAAGCATACGAGGTTTTCCATGAATCTCCAAAACCTAAGTCTAAAGTGTGTGAGGACAATCCATGTGCGATACAATGCACATAGTGTCAAGATCAACACTAAAAAAATATAACTCCTACAACATTGTCAATGACATTACCCCAAGATAATCTACCCCTCGATGTGCTTGGTTTAGGTATGAATTCATATAGATAAGTAAAAATATCAAGACACCTAAGATGTGTTAATATGCCCTTTCACCACAACTCATAATTATCATTTTCTAGGATGACAATTGAAGGATGATTATAAAAACCTATGATATCTCCTTAAATAAATAAAAAATCAACCAATAATCATGGTGTAGATAAAGCAAGTCATATGAATTCATTACATACAAAGATATCCTTTACAAATGCCAAAACATAGAAGTAATTGACCATAGTGACAAATCACAAAAAAAATAAACAAAATATACATGGGACATCATCTTGAAAAAGTACATTTATGGATCTAACAAACTCTAAAATGCCTTTTCAATGCCACAAAAATTAAAGATCATGATAAAAAGTTGTGAGATTGAAAGAAAAAAATATTGATCTAATCTTCACTGAGAATAACACAACAAATGAGGCACCTAAAAGACCTTGTTCTTGTGCACTAAAACCTTTGACTACATGAAAAAAAGGATAGAGGCAAGATACACATCATGCACTTGATCTCAAAAACATTGATCTTGTCCAACATTGCTACAGCAACATCTTTGGGTCATTGGTAATATTGCATCACCCAAAAATATTTCCTATCAGTTTTGTTCATGTTAGCAGTTTATGTGTTTTAGTTACATTTCCTATAGGTGGATTTTATGCAGTTGTGAACTTTAGGGAATATTATGGGGGTCATGTTTAACTTATGTCTTGGTTCGCACCTCGTTTGGACTATTCGCAGTGGAGTTATCTTATATTCAAGTTCAGGCCTATGCGGTCTTCATGTTCTAACGGTCGGTTGGAATTTTCTAATCTTGCGAAGCAATTTCCTGATCGTCGAAGCTTTGTGGATCATATCGTGATGATCTTTGATCTTTGGCCAACCTTCCTTTTGGATTGCACGTTAATTCAACGTATTGGCATTATGATCCTTATGATTGGGGTCCTAACCTATATTTTGTATTACATTTTCTTGTTCTTGGAAAATATGATAGATCTTGGCTGACATATGGTGCGAAGGTTCTATATATTGAGGCATTTGATCTTTGTTAGGGAGCTCTGAGAAATTGCAAGAATAACCTTTGAAAGGTTAATTCTAGGGTTGGATTTGGATTTCTAATGTAATTAGGCATGTATGACGGAAGTATGTAAACTACTTGTTGCAGGCCAATATGATGTAAATCTTTGATTATGTGATAATGTGAAGATTTATTGTAGCATGTTGATTATCTATTATTTTTTCTGAGTTGGTTGTTTTTGCTGTGTTGACTTTTTTTGCATGGTTTGGACCATCTCCATTGGGGAAACTTCTTCCATGACTACATCATTTGGTATCAGAGCAAGATTGATGTTACTGTTCTTGTAGATTTGATTTCCTAAGCTTGTGAAGTCCTAGATGTGTTTATTGTGGGGTGACAAAGGTGGACCTAGCATGCAATTGCATAGGACTTGTGCAAGGGGATCACATAAGAGTTGGTGTTGGTTGATAACCTTAGTTGAGTTGTTTAGGCATCCTAAAGGTGAAGAGATCACCAAGTTGGAGGCAGAATGCAAGTGTGTTTAGTAGATCAACGAGAGAGAGGCAACTGAATCCATGTAATCAGATCACCAAAGCTGAGGTAGTGCACCTGAGGATTGGGGAAGATGACACCTAGAAGGATGAACCCTATAAGGCTAGAGAAAATGATGGAAGTCTTCAAGAAAGAGATGTGAAATGAGATCCATAATGTGTTGACTGGATTGCGAAGGATTCCTGAGACTGAGGATGAATATGAGGAAGTTGTTGAAGATCTTGAGACTATAGATATTGATGTCTCTGCAGATGAAGAAATATTATTGAGAGTTATGGCACAAGTAAGTAAAAGTCATAGAATGGAGGTTTCTAATTTCTCTAGTTCATTACATACTGAGGATTTGATAGATTGGATTGGGGAACTAGAAGATTACTTTGAGATTGAAGATATTAGAGATCCAAATAGGGTTAGGTTAGCACAAATTAATTTTAAGGGTCATGCTTCCTTATGGTGGAACGAACTGTAGAAAGATAGAGGAGAATTGTGAAATTAAGATTACTAGATGGAGGGTAATGGTTGCTAGATTGAAAGCTAAATTCAGACCTGAGGACTATGAATTATAATTGTTCAAGAAGTTGCAGAATCTGAAGTAGAAGGATATGAGTGTGAAAGAATACACTAAGGATTTTTATAAGATGACAATCAAACCTGGACACTGAGACATATCTAAGGAGAAGGTGGCTAGATATATTAATGTCTTAAGATTCAATATTCAGGATGAGTTGAGTATGTTTTGCATTTATATTGTAGAGGATTCTTATCAATATGCATTGAAGACAAAAGATAAGTTGAAGAGGAGACCGAGTAATCCTAGAGGAAAGGAGAAGCAGGTGAGTAGAAATGGTAAAGACAAGAAAACCATTGAGGTAGAGCCTAACCAGAGGACATTTAGGAGAAGAAGTGGTAGCAAGGATTTCAAGGGAACTTGTTTCAAATGTGGTGGCATAGGACATAGAGCTTTTCAATGTTTTGAAGGATCTAGAAAAAGCTTGGATAAACAAAATCTTCTGGCACATGAGTAGATTGATGATGTACTTGTGGAGAATATGGAAGAACCTGAGATGGGGGAATCTCTTATGCTTAGAAGAATCATGTTGAGTAAGAAGGAAGTTGAACCTATACAAAAGAGAATTTTGTTTAGGACTGTATGCAAATCAAGAGGCAAATGTTGTAAGGTTATTGTGGATAGTGGTAGTACTGATAATTTGGTATCATAAGAGATGGTGTAGAAGCTTGGCTTGAAAAGGCTCATACATCCTTGTCCTTATGGGATAAGTTGGTTTCAAGATGATCATGTGGTGGAGGTGAAAGATCAATGTTTAGTAAACTTCAACATTGGACCTTACAAATATGAAGTATTGTGTGATGTGGTATCTATGAGTTCTTGTCATTTTTTATTGGGAAGAACTTGGCAATATGATAGAGGAGATATCCATGATTGCAGAAGAAATTTGATCACAATAGAGAAGGATGGGTGGAAATTTACTTTGGTTCCCTTGAAGAAGGAAGAGGGGAGAAGTACAAGGAATCTTTGCATTGTAAAGAACTATTGTTCGAAGAATCAAAATGCAGAGGTTAAGCTAAAGGAATGATGAGATCTAAAGAAGGATCTTGAAGGTAGATCTGAGACTAGGTTGGTATTAGATAGCAAGAAGGAAAGAGTGAAGTTGTACAAGACTTTGGTTGTTGATCAGATTAAGTCTTGTAGCAAAGGTAAATCAGATATGTAGAAGAAAGAAGGTGGTGGTAAGATTTCTTTACTAACTTGTGCAGATGTGAGACATGACAGAGGAAGCACATAGCAGAATCAATAGATGGACCTAGAAAATAGAAGACCAAAGTTGTAGGGAAAGAAAGTTAGAGATAAAGAGGATAGTTGGGTTAAGAATGAGCATAGGATTTGTCTTGAATCTTGTAAGATGTTCATAAATTCATTTTATGGATTATCTTCTCACTAGGGGTGTCTGATGTAGGAGCATCCTTGGGTCATTGGAAATCTTGCATCACCCAAAAATAATTCCTTTCAGTTTTGTTCTTGTAAGCATTTTTTGTGTTTTAGTTGTGTTTCTTATTGGTGGATCTTATGTAGTTGTGAACTTTAGGGAATGTTTTGGGCATCATGTTTAAAACTTATGTCTTGGTTTGCACCTCGTTTGGACTCTTCACAGTGGAGTTATCTTGGATTCAAGTTCACACATGTGTTCTTCATGTTTCAACGGTCAGTTGGAGTTTTTCTATCTTGCGAAGCAATTTCTTGATCAACAAAGCTTTGTGGTTCATATCATGATGATCTTTGATCTTTGGTTGACATTCCTCTTGGATCACACGTTATTTCAACATCTCAACATTGAGATCCTTATGATTTGGGGCTTGACCTATATTTCTATATTACGTTTTCTTGCTCTTGGAAAATGTGATAAAACTTGGTCGACATATGGTGTGAAGGTTCTATATATTGAGGCATTTGATCTTTGTTGGGGAGCTCTGAGAAATCCCAAGAATAACCTTTGGAAGGTTAATTCTAGAGTTTGGATTTGAATTTCTGTTGTAATCAGGCATGTATGTCGGAAGTATGTAAATTGCACATGTTGCAAGCCAATGTGATGTAAATCTTTAATTCTATGATAATGCAAAGATTTGTTGTAGCATGTTGATTATCCATTCTTGTTTCTGAGTTGGTTTTTTTCGTTGTGTAACTCTTGCTGCATAGTTTGGACCATCTCCATTGGGGAAACTCCTGCCATGACTGCACCAAACATAAGAATACAAACTCACTATTTATTAGTGATGAGATTGTCGATTCAAAGATGGATGATGTCAAATGGTAAGCAAATGTAAGGCTTCAAATTACCAATTTTGCATGTCAACACAAACAAGTTCATCATATACACAACTTGGCCCTATGTTTCAAGCTCTTGTTGGCGCTCCTATTGAGGATACAATAACTTTTCCATCTATTGGTTTTATAGCAATGCATAGAACCAATTGACAATAGGTTCCAATTCATTTACAAGTGACTCAACCCTTGGTAGCTCAATACCATACAAGAGGGAGAGTCGAGCACAATTCTCCCATTGGTTATGATTTTTCTGAGAAAAATTAAATGGTTTTCTAATTTTACCATTGGAAATTCATGTGCACCCTACTTGAGCATATGAACATTAACTGTATTCTTCTTAATGATATGTGTGCATGTATCTATCAACCTTTTTTTATTGTTATGATTTAATGTGTCACGATCTCTTCTTACGTGATTTCAACAATATTTCTCTGCTAATCATCATAGTATATGCTGATCTTTAAATTTTCATAGCTGGTCTAAATTTGTCAACATATTCTATCTTGTAATTATCTTGTATAAATAATATATTTTCTTCATTAAAAATAACTGGCAATTGCACCTTAGTGTACAATAGGTACGCCAAGGAGATATTTGTTTAGTTGTCTATTGATAAATATAAAGTAAGAACTTATCTGCATATATTTGTTTACAAACTTTTAAATATGTGATTGCAATTTAGTAATCTTGAATGGAAAATTCTATATGCATTGTTGCATATAAAAACAATTTCTTAAAAAATTGTATCACTATGTTGAAGCATGAAAGAAAATTGTAGATATAGATAACAAATTATATCTTTTTTATTTCGAAACTCTTACAATTAATTTAATTAAAACAATTATCTTCATTTCTTTGCACAAGTGAAATTTGCCAAGTTTGTAAAATTACAAGTGATAATATAATAACATAAGGAATAAGATAAATTGTTCTTTTGTAGAATTTGTGTCTTTAAGAAAAGAAAAAATATATATAATCAATATGTGGAACATAGTATGATCAATTGGTTACATGATATATAGGTTAACAAAATGTAGACAAAATGGATGCAATATAAATATACTGAAAGATAATATTTGGCTTGAAGGGAATTGTCTAAAATAAGTACATGAAGGAAAAGACATGGACTTAATTAACTTTTTTATGAAGGGCTCACATCTGATAATGCCAATAATCACATATGGGTTGGTTTGTTTGCGTGCATATTTATGGAATGTAAATGTAAGGCGGTATGTGGAAGCCTACAAGTTATCAAAACTCTTGAAATAGTTATGAATGTCAACCCTTAAAACTATATTGCCAATGTCAATTGTTGTGAATTTAAGTGTAGGCCCTTATGATTTGTGTCTTGTTAATGCCCATGCCATTTTTAAATGGTATTTGACAACAAAGACCATGACTCAAAGGGGTTATAGGCACATTTTTTGGTTCATTGTGAAGGCATGTTTTTTGATGTTAAGATATAGCTTCATTCGTATATATACATATATATATATATATATATATATATATATATATATATATATATATATATATATATATATATATATATATATATTGATACTTTATTATAATGATGAAGTTGTAATAAATGATACATTATATTATTATCATTATTATATTATTAATATAGTAATGATAATATTATAATACATGATATATATTATTTATATTATCATTACTATATTAACAATATAGTAATGATGATATTGATGCAGTATCGAAATAATAATGTAATACTTTATCGAACCTTATATATACAATGCCGACTACCCTATTGTATCGGCTTACATTAACAGTCGATGTGTTAATGTGAGCGACTGTTAACAACAGTCGCTTACATTAACACAAGCGACTATTGTATATTGTATGCGATGATTATTGTATATTGTATGCGATACTTATTGTTTTTATATGCGTTGATTACTGTATACAATGTTTATTATATGCACAGAGACTAATATGTGTTATGAAGCGCTGTGTTTATCATATGTATTGTTTTGTGAGGGTCACGATCCTTTGGATGTGACCGCTCACAAATCAATACATACATACATACATACATACATATATATATATATATATATATATATATATATATATATATATATATATATATATATATATATATATATATATTGTATGCAGTGTGGGTTTTGAATCAATCAGTTAAAACGTTCATTGTTATTCTCCCCTCACTGCATACAATATATACATTCAAATAATCAGAGATAATCATATACATATATCTGCATTTATAAAAAAAATATTACTGAATATATCAATAGTGAATATATTCCCAAAGATCTGATTTCCTAACATGGTATCAGAGCCAAGTTAAAGGGAATAAAATTTTGAATTATTATTGAAATATAAAGGAAAGATATCATTTAAAGAAGGAGGATTCAATCACAAATCATTAAAGATGACCACCGGAATCAGGATGGAAGATAGATTGGAAGGAGCATCAAATTTTCTATCATGGAAAATTAGAATCACCACACTGTTGCAAGAACTGGAATTAGAATCTTTCATTGAAGCAGAAAAAGAAATTACTATAGACGAAGCAGAGAAAATGACTTGGAAAAGGAGGAACAATAAAGCCAAGAAATTAATTGTTGATTCAGTTAAAGACTCCATTCTCCCAAGTATAGCAAGATTAACAACAGCATATGAGGTCTTCAAGAAAATTCAAGAAACATATGAAATAAACAATACAAGTTGTATATTGACATTGAAGGAACAATTATTGACCATAAAGATGAATAAAGGTGAAACAGTTACATCCTATTTTCTAAGAATTTCTGAAATACGAGATCAACTATTCTCTATTGGTAACACTATAGAAGACATGGAATTATCTCTAATAGCATTAAGGGGATTACCAACATCCTGGGAGAATTTTATTCAATGCATAAGCACACGTCCACCTCTACCAAAATTTGATCAACTTAAGAACGACTGTACTCAGGAAGAATCAAGACTTATTACCAGAGGAATAGGTCTAAAGAAAGAGGGAGAAACACAAGCACTCAACACAAAGTCCCACAACAAAAAGAGAAAATCTTTTAAAAGAAAGAGGGGATTCAAAAGAGATTTTTCTAAAATCCAATGTTACAAATGTGATAAATATGGGCACACTCATCGACATTGTCCTGAAAGGCAAAAGACTCAAGCCACCGTAGCTGAAGCAAAAGAAATTCCACTCTTCTTTACAGCTCTCTCAAGTGAACTAAATTCCAATAATAGAACTTGGATAATTGATAGTGGTGCATTAGGACATATAACCAGATTCAAAAATCAGTTTGAGACACTTGAAAATTATTCAACCGAAGAAGTGACTATTGGGGATAACTCCTCCTACCCAGTGAAAGGAATAGGGACCTGTACCATAAAGATAAAGAATGGAGTATCTCTACAACTAAAAGATGTTCTATTTGTACCTGGAATCAAAAGAAACTTAGTCTCTATATCAGGACTAGCAGACCAAGGATTTTGTGTCACCTTTAATGAAGACAAAGTTCTATTATGGCCTAAGAATTCAAATATGAAGAATGCCACAATCATAGGGACAAGAGATGGTAGTCTTTATAAAATATGTAATGATCAGAAATCTGCACTAACTCATGAAATCACAAATCACAATGAATTATGGCATAAGAGGTTGGGACATCTAAGGTATAATGGTCTACCTTTAATAAACAAGATTACTACGGGTCTTCCACACTTTAAAAATAATCATCCTGGCATTTGCAAAGGTTGTGCACTAGGAAAGAACATAAAAGGGTCTTTCACTACAAGTGAGCACAAATCTAAAGTAATCTTAGAACTAATTCATACTAATTTATGTGGACCCATGTCAACACCTTCATTAACAGGATCACTAGACCATATTATTTTTGTTGATGACTATTCTCGAAAAACTTGGATATACTTTCTTAAGGTTAAAGAATCAAGTGAGGTACTATCTAAATTCAAAGAATTTAAAGCATTAGTAGAAAATCAAACAGATAAAAGAATAAAAGTATTAAGATCAGATAATGGAGGTGAATACAAATCTGACATATTTAAAAAAATTTGTAATTCTGTTGGGATTAAGAGGGAGTATACTGTACCATATAATCCTCAACAGAATGGAGTAGTAGAAAGAAAGAATAGATCCATAATCGAAGCAGCAAAAGCCATGATGCTTGATCAAAACCTTCATACTTCTTTTTGGGCAGAAGCTTCAAATACAGCAGTATATATTCAAAATCGATGTCCACACTCCATATTAGAAAACATAACACCAGAAGAAGCATTTACAGAGATCAAACTAGACCTAAGTCATATTAGAATATTTGGATGTCTCGTATACATTCATGTACCTAAAGAGAAGAGGACTAAACTAGAACCATCAGGTAAGAGAGGCATACTTGTTGGTTATAGTGAAAACACAAAAGGGTATCGAATCTATATTCCAGGACAAAAATCTGTTGAGATGAGTAGAGATGTAAAATTTGTTGAAAATAACACATTTAAAAACCTTGAAGAAGATAACACCCTGGAGATAGAAGAAGATCTCACTGCTGAAATTGAGAGGGAGGATATAGAAGAACCTGAATCTCCTGTCATTGAAAATGAGAATACTAATGTAATCAATGGTAAGAAAAGGCCATTATGGGCAAGGCAAATAATTAAAGAAAATAATGTAGAACCTAATGAAATATCTCATGAGAGTAAAAGGACAAGAACTCAGAAATGTTATGCAGCTCTTATAACAGAAATCAATAAATCAGAACCATCAAATCCAAAGGAGGCATTATCTAATCAAGCATGGAGAGAGGCAATGATTGAAGAATATCAATCTATAATAAAGAATGATGTCTGGGACATAGTACCTAGACCTAAAAATATAACTGTTGTCTCTTCTAGATGGCTATTCAAAACTAAATATGCTCCTGGCGGAAGTATTGAGAAGCATAAAGCTCGGTTTGTTGCTAGAGGATTCTCACAGAAAGCAGGAATTGATTATGAAGAAACATTTGCCCCTGTAGCTCGGTATACATCAGTCAGAACCATTATTGCTATAGCAACATTTAAAGGGTGGAAGATACACCAGATGGATGTGAAAACAGCATTCCTAAATGGCACCATTGAAGAAGAAGTATACTTAGAGCAGCCAGAAGGGTTCATTATACATGAGGCATCAAAATATGTTTGCAAACTCAAGAAAGCACTATATGGGTTGAAACAAGCTCCCAGAGCTTGGTATGAAAGGATAAACAGCTATCTTTCAAAATTAGGATACTCTAAAAATGATGCAAATCCTAACATCTACTTTAAGATAACAAATGGCAACATGGTTATTTTAGTTCTTTATGTAGATGATCTTTTAATAACAGGAGAAGATCATCTTATTACAAAATGTAAGCAAGAACTCACTGCTGAATTTGACATGAAAGATCTAGGACTCTTACATTATTTCTTAGGGTTGGAAGTATTTCAAAAGGAAGGCTATATTTTGTTAAATCAACAAAAATACACTATTGATATTCTAACCAGGTTTGGAATGATGGAATGTAAGCCTTTATCCACACCTATGGAAACAAATTTGCACAAACTCAAAGTTGAAGTAGAAGAGTCTGAACCCTCTGATCCTACATTGTATAGAGAAATTGTTGGCTCCCTTATGCACTTGGTGAACACTAGACCTGACATCTGTTATGCAACCAATGTTGTGAGTCACTTTATGTGTGAGCCCAAGGAAATACACTTAATGGCAGCTAAGCATATCTTGAGATATCTACGAGGCTCTATTGGATTTGGGCTAAAGTATGAAAAAGTAGAAATCAATCTTCAAGGGTATTCTGATTCTGATTGGGCTGGAAGTACTACCGATAGAAAAAGCACTACATGATGTTGTTTCAGTCTTGGTTCAGCTATGATCTCTTGGTTCAATTGAAAACAGTCAGCAGTAGCATTAAGCTCCACTGAAGTTGAATATATGGCAGCATCCATGGGAGCACGTGAAGCAGTATGGTTAAGAAAGCTATTATTTGGATTGTTTGGAAAACCTCTAGATCCAACTATGATTCATTGTGACAATCGAAGTTGTATCAAGTTATCTGTTAATCCAGTTTTCCATAACAGGTCCAAACATATTGAGATTCCATATCATTACATAAGAGATATGGTTGAGAGAAATATCATAAGGCTAGAGTACATTAGTACTGAAGAACAAAGTGCTGATATTTTCACTAAGCCACTGGCAACGCTGAAGACAGAATACTTCAAAAACAAACTTGGCATGATCAAGTTGTGAATTATGGTTTATATTCCTCTTATTTATAAGTTTTTATTCATGAATAAATGTAAAATATGTGTATATTGCAATATTGTGTAAAATGATCATTTGTGTGTGGGTTAACATTTCAAGGTGACGATCTTGTAAATAGTTAACCAAAGTGTCAAGATAGACTACTTAATTGTGTGTCCCGATTGTGCGGAGATCTTGACTCTTGTTATTACTGGATGTGTAATAATGAAACCATATCATGATAGACTACTTAATTGTGTGTCCCGATTGTGCGGAGATCATGATATTCAAGTCTATACTCATGATAAGACTACATTAACTTGTACGTCCCAAGTGCGGATATCATGATAGACTTTTGATGATTAATACTCACTCGCTAAGAGGGAGTGTTAAGATATAGCTTCATTCGTATATATATATATATATATATATATATATATATATATATATATATATATATATATATATATATATATATATATATATATATATTGATACTTTATTATAATGATGAAGTTGTAATAAATGATACATTATATTATTATCATTATTATATTATTAATATAGTAATGATAATATTATAATACATGATATATATTATTTATATTATCATTACTATATTAACAATATAGTAATGATGATATTGATGCAGTATCGAAATAATAATGTAATACTTTATCGAACCTTATATATACAATGCCGACTACCCTATTGTATCGGCTTACATTAACAGTCGATGTGTTAATGTGAGCGACTGTTGTATATTGTATGCGATGATTATTGTATATTGTATGCGATACTTATTGTTATTATATACACTGATTTCTGTATACAATGTTTATTATATGTGCAGAGACTAATATGTGTTGTGTTTATCATATGTATTGTTTTGTGAGGGTCACGATCCTTTGGATGTGACCGCTCACAAATCAATCAATCAATATATATATATATATATATATATATATATATATATATATATATATATATATATATATATATATATATATATATATATATATATATATATATATATATATATATATATATATATATATATATATATTGTATGCAATGTGGGTTTTGAATCAATCAGTTAAAACGTTCATTGCTATTCTCCCCTCACTGCATACAATATATACATTCAAATAATCAGAGAATCATATACATATATCTACATTTATAAAAAAAAAATTATTGAATATATCAACAGTGAATATATTCCCAAAGATCTGATTTCCTAACATTTGATTCATTGTGAAAGCACATTTTTTGGTTAATTGTGAGGACCTATATAATTTTTGAAGCTATTAACAACAAATAAGCGAAGTTGAGGTGATTTAATTTACTTTTTTTATGAATAATAAATTAAAAATAATTGTATATAACAATATAAAACTAAACTAAAATCTAAAATTAAAATTGAAATTTGAAAAATATTTTTTAAAAAAATTAAAACTAATTATAAATTCCATTTAAAACTAAAATTACAAAGAGTCATTGCCTATAAATTATGTTAAATAAAAAGAAATAAAATTAAAACTAAAATTTAATAAATCAGATTTTTGTTGAAATATCTTTCTTAAAACATAAATTTTTATTCGAGATTTATAAATAAAACAAAAATCTTACTATTTACGAATAGTATTGAAAAATAATGTAATATTATAATTTAAATTTAAATTAAATGTATACTTAAAATTGATATTTAAAAAATCTATTTTCACATACACTAATAACATTTTCAAATATGTTTACTAAAGGAAAATTTTACTTTAAAACTTTATAAATATTTTTTTTTTTTTTAAACTTACTTTTTATGAATAAGAAATTATAAATAAATGTATATTACAATGTAAAACTAAAATTAAAATTTGGAAAATCAGTTTTTTAAAATTAAAAATAATTATATATTAACATTTAAAACTAATATTAAAAAAATTACTACATACCAAGACTTGTAAGCTGGACAAAATACTTTAGTTTGAGCTTATACAAATCGTGCATGATGGGATATAATATTATGAAATTACCATTGGATTAAAATTGATTTCGACGTGTTCAATAATCTTGCATTGCCTTTTAGAAGATGTGAGTCTTTGATTGTCAAACTTCACTTGTTTATTTAAAATAGGGAACACCTTCCACATAAATATTACAAGCCCTAACATCTATTTGTTTTGACAGATAAAAATTCTACAGACATTATTAAAATCTGCAATTTCAGCTGTGAAGGAGAAAGAACTCTTGTAATAAAAATACAACCAGACGATCTTTTGGGCTTCAATGCCAATTACCTCTAATTATACCTAAAAAACAAGAACTGCTGAGGTAATAAACAAAGAATGCTAAGGTAGACAAGATTTTAATGTCATCTTAAACCAAAAATAATGCTGGAAGGCTCGAAAGTGCTCACAAGGATAGATTTGGACAAAAACTTGCAAGTCAATTATTTTGAACTCAGAGCGTTGACTCGATCAGAACAGCTATCAAATGGTGAACTTTGATACAAATTTGCATTTGCAGAAAAATATGATTACAAAGACAAAATGAGATCAAATATCAGTATTTGATCCTTCTACATCCAAAAGAGAGTTCACGAAACTAGATATACAACTGGAAGTGATCACTTTTTTCCATAACTCTATCCGCTCAAGCAGATTGTGCAGATACATTGACTGAAGTTTGAATGCGGCTTCAGTAAAATGGAAATACATGAAATAAAACCATCATCTTGAGTCTAGACGATTGTATTTTCACTGGAGCAGATGGTACTAGTTCTAATGCAACAAAAGATTAATACCCCAGCTTCAAAAAATACAGAAGAATAACTCATATTGACCTCCCTTCTGAAGAGAAGCTTCTTGTATTGTGGGGAACAAAAGTCAGATATAATAAATTATAGGGTACACCAGACATGACGATGCACATACCCAGGCATTGCAACCATTGAACGGTTTGAACCAATGTTGTGGCATGACAATCGTCACATCTCAACAAAAATATCCAGATGTGTAGAATACAAATTGCCTGCATCACAAACCAACGGAATCATCAGTCTTCAGCCATTTTTCTTTGAAATTTAATTCTGATATCTATTTATTTATAAATGCATTGAAAAGGAAGCACATAAATGGGCGGCTAAAAGAGTAAAAAAAAATTTAAAAATGCTCGGTATCAAGACCAATTACATTCCTTTGCATTTGATACAAAATGATGGTAATAAAAAGCAATATAAAACATCATTTTTAAAAATCAGGTGAACATAAAATTATACAAGTATACTCATGATTGGTAAAAAGAGCAACCAAGATTTATTAATTTAAATTTTATTAATTTTTGTGAAGCTAATATTGGTGGGTGGGAGGTTAGTCTGTAACCTGAAGATATTATGGTTAGAGGACTAACTAAAGTTCTCAGCTCCCCGGGAGATAGATTAAATTAGGGACTCGGTTGTTTCCCAAATTAGTTGTAAAGGCCCTACTATTTAAAGGGTCTCAATTTATCCACCCAGCCCCCCCAGCTATAATTGGAGGGGCTAGCAGGGTATGTGGGGTTGGGTGGGGGGCATAGTAATTATTTTAGTAGGTTAATTAATTAGGCCTGCAAGCAGAGGTATTATAAAATTAGGGAGCTATAGTTGGGTGGACCCCTACCATTCTAAGGGCACGTGTGTTGGTGGGTGGGAATTATAGAGCTATCCAACAGAAATGAAAAACTTCAACTGATGGATAAGATCTTTTCATACGAATACATTTGAAGTGTCGTCCATCAATGTCATTAGATTTTTTGATTATCCACCATACATTAATTTCAGTAAGACTTTTTCAAGACTTGGACTAGAATATGTCAGGTCCATCATAAATTTCATCCTCATTGGGTGCACTCCAATACCATTAATGAACATAGTACTCTAAAGCTCCAACTCATCTCTGGAGTGTATAGTCATAGGTAACACAAGTCTATCCAGTTCAGTTTTCTTGCCCACAATTGGGATCACCGATGAATTGATCAATTCATCGCATTTCTTTTAATCACCCTCTTTGTACCTCTTGAAAGAGAGAGCAAAACTGCATATGCTTCAATTCCTCTTAAAAAAGACGAGCTAGCTACTTTTACAGATATTCAATAAGAGACAATCAAACTCTAGGAGTTTTACTTCTCAACTGATGTGTTTGACCCACGTTGCTATGATTATTCATTATTGAAACTCACTCTCATGGAAAAATAACTGTCTGCAAGACAAAAGACACAGTAAACGAATTGCAATCAAGTTGATTAGAGGACAGCAGTGTCCCACCCCAATGTGAAACCAATTTCTTACTTTGTCAAACACTTGGAGTACACTTGAATATGAATGGTTCTGAAAATTATCATCTATTTGATTTGTTTAATGCTTGCATAACATTTTTCCCCTTCATATAGTTCATCTTGACTTTCATACAATCAAGGAGATATTGTGACAAACAGTTTGTAATCTTAACATATTACTGAATATTTGAAGTTTAAATATTATGGACTGCTGTATCCAACTCAGAATATCAGAATGATGCACATATAATGCTCTGACCTTAGAGAATGGCAGTAAAGAACTGTAATGTCCCCAAATTGATAGAGAATAAATTAATTAAATTAATTAATTAATTGGTCCCAATTTTAAAAATATCATTAAGGACCTTTAATTAATTAATAGAAGAGCACATTTTTACTGTTGTCCGTAGGTGTTTGTTGTGTCGGCATTCTTTTGTAAACCCTCGAGAGTTTCTCCAAAGGGGTATTTATGACCGGCATGTAGGTAGTTGTTGATATGTGATTTGGAATATTTTATTTGTATTGCGAATTCCAGTTGGAGTTCTGTTGTCCGCCATTTTGGAGGTGAAAGATCCTCCCTATTTGGTTTGTTGCAATTTCGGTGGTTCAGTGCCACCCTATTCTGTCGTTTGAAATATCACTCCAATATTTCACTTGTGTGCCAAATCTGTCGATCGACTTCATTTGGAGATTGATTTGTACTGCTCGGTTCTTGTCTGATGCCTATGTAATCAGAAGTGCTATCATTATCGAATCTGAATATTGCATGTCTGGTGATTCATTGATTATCAATCTAGTGTTCATTCTTGTGCCAAATATTGTCTATCTTGCACTACACAATATAATATATTTGTGTTTCTTGTCGCCCCATAGTACTAGAGTTGTCCGCGCACGCAGAAAGTCGTTGGAGGTGAACCAGTGTCCATACTCATTGCACGAAGGGAAAGACATCGATACCATACGACCCCTAAACCGTACACTATGTTGAAGGAAGTGATCATACGGTTGTCATACGGGTAGCATAACACCATCATATGATGGCTTGACTCTGTCGTGGACCCACACCAAGCCGCACAAACCAAAAGGGTTTGACTTGTAGGTGAGTGTTGACCGTACATATCATATGGATTTGGCACCAACTCCACTGTACGACTGAGCACCAAACATCACCGTACGGTTGATAGTCTATTGTACAACCCTTGATGTGTTAACTATTTGGACCATACGCCTTTCTTTGTATCAGGGAAATTGGAAGTTTGTGAGCTGACCGGTTTGAGAACATTACAGTGGTATCAGAGCTAGTGATCTTGCCAGCCTGTTGGGATGATTGGGAAATTTTGAGATTTGGGTCACACTATGATGCCCAAGAGTGATGGTCAGTGGTGGTTGAAGGAACTACAAAAGATTGGCAAAGAGCCTACAAAGGGTGTTGATCTTCCATTAGATTTATTGGAAGTATGTTTGTGTAAGGTAGACCAATTACCTTCAAGATTTATACAAAGGATCCTTTCTCCGATTAAGGATGCCTTAAGTCAACCCAGGCTTTTGAGACACCATGACAAGGAAATAAAGTTGGCAACTGCAGCATGTCTTAGTGAGACTTTGAGAATCTCGGCTCCTAGAGAACCGTATGATGACAACACCATGATAGAGATATTGCATTTGATCGTTGACAACTTTCAAAGCCTTGATGACTTCAGTGGTGACCTTTTTGGCAAGAGATCTACAATATTGGAGAATTGTGCAAATGTCAAAGTAAACTCCTCTTAGATCTTGAGTTGCAAGACTTGATCTATGATATGTTTCATCACTTCTTGGTCACAATTAAAGAGTGTCATGATACTAAGGTTTCGGTTGCTATGAAGAGCCGTATGATTTCATGCATTGAAGAGATGGATGAAATATCCCAACCTATCATATCTATGTTGTAGGTTGTTTGTAATCTACAATGTGTTCCCTTTATGGCAGCGTGTAGATTGGTCAGTAATGTATTCAAGTATTGTTAAGAAAAACTAATATCTCATTTGCACAAGTGGGAGAAAGTAGACGGTGATAAGGGTGATGCATTACACAAGGAGGGTGAAGCAATGATTAGAGGGCTGCTCCAGGTGAATCTACTAAATCTTGCTACTACACCTACATGTTGAGAACACCTAAAAAATGAAGAAGTTGCTTGCATGGATCTTGCCAAGACAACCTGGACAGATCAAGGTGACATAAGCTCTGCCACTACTCCATTTCATAAGTCAGGCCTTCAATTCGTTGAGTATGGAGCCCTTCCTTATGTTCACCATGTTGTGTCTGTCGCAGAGGTTGTGACCGTCAATAGGGCCTTGTCCGTTGTCGAGGCTCTGCCTGTCGTCAAGGCCCTGTCCGCCGCCGAGGCTCTTTTCCCGAGGCTCTGCCAGCCAAAGTTCTGCCCAGAGTCGAGGCTCTGTTTGCCACCGAGGTTCTCTCTGTCATCGTTGCCACCGAGACTCGGTCCGCCGCCAAGGCTATGTCCGTTGCCGAGGCTATGTCTATCGTCGAGGCCCTGTCTATTGCCAAGGCTTTGTCCGCTACCGAGGCTCTGTCTGCCAAGGCTTTGCCCGCTGAGGTTTTGCCCACAACTAAGGCTTTGTTCGCCGCCAAGGTTCTCTCTATTGCCGTCGTCGTCGAAACTCTATCTGTCATCGAGGTTGTGTCTGTCATCGAGGCTCTTTCCATCGTCGAGGCTTTGTCTGTCGTCGAGGCCTTGTTTGTCGTCGAGGCTCTGTCTGCCACTGAGGTTCTCTCCATCACCGCCGTTGTCATTGTTGAGACTCTGTCTACCGCTAAGGCTATGTCTGTCGCCGAGGCTCTATCCGCCATCAAGGCCTTGTCTATCGCCAAGGCTCCATCCGCCGTCGAGGCTCTATTTGCCGAGGTTCTGTCTATTGAAGTTCTGCCCTTCGAGGTTCTACTCGCAACCGAGGTTTTGTCTGCTGTCGAGGTTTTCTACGTCGTCGTCGCCGCCGAGACTCTATTTGCCGCTGAGGCCCTATCTGTTGTCGAGGTTGTCTGTCGTCGAGGCTCTGTACGCCACTGAGGCTCTCTGTGTCGTCATCATCGTCACCGTCGAGGCTATGTCTACCACCGAGGTTCTGTCCATTCCCAAGGTTCTATCCACAGCAGAGGTTTTGTCCGTAGTCATCACTGTTGAAGCTCTATCCACCACCGAGACTGTCTGTTACCAAGGCTATGTTTGATGCCATGGTGTTTGTGTTCATGTCCCTCGCCATCACTATGTCCGTGGTTGTGGTCATGTCCGTGGCTAAATTCATGTCAGCATCAATGTCCGTGTTTGTGGCCATACCAAAACAGATTGTTGAACATGATGACGTGAAAGATTTCATCGATTGGCATTGTTGGGATCCTGGTGAAGGGCATGGCAATGTTTATATCAGAGTGGTGCAGCGAAAGCTTGATGATGGTTTACTCATCCCAACTAAATCCAACTATGTGCATGTGGTCCAGAAGCAACACTAAGTTTTCAATGGATATTGCTACTAGTGTCCGCAATTGGCTTGGGATCTGAGCATCGATGTGTTTGATGTTTGGTTTCAATGGGATCCTAGTGACTCTGGGCATGGCAACAATTATATCAAAGTGGAGCAGTGGAAGCTTGATGGAGAGTTACTTTTCTTGCTTACTTCCAGGTGCATGCACGTGGTCATGTTGCGGCTTGAAGGTTCCAGTGGATATAGTTATCAATGTCTGTGCCTAGTTTGGAATCCTAGAGTCTTGATGATGGATTGCTTGAGGGCAAGCAATCTTTAGGCGGCGAGGATTTGTAATGTCCCCAATTTGATAGAGAATAAATTAGTTAAATTAATTAATTGGTCCCAATTTAAAAGATATTATTAAGGACCTTTAATTAATTAATAAAAGGGCCCATTTTTATTGTTGTCCATAAGTGTTTGTTGTGTCGGCATTCTTTTGTAAACCCTCGGGAGTTTCTCTGAACGAGTATTTATGACCGACATGTAGGTAGTTGTTGATATGTGATTTGGAATAATTTATTTGTATTACAAATTCCAGTTGGAGTTCTGTTGTCCGCCATTTCAGAGGTGAAAGATCCTCCCTATTTGGTTTGTTATAGTTTCGATGGCTCAGCGCCAACCTATTCTGTCGTTGGAAATATCACTCCGATATTTCACTTGCATGCCAAATTTGTTGATCGTCTTCATTTGGAGATTGATTTGTACTGCTTAGATCTTGTTCGATGCCTATGTAATCTAAAGTGCTATCATTATCGAATCTAAATGTTGCATGTCTAGCGATTCATTGATTATCAATCTGGTGTTCATTCTTGTGCCAAATATTGTCTATCTTGCACTACACAGTATAATATATTTGTGTTTCCCGTCACCCCATAGTACTGGAGTTGTTCGTGCACACAGAAAGTTGTTGGAGGTGAACCGATGTCCATACTCATTGCACAAAGGGAAAGACACTGATACCGTACGGCCCCTAGACCGTACGCTGTGTTGAAGGAAGTGACTGTACAGTCACAATCTTGTCGTACAGGTAGCATAACACCACCATATGGTGGCTTGACTCTATCGTGCACCCACACCAAGCCACACAAACCGAAGGGGTTTGATCTGCGGGTGAGTGTTGATTGTACATATCGTACGAATTTGGCACCAACTCCAGAGTACGACTGAGCACCAAACATCACCGTATGGTTGATAGTCCATCGTACAACCCTTGGTGTCTCAACTATTTGGACCATACACCTTTCTCTATATTGGGGAAATTGGAAGTTTGTGAGCTGACCAGTTTGGGAACAATACAAGAACTCACAAATTGTAACAGCTGGAACAATGAATTTTAGTATAAATACCTTCTTTTTATATAGGGATCACTAATCCAACCATTCAAATTACAACAGCAAATAGACTTCATCAACAATTCATCATTTAACATACAACTCCAAATTACAATAACACACCAAGAATGGCGTCCCAATATTTGCTTAGTAATTGCAAAATAAATTCAAGCAGCACTTTAAACATGCCTATTAGATATCACTCTCCATCACCCAGCTATGAGAATTCATATGCAAAGATACCCAGAACAATATAGGTGATGGCCTAGGAGATATAAGCAAAAATAAGGGTTTTGTCTTGCCTTAGACTTCATAAATTTGCCTATCAAAACCTGGAGATTGATAAACTTTTCTAACCTGCAAATAAACCACCTTGATCTTCCTTCAATCAATCTTTGAATGCTTAATAAACCCTGTAAAGCTATCAAAACTTAGAAATCTGAATTCAAATAAGCGCAAGTATAATCTCTCATTGAGATTACTAACTAAGTACCCTTGGATGATGTCTCACACCTGCAGACATTATTCTTCTTGAGAGTTTTTATTCTTAAAAGTCTGGATCTTCAACAACAAACCCTTGCTGTCTAAAAAACATCAACAATTTGCAAATGATCAATCATAAAGAAAAAGCACTAACTGTGCTTTTTATATGCACACCAAAAAGCAATGCATCGTTAGGCTTTTTTTTAAGTCATTAAATATTAAATGATTTTGTTGCTTTATAATATTCCCAATGTTGGCGTCCCATATTAATATTTTGACATTAATATATTAAATGTACATTTGACCCCTCGTATCCCCTTTAATCATAAAGATATCTAATTTAATTAATTATATTGAAGTCAATACTAGATTGGTCTTTAATTAATTAAATAAAATCACTAAACTAAAATAAATGCCATATATCAAACAAACAACTAATCATGCCAACCTTCTGGATATAACCGTAGTGCCCTCTATCCATCCCAATGAGTTTTTGTAAATAATATGGACCCAAACATTCAAGTGACTTACTAAATATAGTAAGTGTGTATAAATGGAGCCTGAAAGACCTCTGGAAAACGAACCACAAATAAATTGATGCACTGAGATGGGAGCGTATAAAGTAGAAACCCAAAGGGTTAGTTGAATAACCTTGAATCACCCTCAAAGGGCCCACTAATCATCACATTAGCCTACGAGGACCATTGATAATAGACTAACCTCTAAAATAACTGATTCTTAGGAAGGCATAAAAATCAAGACATTACAGTTTGCCCTTCCCAAAGATTGCTTAGCCTCAAGCAATCAACATCTGTATACCAAACCAAATGATATTTGCACCTGTATGCCAACCTAAATACCAGGATCCCATATCAATCTCAGTAATATGGCTCCACCGATTCGCTGCACCACTCTAACATCAATCTGCAACAACCTAAGAAGCACTCCATCCATCATGCAAATCCCTGGATCTCATGGCATCACGTTCTCACACCAACGAAAAGCGGAGGGGTAGATATCTCTAACCATGCCACCAATGTCAAATATGTCTAAATCTAAATGAACTCTTGTGGATGTGGAAAAAGATCATCCTAAGTGCATGTGATGAACCCAACTGGCTCTCAATAGCAATCTGACTTCTACCTCTATTTTAATTGCAATTTTTTTTTGTAATTTTAAAGCATATATAAATGTTTAACAAATTTTCCGGATTAAAGAGATATAACATCAACAGCAATTTACTTCTGGTCCATTGCTCATTATCAATTCATTTACATGCTTAACAAGTATTTAAATCATTACATAAATCAATAGGGAAGCAGCACCTTGTTAAGCTTCTCCAAGAAAAGAGACCACTCCCTTAGAATGAAACGCAGCACTTAAAGGATGTAACATAGCTGCTTAAAGGTAATGCAGCCTTCATTGAGTTGTTGTCCCACCTCTCATGGATAATAAATGCAACCTTTCTAGTCCCTCACGCAGCCTCCTAACAACCAGAAATCTCCAAACAAACACCAGCAAAGTACGGCATTGCTCCAGAAAAGTACGGACCTGTTCTTATTTCCGTACAGCAGCCTCTTAACACAATTTGCAATAACAAATTGCAATATTCAAATCAACGTAGAAGCCATCCGATTCATCCTGCAAAAAATCTGAAGAAGTTCTCCAATTTGAAGACCAAACTCTTCCAACCCTAGCCTCCCACAAGAAATTTCGATTTCCTCCTTGAATACAAACTTCAACAAAATCATCAAATGACATAAGGTGAGAGAAAATGATTTCTCTAAGGCATATATAAAGCTTTTTTTTTAAGGCTTCCTTCACACACTTTTCATTAAAGAACCTTCCTTCACACACCACTCAATTATAACATTAAAGTATAAAGTTATTAAATTAAAATAACTTAATTTAATAACTTTTCAATTAAAACAAGGTGTGACTGAATCACTCTAGCTACAACCATCTGACTTTTGACAACAATAGCCCGAGCTCACACTGCCCTGCCAAAAATAGCAACTGGACCAAAATAGACTTACTAAAAATAGTAAGTACCTCAAACTGGAGATTCTGCAAATGAAGCTCTAAATCAACTGAAACCACTGCACAAGTGCTTAGCTAAACATATCAATACCCAAAATACCACTTACTATAAATAGTAAGTCTACCAATCTGAACCCAACGAAGAGCAATCCTGGCATCTAAAATCTCCAGAGTGGAATTCAACCACTGGCTCTTCCAAACAACCCCCTCCGACAACCTGATTAGCTTGCAAGGGTCAATGAAACAAGCTAATCCCAGAGGCATGAAATCGGGGACATTACAGTGCATAACCAATCAGGCCACTCCACCATATGTTGTTGTTATAGGTCAGAACAGCATCTACCCAACTCAAAACCTCACTCCAAATGAAGCAACACGTACCTCCAAGGGCAAAGGATGATGGGAGCTTATCAATGTGCCAACCCCCGCCAAGGAAAGGTTGATACAAACCTCTCCAACCCCTCCAATCATTTGCTATTCTCAAACGACAATCTGAATTAGAACAATTGTCTAATACCAAAGTGTGGGCCACAACCCAATGAATTAGGGTTGAAATGCTTCTCTTTATGCATACCTCATCCCCTAAAACAAATCAGCTCCATAATCAGATAATGCATAATGAGGGAATATTGTATTGATAGTCTCTCCAAGCGTGTTCGCATGCTCAGACACTCCCGAATCAACAATGCCACCATCCATGTGCACCGTTTCATAGGCTTGTCCAAAAAAAGTAAACTTTACCATGTGAGCCTCTAAAAGAGATAACCCTTCAAACACTCCACGAATGACCAAGGGCTCAACCAAAACTGAATCACTTATGTCTCCCTCAACATGTGTAGGTATAACACTAATGGCTGATCCACCAAGTGTGTGCTCATTTATCTCTTTTGTATCTATATCCACCAAGTGTGTGCTCGATTGGCTCTCCCTCAAAGGTGACTCGTGATCTCCACGATGCAAGTTGTGTGTATACTCTATAATTTCAGAATCATACTTGTCCTCAAGCACGTGCAAATCTGAAAGCTCCTCGTGCTTGACTGTCATAAGAAGTCCGCCCCTCAAACCATGTGTACCACTCTCATCCTCAAGTGTTATGGCAGCCATAGAAGATTGGATTTCTGCTATGGATGGTGATGCTTGAGCCAAGCTCAATTCTTCAAAAAGCTCATAAATCTAGATTTTTTTATTCTTGAAGGGCCATATGAGTGCTCTTCAAAGAATCCTGGATAATCTTAAGCTCATTAGTAAGCTTATCTACCTCCTCTTCTTTCCCTTTCAGTGCATCGAAATAGATCTAACCAAGCATGAAAACGTGATCTCTATCAAAAAGCAGTTGTAGGTAATATGTCTTCATTACCACTAATGCTTTTCTAAGTGTCTATGAATCTAAAAGGGAAAGTTCTCCGCCAAGGTCCATATGCATCCCTGAAGACCTCCAACAACATTCTTCCATCAACTTATGGGTGTCATCAAAATGTTTAATGGCTGAAATAATCTGGCCTTCATTTACCTTCAACCATCCTACCAAATGATAGGATTCCTGAGACCTAACAACCCCATGCAAATTTTCTGATTTATGATCAACATCATGCAACACTAAATCTAATTTGTTTTTGAAGTTAATATAAACACCATCAATGCTAGTAATGTCATCCTTCATGCACAATTGTGTAGGTGAAGTTAGAACAACACTCTGGTCAAAAATAGATCCATCCCAAACAAGATCCACGTCATATGTAGGGACCATCTCACCTGAACCAACATAAACATCAACACTCACATAAGAAGTGGAGTCATTGTCATTGGCTGATTAGAAAACATCTTCATATATGCTATCAAAATGCCCATCATATAAACTAGTGTGACCAACCTTATAGGATAGCTCTACCTCCAAGCTTCCTCACAAGAAACTCATGCAATCTTTATCTGAAATAACATCTTTCCCATGACTGAAAATTGCACTTTCAAGTGAAGTTTGCTCCTCAGATGTGACTACAAAAGATAATTAATTTTCTGATTTGGTAACCTCCGTGACATCATCTCCTTCAATCTTTGTGTACTCTTCATCTTAGCTTCAGTAGGTAACTCTCTTACATCCATGTTCTCGTAGAGCTGAAGTGAACTTGAGGCTCTGTTTTCTTTAGAGCTTAGAGTCCAACCTCCCAATGCATGCTGACTAATTTTTATCTTCTCCAAGATCACCTATAGGCTGCAAGTCACAAACAAGTGATTCTTCTTCCTTCACTAACCCTCTTCAAGGGTAACTTCTGATTTTCCTTTCATTTTTCTTCTGATGTGCTTCAACATGCCCATTTTACTAAATCTTACGATTACAACCAAACTTAAGAAATCATCAAAGGAAACATGTTTTTCAAACACCTCAGGCATGCTTTGGTACTCTTCACAGAGTTGGATAGCTTCTTGTTCATAACTCCTTTTTCATCTGATCTTCAACCTTGCTAAAACCCATTGTTGTACCTCTAAATTTTATTGAATCTCCCAACAAGATGGCAGGAAAACTCTACTTTGATACCACTGTAGTGTCCCACCCCAAAGTGAAACCAATTTCTTACTTTGTCAAACACTTGGAGTTCACTTGAATATGAATGGTTCTGAAAATTATCATCTATTTGATTTGTTTAATGCTTTCATAACGTTTTTCCCCTTCACGTAATTCGTCTTGACCTTCACACAATCAAGGAGACATTGAGACAAACAGTTTGAAATCATACCATATGACTGAACATTTGAATTCTAAACATTATGGACTGCTGTATCCAACTTAGAAAATCAGAATGATGCACATTAGTGAACAACACAAATAAAGAACTCAAAAAACAGCCGGACGATGAATTTCAGTATAAGTACCTTCTTGTCACACAGGGATTGTGATATTACAACAACAAATAGACTTCATCAATGATGATGTTTATTGGCGTTGGGAGTCACCAATAAACATAATGACTTCCACAATATTTATATGGCGTCAATCTGTTAATCGATGTGACTCCAAAAAATAAGTTTCGCGGTGCTTAATGATCCCTTGATGATGACTGTGGTTTGCTATGTGTCGTAATTACTATTATTGACACCATATAGAGTTTTCAGTTGCTATAAGAGCATTGCCAATTATCAAGCTCGATGACAGACGGTCCCACCCTAAAGTCTGCAATCAATGATTGCGTTGAATTCTATAAATTGACACAATCCACCCATCTTTAAATACTCGCACAGGCCCCAAATATAGTTCAAGAAACCAATCGAAGGCTTTGGTTCAGTATATTTGAGCTGCGCACAGGTTACATATGGCTTTACAAGATCATATGACTATCGTGTATGAGTTTCTATTGATCATTGATGCATATATCTTCACACGTTCCAATTCTCTGACCACGACAAAGACAAGTAGGAATATTTCACAAACGTCTCCAACCAATATACAGATTGTTTCTGGTATATGCTTGAATCATAGTTAAAAAAATGGCGCTATATCACCAAATCCCACGAGATATCGCATGAAATATTGCTGGCGATTTAATCGCTGATAAACTCGGGCCCGATATTAAGTATTTCGCGCGGCGAGTTTTATGGCAAAATCTCACAAAGTCGCGCGCGATATTGGAGAATGTATCGTTGGGAAAAGGACTCTGCAACCATCCACGCACAAAGGAAGATGATGGGTCTGGACTCTGCAACCATCCAAGTTCTTAGGGAACAGTGAGAGGCTGCACTGACAGGAGAAAAGGGTACAATGGAAAGAATATTGTGAAAACTGAAAGAAATTTCTAAGTTTTAAGCCCTCCATTTCTTGTATTTGCATTGCAACTTTCTGCCCTCCATTGCTTTTGACGTCTACAGTTGTCGGGTATCTTAGTTTAACATATTTCAGCAAGTTATAAATGCTATATACAATTTTACATTTCAAATTGTTATATTTATATTGTTAATAACATTATAATTATATTTTTTTTTTGTTTTTTTGGATAGGTAATAGGCCGAAGCCAAGATCAACAAGGAGCTCAAGAAGACTTGAACCCAAGACCTCCCAAATGAGAGGCTCACAACTTACTGTTGCGTTGTGGGGTGCTCCAGACATTATAATTATATTGTCAATAACATATTTTAACATTTTAAATTGTTAAATTTATATTGTTTCATAATTATAATATTAAACTTTAATAATATTAAGTAACAATCGTATATGATATTTATATTATAATTGTTATTAGTTATATTTAATTTTAACAATTATAGTTATAACATATTGTACTAGTATAAAATAATTATAACTTAGAAATGTACAAAATAATTATAACTTACACGTTAAATAATTATACAAACTCTTACACTTTAACATTATTTTAAATTGTTTTATTTAATTATAAAAATATAAGTAAATGTTATATTTAATATTTATATTAAGATTGTTAATAGTTATAACTTATACTTAATTTGAACAATTATAATTATAAAATATATACAAGTATAAAAAATAAAATAATTAATAATTATAACTTACAAATGTTAAATAATTATACGAACTCTTACAATTTGGAAATATAAGTATTTAATAAAAGTTATATGCTTTTAACATATTTTAACATAAAAAGTTATATATTTAACATAATTTAAGAAATTATATATTTTCAAATGTGTGATAAAAGTGCCGATTTATTGCCGAGTCCGAGTTTTTCGAAAATTTTGGGCCTGACGAGTTATTGCCGAGTCCGAGTTTTTCAACTATGGCTTGAATTGACTCACTCATTTTTATTATCACCTTATGCACTTCCTTGTGAAGTCAGGCTATTTCGAACCGATTTGGTTCATTGTAAGATGCAACCCTGTTCTGACCCACTTTTTTCCACTTCCAGTTCCACCAGTTCAACTACTAAGCATTTTGTTAGACAGTTTGTTTGAGAGTTTGTATGCTCAGTTTAGCATTGCTAAGATGATCCTAAAGAAATATTTAATTTGCTTTGCAAACTAGAATATTTGAATAAGAATTCAACTACTGCAATCTCTTAACATGGACACCCATTCAAGGAAACATGATAAAGATGACAAAGGTAAATCTGGCTTCAAATAAATGAGAATATTATATTTGCAACGATCTAGAAAGCCTTAATTACACATTGATGCAAACACTTAAACGCAATATTCATAAGAATTTAGAACTGTTACAGAGATACAGATTCCGCTAACCTTTCACATTGGCATATTAGAGTCTTCTTGCAACGCTGATTCTGTAGACTCCTATGTGGGAACAATTACTCCAATAATTTAATTGCCCAGATAAATGATGAATATACTTAATTTAATCAGAGATGGCAACAGCTGAAGACTACAATGCAACCTTTCTCCACGCATGGGACTGATTATTGCTTTTATCCACACCCAACCATCTGATTTTCAGACTCAACGGCCTGTAATATTTATTTGGTTCCTTACAGCCAAGAAATGGATCTTCAAGTCCAACTACAAATGGTACATGTCCTATATTAATGAACACGAAGCTTCAGAATTACGTCTTCTAGCAATATAGATGCTACACGGTAACACCAAGATTGGAATCTATGGAATAAGTGCGATGGCGTTTGCTGTTCGGGGTTACAGACACTTAGCTCTCAACATTCATGTCCATCTCTATGCCTCAAGTATAGCTTTGGTCCATAAATTTACACCAAGAATCATATACATCTGGTAAAGAGTTTTTTTTTTGAATGCTGCTAAAGAAAAGAACACAACTCCAACATACAGATTCTTCACACAATTTAACTCGCCCCTTATGCACAATGATAGAGCCGAACTGGTGGAGGAACAGTCATTGCATTCTTAGTTAGGAAGTATAATGACATCTTATAGCAAACCCAATATCTGCACTTCAACAACACTTCTGGATGCACTATCCCCCAAGATATTTGTCACCGATTTTTTTCAAAATGTACCATAGAAATTTAAACAAACATTTTGCATGCAACTGATTTTTTTTAAACCAACAGTTTATAATGAAAAATCATGTAATATCCGACTGAAATAGAGATTTGAATTATATATGAAGATAGATCATTACAATCTTATTTTTCCATATAAAAAATGAAATACCTCTATCACAAATCTGTCAAACTGTGAACTCCATCATGAATCCACCAAAAAACTCTTAAGGTTTCCATCCTCAAGTTTCAGAAGTGAAAGCCAAAGCTTCCCAGAATTCTCCAAGAGAAAACAATACTCAAGCATAAACCAAACATAATCCAAAATGAGCTTCTCCATGTTCTTTAATAGCACATCCCTGTGACCCTTTGTTTTCCCACTGCTTGTCTCTTGGAATTCTTTTTCTTTGCCTCTTTATTATCCCCCTCTTTTAAATTAAAATGACTTTATTATTTTTCATTAAGCTCCATTAAAATCATTTTAATACATTATTAAGTTGTCATTTAATTTTCAATGTCCTCAAAAAGGGACATTACAGTCCTCCCTCCTTAGAGATTGTTTGTCCTTAAGCAATCATGAATCTGCATTCCAATACCAAAATCCCAAATAAATCTACAAGCAGCTCTATGGCACATTCTGGGACAACTACAATCAAAATCTACCACACTGTAGAGGAATATGTTCAAATGCAACTCATTTATCAATAATATCCCTAGATCCTAAGGCCAATTTGAAGAACTATCGCTCCCATCACTTGAAGTCTTCACTTCATTCTTAGTTTTACATCTCTGTAACCCATCATAACTATCATCCGAAAAATGCAATCTTAAAATCCTCTTCCCGAAGGAGAGTACAATTCATTCCATGATGAAGTATAACCCTCTTTATACAAATCATTCAAATTCTTTTTATTTGTCATCATAAACATATTCAATTCGTCAACTTGTGGACTGAAAGAGAAATGATATGCACTCCTCACAATGCAATCAAATTCATAAGTACCACCTTCTTTTGGTAAAGACCAATGCTCACATCTATTGGACTCATACCCATTGTGCTTTCGCTACTCTACTCTATCAAAACTACAGTCTAGAGGCCTGTTATCACATAAGAAACAAGTTTGCAACCTTGCTGCAACAAATGGCATCAACATTATTAAAACTAAAAATCTGATTTTTGACCTCTTTAGGAATGCATTTCCTGTCAACTACTAGTAAGAACTTGTCAATGTACACTTCTCAAATTCGTAAATGGCCATATGTAGTACTCACCATCATGCCATCAACTCCTAACTTCACTGAAAAAACAATTGAAGGAAATGGATTCATACTTACAGCTCCATACATAGCAACGAGTTCATTAAACAAGTGGTACTTCCTACCAAGATTAATTGCATAGAGCATATCAATCTCCTTATGTTCATCAAAACAATTCAGCATACTACTGTTTGAACTGATGTAGTTCTCATTATCTTTGTCTTGTTAAATCCTAATAACTTGATCATATTAATGTTCTGATTTTTCAGATTAGACAGATCTAAAATGCATGTAATTTCCTTTATATATGGCCTCATGATAAATACATCTCCCTAGAACAGATCGGCAATTTGCTAGGCATATATATATGCCTTGTATTTGACTATTGTAGTTAATTAATAATTAACTATTAGTTAATGGACAAGGGCACCAATTTGTAGAGGAGTAGGTTGTTTCATGGAGGGCCGACCTAGAAGGGGTTGTGTCTTATGAAAAGACAAGACCCTTGGTTAATATATAAGTAGGAGCAAGATTGTGGATAGATAACATACAATACAATCTTAAGTATGCTCTTCTAGCAATCTGCTCCTTGGTGATTTAGTGCAGAAATAAAATATAATTTTCAGAATTTATTGCAGACTTCTAGAACAATAACATTCAGCCTAGAATCGTAGTAGATCGATTTGCAGCAAGGTATTAATACTCCATCAGTATTATATCTTCAGAATTTGCAGAAAACTTACATGTCTTGTTTGAGAATCTCAACTCTTTCTAACATTAAAAGATCATTAATCCTTGCTGTCCCAAGATTGAGACTACGTAGAAATCTGCCTTTAGAATTTGTCATAGCACCTATTTCATTGCTGCAAATTGACTCATTCATGAGTGTGATTCCTCACTGGTCCTTCTCTTCATTGTAATCACTTAAATAAAAAATGGTGGAAACATTGTGTATCGTTTCATCCCTACCAAGAGCATTGATCCCTTCAATAATTTGCATGATCTCCACACTCTTAGGAGTAACTTCTTGTTCTTCTAAACCATATTTTTTATTTCCTGCTTCGTACAGAGAAGTGAGCCATACTTAGTTGGTAGCAAAGTTCATTGGCCTTTTTTTCCTTGTCTTCTACAAACTTGATAGCAAGATCTCTATCCATTAACAACTGCAAGTAATCTGATTTCATCATTTCATAAGCTTCTTTGATTGTGCACAATTGAGTACTAATGACTCCACTTGCAACACCTTTTTGTCTCTCCTCAATTTGAGTTTTCCAAATAAGATCCTCAATGTGTTTGTGTGACTCATCTACCTTAGTTAATACTTGTGCAAGATTCTTTTTGTAACCAATAGCCTATCCATCAAATCTTGCAACATAAAAGGTTTTTGTTCAAATTCATTTAGCGTACATGAGCTATCACACATCAAATTTTTCAATCGGTTATCAGCCGTAGAAACATTATCAAACTCAAATATCTCACTAGATGATGGCATGCACTCTTCATAAAGCTCTACTAGGGCAGCATTGTGATCATAGGTGAATTCATCAAATAAGCTTTCCTCTTCTCCTATTTTATCAATAATGACCTACAAATCACCAATGAAGAGTTTTGAATACCCCTCACCTATAGTGATCAACTCTTCCTCCATAATATCAACCTTAGTTGATTGGAAGTCATTATCCTTTGTATTTTCATCATGCCCAATAAGAGATGTACTCAAACCAGTAGTTTGAACTTGCTTCTCATTTGTCATGGCACTGCCCTCATCTACAACTTTTCCCTCATGCCCACTTGACTGCAATAAATCTTTTTCCTTATTAGTTCCACAAACATGATCAGGTTTCAACATGTTCTAACATGTGAAACAAATCTGCTCTTTCCTCATCTAGTTCTTGCTCTTTTTGAGAGATCCAGAAACCTGTAAACCCAATGAACTTAACTCGTCTTCAGTCAATACTTCTTTGAATTTCTTAATTTTATGCTCAACCAATCTTTTGCAGAACTCATAAGCAATAGGTGATATAGCCAGTTCCTTCCTCCATATGGCCAACAAATTTGATTGCAACCACTTGCAAATGTGATTATCCTCATCTAAGATTATGGACATAATAGTTTACATGCAAGCTCTCACATTGATTGGATGATTGTTTCTAATTTCAGTTAGGAAACATTGAAACATTTGTAGAATTAGTTTATCACATTTGAGGTCCAACATAAGGATAAATGGTCTAGCTCTTGCCATAATTTATAAAATCTTAGCCCTCTTACCATAAGTAGGGGTTTTCACATCATGTAACCCTTGTAAGCTCTCCACAATCAGTTGTAGAACTTTTTTTAGTGTGGCACCATTATAGGGTGCTATACGAGCCCATATGGATGTTCCATAAACTTGTGTTGGACTAAAGCAAGCATTGAGGGCTGCAAAGCCCAATTCAGAAGCCTCCAATCTGACTGATCTACTTTGGACAAATATGTGTCTAATTCTTCCAACTTAGAGAGAACACCATAAAGGAATTTGATGGACTTCAATTGTAAACCAATTACATAGAGCTCATCCCCTACTTCCTTTTCTTTATGTAAATCCCTTAACTGATCACCATTGAATGTATCATTGAACTCTTCCGAGAAAATCACTTTTTTATCTGTCATTATCTTCGTCTTTGTTGGCCCCTTCCCTATACCACTATAATGTCCTACCCTGTTACACTCCAATTTATAACAAACCTTTCCACCATTCAACTGGTAAGACATTCTTTCAAACAACCTGTATTCATTCTATGATAGCAATATTAGAGGAGATTCTGATATGTGAATCGACTGTTGTTTCCAAAACTCAATCTTGCATGAACAACAATATAATTGCAAGCAAAAACCAATACAAACTACGACATCCTCCAATTTTTTGTTCATAACAAGTTATATTGCAAAGAACTTAATTCTTTAGATGTAGTATGCCCAGTTTAATTGACCCCTTTTACTATGTTTCTAAATCAGGAATTTTATCAAACAGTTGCCATTCACAGCACCTCACAATTACAGAGGTAATGGTGTTTCTTATTAATGTTCGAAATAGATTCGTAAAGATGAAGACAAAACATTGTTTGAGGAAATCATTCAATTTTATCCCAGTTCAATTGAACAACCCAGTGCTGAAACTTATCAATGAAGAACAAACCTCATACGCAATAGAAAATGTTCCTTGTAGAGAGCCCTGCTGGCTCTATGCTGAAGACATTTTTTTTTGTTTTTTTGAAAAGTTTTGCAAATTTTTTTTGTTTTTGAGATATAAGAAATGCAACTGAATTCTAAATTTAAAGCACAATTCCAATTCCATAATATTATTTGCAAAAAATTCAATTTTGCAAATATACATATACAATATTGTTTGATTATTAACAATTCCAATATCAAATATGCACCTTAGCATATATGCAAATCACTGCCACCAAGAAATTACATTCGCAGCCTTCCTGTATAAAAACGCAGCCTCTATTGGTGTTGACGCAAGCTCTGGAAGTCAACGCAGCATCCAATGTAAAAATCGAAGCCCATTAAAAGACTAAAGCTGCTCAATTCTGGAGATGGCAGCCTCCACAAATCTGATCGCACCTCCTTATTGCAACATAGGACTTTTAGTCAAATCGGGATTTTTGGAACCACCTACACTTAGGATTGCATGTGTAGTTGAATATGTAATTCATCTCGCAATCGAGTCAAAAAACCCCGATTTGGACTTGGAATTGCTTTTTCAAAAAGGAAAAACTTGGATATTGTAGGAGATTTTAGATGCGACTACGCATTCAACTGCATGTAGCAGTATAATTTATTAACTCCCTTTGGCTCCAAAAATGACATTTTCATCAATATCATGATATTCTCACACACAAGGTCATTGTTTCTTGTGCCCAAGATTTATAACTTTTCAACCCGGTTCCAATGAGCTATGATACTAAGGTGACCAATATAGAATACCAACAAAAATAGCAACCTTAGCATATTTAATTAAATAATAATCAGTGTAACACCGGTGCTTGGGTACTTCGGGACGCCGGGACGCTCGGACGAGTTTCCGGGATGGGGGGACAAAGGGCCTCTATTTCGGGACGGCAGGGGAACGGTGGGGGCACGGCGGCGAGGGGCAAGGGGTATAGGGGGGCGTTGTACAATATACATATATAGAACTTGAAATGCTAGTTATGAAATGGTGTTTTAGTATAACATACCAAATTGAAATACTTGAACATAGCAAAATTGCAACACAAACCAGAACCATTGAACATTCAACATAGTAACATAGTACATACCCAATAGTAACATTCAAAAATCAAAATTCAAATAGAAATTTAGTACCCATCCCGTCGGCGGCGTGGTTGTGGAATGGCGGAGGTGGGGGTACTCGAGTACTCCCAGTACCCGGTGCGGGGATGTTTTGGGGACGGGTACTTCGAGGTTTTTGGGGGGGTGTGAGTCCCCGGGTTTCACTGATAATAATCATAATTCACCCATCTTGCAAAAATGACTGAAGAAGCATCAGAATTGAAATCTGACAGCACAAGCATGATCCTGATGAAGAAAGACGATGAATGAATCCGACAAGATGACTTACTAAAAATAGACACTCCCTCCAAGATTCTTGGAGACCAAACCAGAAGCCAAAAATAAAAATTGAGAGCATCATTCAACTCCTCTAACTCATCTGAGCTCATCGAAACCATCCATTGACTCCCACCAAATGGAGTCATAACCCTCAACAAGGTCCTCTAATCACCAATATTAGCCTACAAAGACCCAGTAATAGGCTAAATCCATCCACTATCATGGTCATGCTAAAAAGGGGACATTACAATCCTCCCTCCCCAAGATTGCTTGTCCTCAAGCAATCACAGGAATCAAAGAAACACAATGATCCACCTAGATCCCAAGAATAAATATGTATAATGTCCTTGGCGTCACCTGCAAACTCCTGTGACAATAACACAATCCACAAAGCTATCCTGAATATACTGTCACCATACCAACAATGGTGACTCACCCAATCTGCAGTGCCAATCCTATCTCCACCTGAATCCCAATAGAGACGAAACTCACATCCATCCATAACAAGGAAAAATGGATATCCGATATCATTTGCTAGATCAAAACTCCCTACACACTCTACCAATCTGCCATGAGTATGAAGTCTATCTGTGCAACAAGATCTAGTACTCCCAAAAGCATCTGTACCATAACCCAGATATCCATCCTCTAGAAAACCATCATGGATATGTTGACTCTGCAAGTAGCCTCCTACTAACTTGCAACAACTAACTCTATCAACTGAAGAGGGTGTAAGCCCATCCCATAAAGGATGGTATGAACCCAAAGCCAACCCACACCTGCGTGAAACCAAGTCCTCTACCTGTGGGTCAAAAGAGAAATGATGAGCACTCCTCATTGTGTAGTTGCGATAAAATGCTCCAATGTCTGTCAGAGGCTCATCATCATCAAACCGAGATGGCTCCAATCTCTGTCTCCGAACAACTGGTTGGGCAAGATCCCGGGAAACCCTCTCAACAAACCCAACCACAAAATCCCTATGGGGAAGCATTGTAGTCAAAGTCTCTACAATCTTTCCCACCAAAACCTAAATACCGCAAGAACCCCAAATGAGAGTACCCTCAAAAGCTCCGAGTGCTCCCTCCTGCAATTCCAGACTCTCGAGCAGATACTCCATAAATGACTCTATGCAATAGAAATAATATGAAGAAGCATCAACCTGCTCCCTTGCAACCCACGGGTGATCCCTCTGAAACTATGGCACTACCAACTATCTATCGCTATCAACTAGATGAGATGAAGAAATAGATTTGTTTCCGACAGAAGGAAACAAATCCCCATGAAAGCTCGTCTCCAAATTAGATGATACCCTGCCCAAATCCTGTGAAGAGGGAGTAGTGTCAGTAACTACCACACAACTCTCTGAAGAATCCACTACTGTCACATCAGGACTCCCAATAACCTGTTCTGCATCATCTGTCAATGTTCTAACTACTGGAGGACCTGTTACAACAAGAAGCTCTTTGCAGTCCTCCACTAATGTACTCATCTCATCTGTAACTACTACACTTGTATCAAGGTTGGATGTAACTGTGCCCTCAACACATCCATCACTACAATCTGTGGATATCAATTCACCACCAACCACCACTATATGAAGTTGAACTGGACCTATGGTTGGCATAGACTATTCTCTCTCTAACTCCACAGTCATCTCACTCAACTGCATCTACGACTCCTGAAGAGCCAACTAGGTGCTCTCTAACACCACAGAAGTCACATCAAGCTCATGGGTGAGCTCAACTGCCTCCTCTTTCCCTAACAATGCCTCATAACAAGTGCTACCCCACTCAAGAAGGTAATCCCTGTCAGCTACTAACTGTAAATAATTATGCTTCAAGATCCTGACAGCCTCTTGAAGTGAATGAATCTCTGCTAGGAAAAGACAACTACCACCGTGCTCATCTGACATAGGAGCACCCCAACCATATACAGCCAACATCTGCCAGATAGCATCATAATACTCAAGAGCTGAAGAAATATCACTATCACTCACCTTCAATTGACAGGTCACATGATGTCTCTGCATACCCTGGCTCCTACGAAAGCTCTCTGACTCACTAATTGCACTGTGATAGGAAACTGAATACTCGTTGCTCACCACATTATCACTAACATCATGTGTGCTAACAACCTCGCACATGTCCATCAACGAGGTACTGCTACTAGGTACCTCTACAAATATCTCATCTGAAGAAGTGGAAGCCACAACTATATCAAACTCCTCACATGTCGTTGCTTCCCCCTCTACTGTAAGTCCCTGTAAACCATGATCCTGGGACCTATCATCATCGCTTGACAACTCTGAGTCATCATTCAATGTCTGACATGATTGACCAGACTCATTGTAGCATAAAACAACCCCATACACATCATCAGAGGTGCCCATAACACTAGTATCCACATCGTCTAATTGAGACTCCTCTACAATCTCCTGTTGCTGCATACATGACTCAATGTCAACATGTAGATCAACATCACTATGACATGAATCTACATCGTGTAACTCCTCAACACTCTAATCATGAGTGTTATTACCAAGTGACTCCATGCCCTCGTCTTCTACACATGAGAAGATTGTTGTCCCCTGCATTGATATAACACTATGACTTCTGCCATAAAAATCAGAATTGTCAGTGCTCATATCCTCCTCGCAGTCTTCAAATACAACCTCAACATCTAATGAGTAAGAACCCATAGTGGCATCAACAGCACCATCAACATGATCAAATAAGGAACTATTGTCCTAAAAATCAGACCTTGTGTCACCGACATTTTCAGTACCACTAATTGGTGTGAGGTTGTCATCAAGAGTAGTCAACATGTCATCATTGTTTTCTTGTTCACTAACTCTGGTCTCATCAAGATGTTGGGACTCGGTGTTGTTGTCCTTAATGAAACAGACACATCCACATGCCCCTGTGTAGAATCTCCAACATCATAACTGCAAATAGGATTAGTGCCTACCCCACTAAGCACAAGAGCATCTTCACCATGACACTAGCTACTGAAAACTCATTGTGAAGACTCTTGGATGTCTCACCTGTGAAAATCTCTAGTTTATCTTCTTGCATTCTTCGTGACGAAGACTTTTTGAAGAAGAAAACCATAAACCTAGCTGCCTTGTCAACAGTTGTCGGATCGGAAAGCCTTGGATTTAGCCTTTCCTGAGTTTGCCTCAGTTTCTCCATTTCATTTGCCAAAGCAACTGTTTGCTTCCCGAACTTAGACACACTGCCAAACTGGTTTCCATATTTACTGGATTTCCTATATTTATCCATTATTAAAATAACCTACGCGAGTGTTGATCACTCACAAATCAAGCATGGAACTCAAAATTTCCAACCCCGCGGGATCACAGGAAACCACTTGGATACCACTGTAGAGAGCCTTGTTGGCTCTATGCTGAAGAATTTTTTTTTGTTTTTTTGAAAAGTTTTGCAATTTTTTATTTATTTTTGAGATATAAAAAATGCAACTAAATTCTAAATTTTAAAGCACAATTCCAATTCCATAATATTATTTGCAAACAATTCAATTTTGCGAATATACATATATAATATTGTTTGATTATTAATAATTCCAATATCAAATGTGCACCTTAGCATATATGCAAATCACTGCCACCAGGAAATTACAAACGCAGCCTCTATTGGTGTTGACGCGGACTCTGGAAGTCAACGCAGCTTCCAATGTAAAAATCGCAACCCATTAAAAGACAAACGCTGCTCAATTCTGGAGATGGCAACCTCCACAAGTCTGATCGCACCTCCTTATAAACCAGGTGCAACCCTCAGCATGTAAAACGCAACAAATAGTGAACAATTTTGATATACAACAGCTCCAAAATTGTAACCAGCATAATCAGAATTAATTCTCTGATATTCAGAGCACAATTCACCACATCTTTCAGTGATTCAAAGTGCAGACACAGAGGAATCAACCCTCACAAAACCCTTGTTGAAACCTTTCAACAAATTCTCCATGAAATTAAAACAATAGCCAAGAATGAATCAATTGATTTTGCACAAAGCATTGATTTTATAATAAAATACATCTTTTTCAAGACACCAAAGGCAAATAGCTTCTCTCACACACTTTTCACTTAAAAGTCCTTTGCTTTATACTTAGGCACATATTTGAATAATATAATTTTTTAACTCCCTTTGGCTCCAAAAATGACATTTTCATCAATATCATGATATTCTCACACACAAGGTCATTGTTTCTTGTGCCCAAGATTTAAAACTTTTCAACCCAGTTCCAACCGGGTTATGACACTAAGGTGACCAATATAGAATACCAGCAAAAATAGAAAACTTAGCATATTTAATTAAATAATAATCATAATTCACATATCTTGAGAAAATGACTGAAGAATTATCAGAATCGAAATCTGATAGCACGAGCATGATCCTGATGGAGAAAGACGATGAATGAATCCGGCGAGGTGACTTACTAAAAATAGACTCTCCCTCCAAGATTCTTGGAGCCCAAACTGGAAGCCAAAAATAAAAATTGGGAACATCATTCAACTCCTCTAACTCATCTGAGCTCATCGAAACCATCCATTGACTTACTATAAATAGTAAGTCCCACCAAACGGAGCCATAACCCTCAACAAGGTCCTCTAATCACCAGTATTAGCCTACAAGGACCCAGTAATAGGCTAAATCCATCCACTATCATGGTCATACTAAAAAGGGGACATTACATTCCTTTATATCAATAAACATATCCTTCAATATAGCATCTTCTCAACCAAAATAAAAGAGGGATACAGAACCTGGTTAGCTGTTCGAAGATAATAAGAACTTGTAAATCTCTATACTTTACGCATGGAACCAGATTTCTACAATTGTCAGAATCACACAAAGTCTCACTTAATAGATTAGCTGCACAAATTGTCGTGACTATTTCCTGGCCTACGGGCTAACAAAAATTCCAAAACTCTTCCCTTGCTACCTGTCACAGATATCCAAGGTTGTTCACATTGAGGTAGCCTTTAGTTGTTTCTAGCTTATAAGTGATATTTTTTTCCAAAAGCTTAATATGTAAGTAGACAACTGTCATGTCCCCATCCCAAACAGAATTTTGATAATAAAATATTAGTTTTTTGATAGGTGATAATAAAATATTATTAAATTAATAATAATAATATTATATATATTGAAATAAATATATGATAATATTAAATAGATAAACAATAATATAATCACAATATAATAATGTTAAAATAAATAATAAAAGTTCAAATTTAAATAAATGAATTAATAATAATAAATTTATGATATATTAAATATAATATACCACTAATATAAGAATAAGATAATTAAAATAATATAATATATAGTCAATACAATAATATAATAAATAGTGATCATTATAAATAATAAATAACAATTCAATAAATTACTAGTAAATAATACTTAATGATTAAATAAATAATAAAAATTAAAATTTATTTATTTATTTCCTTCTAAAGTTTTTGATCGTTATAAACCAAAACTATAATCCCACTAAAACATCCCAGCACAATCATTGAATGATATATTAAAACAATGATTAAAAGCCAAGGCCCACAAGACGCAATTTATCACAAAGGGATCGACCATTGAGGTTGCTTCCCCATGCAGATATAAGAGGGGATAGAAAACGACATGAAAGAGGACCATCGAAGAAGCATACTAGAAAATCCAATCAAGGAATAGAGAGAATCACGCAACTGACACTATTAATATTTGTGTCTTGTAAAACCAAACTTACAACAAGCACTCGTACCACATACTGACGACATCTCGTGAATCTCATTGATTATCTATAATTACCAAAGCCTTGCGAACATGAAGGAATAGTAGCGATTGATATTCAAAAAGTTGCAAACTATAAGTTATGGCCAAAGTAATGCATCCCAACCTCAAAACTAGAAATATATGGGGGTAACTATGGGAAGTCAAATCATCCAATAGGAAAATAGGGAGGAATTTGGTCTTGTAACAATAATCATCGAACAACAGACTTGTGAACAGAAATCCTAATTAGAATCAAACATACGGACAAGTCCAAGCATTCGGAGAATTTACAAAATCAGCAAGTTACGTAGCATCTGGTATCACCAACAAACAACATGATAATTTTATCAGCGCAATTATTGTTGGCATTGAGTGATGGTAACCGGTAAGCCTACTACCGGTACAAGTACAAGTATTGTCATTGATTGGCAAAAGAAAGAGTTTTGTCATCTCTATTAAGTCTAAAGATCCAAGGAGGTCTGTATGAAGGAAGGATGGTTTGGCAAATGGTGCCAACATATAAGAACCGGTCACTATACAAAGCATCAACAACCAGGTAATGTACACAGTCAAGAAAAGGAGGATTTAACCTTCAACCAAGGACTTGGCTACAACCGGTGTAGTCAAAAACAAAGAGAGCAACAGCAAACCGGTGTCAACAACACAACCGAGGAAGGTGCAACCGGTAAGCCAAGGAAGAGACAGTAACAAGTCAAAGACCCTTACCTGTTCACAGCATGAGGATCTCTACCGATCTAGTAATGACTCCGGTGTGAACCAAGGAAGTCATAGTCAACTATCTGTTCCAACCAACTCTTTGACCAAGATTTTTTGCATCAAATCCGAAGGTCTTTGAGTTAAACTGGTGATCGATTTGAGGCGCGTCTGGAGGTTTTAAAGCCGGAATCAGTGGCTTTAAAACAAAGCGTTATCTCTTGTAAAGGAAAGATGCTTGACACGCATCTATTGTTTTCTTTTTACAGCAGATAAATCAAGGGCATGCATCGGATGTTTCCCTAGTGAACTGGTACTCCACTAAGTGATGAATCCGATAAGGATCTGTAATTAGGTCATGCATGATGAGCGCAATTAGGGCTAGGGCTCTATATATTCTTCTGCCTGAGGCAAATAGAAGTTGTCTTCATTCTGCCGAGAAAAAGAGTGAACCTGTATGCTGAAGGACCTAGGGGTGAAGAGAAGAAAGAAGAAGTGTGTAGAGAAGCACAATAGGAGAGGAGAACACACCTGCAGAGACCGGTGATGCTTCTCAGTTGAGCACAAACAGAAATCTTATCAGGCTATGCATAGCCATCTGTAAAAGGTCAATTCCTCTATTGTTCTCTAGCAATTACAATAGTTAAATCTCAATAGTTGGGTGGACTCTAATAGGTCCCTTGTATCAAATCCCCTAACCGAGTGACATCTTGAAAGGTGTTCTAAGTCCTCTAACCAGGCAAGCACTAACCGGCCTCTTGTAACAAATCCCTTAACCGGGTCGCACCTAACAGTGTGTTGTAATCCTTTAACTGGGAAGGCTCTTAACAGGGCGTACTCCAGAAGAGTACAAAATTTCTGAGGTTCCCTCACACCGTGGTTTTCACCCTAATCGGGTTTCCACGTGATAAATCTAGTGTCACTTTATGATTGTTTGCTTGCTATCATTATATGCTTAAATCTGTCTTAGCTTACAATTGCAAGTATACTTCACTAGATTTAAAAGGAAAAGTTTTTGAAGGTGCTGATTCACCCCTCCCCTCTCAGCACCGGTTGGGACTGTCAATTATATATTTACCCAATGTACATTACTGAGAAGCAATGAAACTCATCCAAAAACAATAAAATTATCATACCATCATCAACATTACAAAAGGATCTGTCAACAAGGATTCAGAGGGAAACAACAATAACAAACACAAACTCAATATCTGCCCATTTGCACAACACAAGTGCCATTTGTGGTCTCATACCTGAGTACACACCTGATTGGGCGCTCAGAGACATATATTGGACTAGTATAAATGGTATCGATACAGATACATATTATGCTTGTCGCCTAGCTCAAGAAGCTTCCATAGATTGTAATACCATTTTGAGTTACCTATTGTTGATCTGATGAATGGAATTTATATATCTCTGGAGTTATTCAGATAGGCACTCGGGCAAAGGAATAGATCAAGTGGAGTTGACTTTAGGTTATCAACTCATAAGTTTATAGAAGAATTGTGGTTGTAATTCACAACAAGCATAAGAAATCAAGTAGTTGTCCCTTAATAATAAGATATCCAGATTGGGGATATTACACAACTTTCACCAACGGACCTATTGCAAAGTTATTTTTAACAACTCCCTTAGATATCTACTGCTAGCAATAGCGCTCTTTCCAAGTGCTTCCAATCTTAAAGAAAAGAACAATGTGGGCATATGGACAACGTTAAAACTCATTCAGCTCTACTATTAGATGTCATTGTAAGACAAAATAGAACAGACGGCTTCTCAAGAAACAACACAAGGTTCCAAATTGAAGGTGGATATTAGTCATCCATTCCCGATCATTTCAACTCTCCAACCATAGGCATGAATTGATGATGCGCCAATTAACACGACCATTCAGAAAGTAGCAGTTGTGGCTAAATATACATCTCCAAGAAACCTTCAAACTCGAAAATAACCGAGCTCTGTGTATTATAACACCCAATATTTCATATAAGGATATCTACGTTGAATTTCTTTCACTCCAAAAAAGGCTATTGGCTACTACATATTGTGATAGAGTGCAAATTAACAACTCAGATACAATTCCACCAGGAAAGTTTGTAGCTCCACACACACACTCTTAGCTTATTTCATTTTGTCCAGACTAATTCCCAGGGATATCTTAATTCTCGGCACCACACAAAAGCTAATGAGATCAACGAATATGGAAAATGTGTTTTATATACTTGAAACGACTATGGTTCTAATGTTAGCAAAGAGTACTATAGTTAGACCCGATAGTTGTAATGCCCAAAAAAAGGATTCTCTTTTCTTCGAAATAAAGCTAAAACTTCTAATATACTCTATTCTTGTTCTCATAGTGACTCATTGAAAAGGCATCAATATTCCGCACAAAAATTTTGTTCATGGCAAGGATAGTAGACTTCATATAATGAGCAATTCATATCATTGCAACACAACATAAATGAGTTGCCCAAACATTAGATATACCATTCGCACTTATTGATGGCATCTCCTTCTCCAATTCATATTCTTGACAAGGACTTAATTAAACGCCAATACAATTGAGAAATCAATTAATTTCTCCCCCGACACCTTTTTAACACACTTGTCAATCCTTTTTTTGCAGTCAATCTCTCAACAACACTTGTGCAATGCAAATAGCCAGTAGTATGACTCTATTTGATTCTTAGCATATATAGATACAAGACTACGGCTCTCGCAATATTTGAAATTCAAAACTTCATGAAAAATTCACTCCCGCGGCTATCCACACTTGAAGATAGAAGACCTTAGCAAGACTCACCAGTCTATACTCCCAATACGGCAATAGAAGTTGTAAAAATACCAACACGCACTCCCGATGATCTCCAGGAGAACAAGTTAGAAGGTTGGACACATGGTTGTCAGACGCTCAATACGATGTAAGTCAATCCAGAGGTGTGAGTCGAACTCGGTTACTTAGTATGTCTGTTCAATTTCTTAAAACTCTCTAGACCAATAAAATACCCACATTAAAGACTTCGTTGTCTAATCTTCATAAATATAATTTCCCAATTTTGTAAAAAATTATCACCTTCATTCTCAGATAAAACATAGCTGCAAATATTTAGTCTCTTGTTGAAGAAACAAACTTGGAACCTTACAAATTTCTCTCCAATGGACATTCGACAATTTCCCTTTTAAACCTCACAAGCTATGAGGAGAACTAGCTCTGACACCACTACACTATCCCCCAGGATATTTGTTCTAGATTTTTTCAAATTGTACACAAATATTTTGCATGCAACTAATTTCTTTAAAACCAACAATTTATCCTATAAAATCATGTAATATCCGACTAAAATAGAGATCTGGATTATATATGAAAATAGATCATAATTGTTAATATTTCAGAGTTTGAAAAGAAAATAACAATCTATAGATGATCTTTTAGAACTAAGACTTAGGCCCTTTCAAAAATATAGATGAATAGAAGATAGATAATACCCGATTTAGATGCTTGAAATCTGTTGAATGATTGTAAGAAGAAGTCTTCAATCCAATGCTATTATTCTGCTCCAATCGGCTCTTTAAGTCTGCTACAATCGGCTCTTTAAGTCTACTACAATTTGCTCTTTAAGGTCTACTATAATGCCTCTCCAATTCTGCTACAATATATAAACTTAGGTTTGCTCCAAATATGTATTTAGGTCTGCTACAGGTGTGGGTTTAGGTTTGTTATTCTTCTTTCCAAATTGCCAAGAAGCTGCTATAATGTTGGAACAATTATGCAATGATGATCTGAATTATAAGTCTGTTGAAAGTGCAAAATAAGGCAGTCATGTTATGTTTTCAATGATGCCTAATTCGCACTCCTCGATCCCATATAAGTATGCCTCAAGAGAGGTGTCTCTTTAATATGATAAGGCAGCCGACTTGCATATGCAAATCGTCCCTCTTCTCAATCATAATGTGATATGTCATATAATAAGTAGCATACTTATTATTTATTTAATCTTTGCCAAGTCCATAATATTAATAATCATTTGCAATGTAATTTATCTTTGTTTCAAGGCCACAAATATTAACACTCCCTCTTGGACTTGAGGGAAAGATCAATAACATTGACCTCATAATGTAATCACTAGATCTCTATCACACTAGATCTCATTTTGACATATGAATTATAGTCATCAGTAGATTTCAATCTAAGTGATCTCAATGAATATGGAACCATAAAAAATATAATGTATTCATACCTAATGTAATCATGCCTAATGTAGTCAATGTGATTAATTATCCTCAAGATGTCTCAACCTTTGTAATATCATCTACTACAAGATATAAGGTTATTCAAACATAACACATAATGTAAGCATCGTTCACATGTAATGAGAAGTAAGAAGCATCATTGACATTATCCTCCTGATGTAAACAATAATCACATATAGATCTCAACTTTATGTATAGCATTATCTCAAAAAGAATAATAGATCTCAAATCTATGTAAGAAAAGGTATCATCAATATAACAATAGATCTCAAATCTATGTAATCAGAAAAGCTATCATCAATAAATCTCAAATTAAGTATCTCCCACAAGATAATAACAATTATAAAGTCATCTTAAGTATCAATCACATAATGTTAGCATGATGTAAGGTGTGGATTTTCTTCATGTGAGTTTCCATCCACAAGTTCTCTGAAAGATAGTCTTCATTGGTGATTCTATCCAAGAGCCTCAACACTCTAATATCCAAGAGCCTCAATGCTCAAATATGCAGGTGCTTCAATGCTCAAATGTCAAGAGCCTCAACACTCAAATATCAAGAGCCTCAATGCTCAAATATCAAGAGCCTCCATGTTCAAATATCAAGAGCCTCAACACTCAAATGTCAAGAGCCTCAACGCTCAAATGTCAAGAGAAAAAATCATATTTTCACCACATAATAATTTGATCGTTACTTAGATTTAACATAGCAAAGAATCATATTCTCAACGGATAGTAATATTTGATTTATTTACAAGTGATGTGATATCTCTTCAAAAAAAAAATTGCAAAATCTAACAAGGAATTAGAAAGGGTTTATAACATGACTTTTAAGTTCATGAAGGCCCATATATAAACTCCCTCTCCAGGTGAAGACTAAAGGACAAGTTGTTCAGATTCTGTTTCTTTTACTTCTGCAATAGAAGCTTGATGATTGTTTCGATCTAGACAATTTGTTGTCTTGTGACCAAATTTGTCACATCTATAGCATTGTACCTTAAAGAGATCTCTCTTTTGAAAATTGTTGTTTTGATAGTCTCTCCCTCTCCATCCATTATTGTGAGAGTTCCTTTTTTGCCTGATTTGATAATCTCTTCCTCTTCATCCATTATTGAGAGAATTCCCTTCTTGCTTGTTTTGATAATCTATCATTCTTTTGTTCCTAAAGTTTCTTTTTCCTTTGTCTTGAAATTCTTTTTTTCTTTTGAAATCATCTTTCCTTCTTGATTGTGAGTATATTTGAAGTTCTTTAAAATTCGATCCTCTAGTTATTAGTCTCGATTTTTCTTGAAGACAATCAATTTTTAATTTATCAAATTTAGGCAATATAGGACGTGCACTGATTCCTTGAGTAAAGGAGTCCCATGAGAGAGGTAATTCGTTAAGTGCTATCATAGATAGTTCATTTTCATCGTAGGTGTGGCCAATAATTGCCAATTGATTTCTTAACTCAGTAATTCTCATAAAGTATGATGTGATAGATTTTCCTTGACTCATCTTGATTCATGAAATTTCATTTTTAAGAGTCATAATTCTACTTGTATTATTAATTTCAAACATTCCTGATAATGTAGAGAACATTAAATAAGTTGACTCTAGATAGGAGATGGTGGGTATGATATGGTCCTTTACGCTGTCAATTAGAATTCTCATAGCTTTGTTATTACCCTTTTTCCATTCGTGTGTCTTATCTTCATCCATTTCAGCTTTAGGTGGATTTTCTATAATTGAATCTAATTCTAGTTCTCTGAAGGCAATTAGTATTCTAATTTTCCAAGATAAGAAGTTTGTGGCTCATTCGAGTCTTTCTCGTAGTCTAACTCCACTTGTCATATTGAATTTCTTAGTATTAAAAGTGTTAGATTGATTTCCTTAATCTAAAAGTAGATCTTTTACTCACCAAAGCTCTGATACCATGTTAATATTTCAGACTTTGAAAAGAAAATAACAATCTATAGATGATCTTTTAGAACTAAGACTTAGGCTCTTTCGAAAATATAGATGAATAGAAGATAGATAATAGCCGGTTTAGATGTTTGAAATCTGTTGAATGATTGTAAAAAGAAGCCTTCAATCCAATGCTATTATTCTACTCCAATCGGCTCTTTAAGTCTGCTACAATTTGCTCTTTAAGGTCTATTATAATGCCTCTCCAATTCTGCTACAATATATGAACTTAGGTCTACTCCAAATATGTATTTAGGTCTGCTACAGGTGTGAATTTAGGTTTGTTATTCTTCTTTCCAAATTGCCAAGAATCTGCTATAATGTTGGAACAATTATGCAATGATGATCTGAATTATAAGTCTGCTGAAAGTGTGAAATAAGGCAGTCATGTTATGTTTTCGATGATGCCTAATTTGCACTCCTCGATCCCATATAAGTATACGTCAAGAGAGGTGTGTCTTCAATATGATAAGGTAGCCAACTTGCATATGCAAGTCGGCTTTTATAATTATTTTTATTCAACCACTAACCTCAATAGATAGCTGACTATAATGCAGGTTGGCCCTCATAGCAATTTCAACAATTCAATATGCAAGTCATCCCTCTTCTCAATCATAATATGATATGTCATATAATAAGTAGCATACCTATTATTTATTTAATCTTTGCCAAGTCCATACTATTAATAATCATTTGCAATGTAATTTTCTTTGTCTCAAGGCCACAAATATTAACAATAACAATCTTATTTTTTCATATAAAAATGAAATACCTCTATCACAAATCTGCCCAGTTGTGAACTTCGTCACGAATCCACCAAGAAGTGAATTGGATTTCTGTCCAATCCACCAAGAAATCCTGAAGATTTCTATCCTCAAGTTTCAGAATTGAAAGCAAAGCTACCCAAAATTTTCCAAGAGATAACAATAATCAAGCATAAACCAAGCATAATCCAAAATGAGCTTTTCCATGTTCTTTAATAGCACATCCCCGTGACCTTTGTTTTCCCTCTATCTGTCTCTTGGAATTCTTTTTCTGTCTCTTTATTATCCCCCTCATTTAAATTAAAATGACTTTATTAATCTTCATTAAGCTCCATTAAAGTCATTTTAATACTTTATTAAGTTGTCATTTAATTTGCAATGTCCCAAAAAAGGGACATTACATTGGAGCATGCAATTCAAACAACGGAAATTGAAATTCGTCTCCCCACCTTTTAAATTCCACACAATTGTTATTATTGTTCTATTTGGCATACACCTCTGCTCCGGTTCAATATGTCAATATTGTACCATACCATTATTTCCTCAATGTACAGCCTTGGCACAGAATGCACTCGACAGCCCTGTTGGTGAATGTAACGCCTACAAAAAGATTATACTTTGCAAATGATATCCTCCAATTGTTCCTAATCATTGTTGTAACATCTATTCTCAGCTCACAAAGAATACATTTTATAGCTTCATGTCACAAAGCCCACCAACTCGGACTCAACAAAGGTCCAAGTCGCCCCAAGATTATTGCAGATAGCAAGAACAAAGTCTTGTGACTCATACATTTCCTACTCCCCAAAAATGCCCAAGAAAGCACTCATGCCATTTACTCGAATCCTTGAAATATTTTGAATCATTCAAGGAAATATTTTAATCCCCATCATAACAATTTTATCATATATATATATATATATATATATATATATATATATATATATATATATATATATCCCAATATATCCCAAAACTTAAATGAGTAATGCTTGGCATGACAAAATATAATCACCAGTTTTCTTTTTCATTATTAAATGAAAACATTCAACTTATGGGTAATATAGAAGATTTTGAATAATGAGTCAAACTTCACTATTAAGCAACCTAAACCAAAGCCTGCAAATTTAAATACTTTGTAAAAGTAATGTGAGATATCTGAATAATACCTCCAACTGGAACTGGATTTCCGACCAATTGATCAGCAAATTCTAAGGGTTCCCATCCTCAGAATTAATTCTAAATTGAAAGTTTGAAGCTCCCAAAACCTCCAAGAGGAAATAATAAACACCCTGCATTCTCAAAATGAGCCTCTCCTTTTAAAGCCAATTGCAGAACTCTTGACATTCCATCAGCTTGTCTCTTGACATTCCATTTCTTTGTCTTTTAATTTGAAATAAAGTGACTTTTATTTTATAATTCTGGTTGACATAAAAAGTCACTTTAATTGCTCTATTAAATAATTAAATTAAGTTGTCATTATATTTCCACAACTTAAAATTTTTAATTATTTAATTAATTTCTAATGTCCCAAAATGGGGACAGTACATTCATTATCTAATGCAAACCTAACAACAGTCAATACCAACTCGGGAGGAATAGAATGTAATGTTGGAAGAGAAACTATCTCTGAGGAATAGAATGTAATGTTGGAAGAGAAACTATCTCTGAGGTCCAGTGATTGAGTTATGGGTGCTTTGAAGGATCTGCAGATTTCATTACTGCCTTTAACATTACTATTTCTTCATCTTGTCCTATCCAATGGTGCATGTCTTCCATGATGTAATGGTTTCACTTACAAGACTTCTCATCTCTGTGCTATTTGTTGTTGATGACGAACTGTTGACATCAACAACATTCTAATGCTGCAATTCCCAGGGCACTGATAATTTAATAAATCTCCTGTCTTTTCCTATTTAATCCCCAAATCTCCCCTTTTGCTCATTGATTTTTCCTACATATATCCATGTGTGGGGTGAGAGACGACCTTCCTGCAAAGGTCGAGACTTTTCATCGTGACTCTCACTCTTGTGTATATTATTTAATATTTAGTATTATAATATATATATATTATAATAATACGCAATATATTACCATTTAATGTATTATATCTCTTATTTGTTGTTTATTTGTATAATTATTATTTATTATTTTATTGATCTAATATTATATTTATTACTTATTCACTATTAGGGTATTATTATAATGTGATTATTTATTGAATTTGATTTCAGAAATAGGGGACGTCACACCTCCATGATATCATCTCCTTCAATCTCCATGTACTCTTCATCTTAGTTTTAGTAGGTGACTCTCTTACATCCATGTCCTCGTAGAGCTGAAGTGAACTTATGGCTCTGTTTTCTTTAGAGCTTAGAGTCCAAACTCCTATGCATGCTGACTGATTTGTATCTTCTGTAAGATCACCTATAGGCTGCAAGTCACAAACAAGTGCTTCTTCTTCCTTCACTAACCCTCTTCAAGGGCAACTTCTGATTTTTCTTTTATTTTTCTTTCGATGTACTTCAACATGCCCATTTTACTAGGTCTCAAGATTACAACCAAACTTTAGAAATCATCAAAGGAAACATGTTTTTCAAAACCCTCAGACATGCTTTTGTACTCTTCAAAGAGTTGGAAAGTGTCTTGTTCATAACCCCTTTTTCATCAGATCTTCAACTCTGCTAAAACCCATTGTTGTACCTCTAAATTTTATTGAATCTCCCAACAAGATAGCAGAAAAACTCTACTTTGCTACCACTGTGGTGTCCCATCCCAATGTGAAACCAATTTCTTACTTTGTCAAACACTTGGAGTACAGTTGAATATGAATGGTTCTGAATATTATCATCTATTTGATTTGTTCAATGCTTTCATAACATTTTTCCCCTTCATGTAATTCATCTTGACCTTCACACAATCAAGGAGACATTATGACAAACAATTTGATATCATACCATATGACTGAATATTTGAAGTCTAAACTTCATTGACTGCTGTATCCAACTCAGAAAACCAAATTGATGCACATATAATGCTCTAACATTAATGAACAGCCAAAATAAAGAACTCAAAAACTGTAACAGCTGGAACAATGAATTTCAGTATAAATTCCTTCTTGTCATACAAGGATTGTGATATTACAACAACAAATAGACTTCATCAACAGTTCTTCATTTAGCGTACAACCCCAAATTACAATAGCACACCAAGAATGCTGTCCCAATATTTGTCTGGCAATAGCAAAATAAATTCAAACAGAACTTTAAACCTGCATATTTGATATCAATCTCCATTGCCCAACTATGGGAATTCATATGCAAAGATACCCAGAACAATATAGGAGATGCCCTAGGAGATATGAGCAAATGAGGGTTTTGTCTTGGCTATAGACTTCATAAATTTGCCTATCAAACCATGGAGATTGATCAACTTTTTCAACCTGCAAACAAACCGCCCCATTTTGCCTTCAATCAATCTATGAATGCCAGATAAACCCCATAAAGCTGTCAAACCTTGGAAATCTGAAGTCTATTAAGTGCAAGTATAATCTCTGGATGAGATTATCAATTGAACACCTTTGGATGATGTCTCATACCTGTAGGAACTATTCCTCTTGAGAGTTTTTAATCTCAAAAGTCTGGATCTTCAGCAGCAAACCCTTGCTCTCCAAAAAATATTCAACAATTTGCAAATGATCAATCATAAAGAAAAAGCACTAAGTGTGCCTTTTATATGAACACCAAAAAGCAATGCCTTATTTGGCTTATTTTTAATCATTAAATATTAAATGATTTTTTGCTTTATAATATTTCCAACATTGGCATCCCATTTGGCATAGTAATTAAAAACTTTATGACATTAATATATTAAATGCACACTTGACCCCTTATATCCCCTTTAATCATAAAGATAGTTAATTTAAGTAATTATATTAAAGTTGATGCTAGATTAGACTTTAATTAATCAAGTAAAATCATTAAACTCCTTTAAATGCCAAATATCAAACCAACAATTAATCCTGCCAACTTTCTAGATATAACCATAGTGCCCTTTGTCCATCCCGATGACTTACCATAAATAGTATGGATCCAAACATCCAAGTGACTTACAAAAAATAGTGTATTAAACGGAGCATGAAAGACCCTTGGAAGGGAAACCATAAATAAATTGATGCACTAAGATGGAGAGTACTAAAATAGACACCCAAAGGGTGAGCAGAATAACCTTGAATCACCCTCAAAGGGCCCCCTAATCACCATATTAGCCTATGAGGACAGCTGATAATAGGCTAACCTCTCAAAATAACTAATGCTTAGGAAGGTGTAAAAATGGAAACATTACAAGGACTGAACCTACTGTCATAGAAATTGCCACTTACATAACAAGAGAGTCACTCACAAAGCTGCACATTGTTTAGAATTTGCCAAAGGGTGAGCAGAATAACAACCAAAAAATAAAGCCACAAAAGACTCTTAACTAATGGCATAAGACAATGGCATAAGACAAATACTAAGTAATTATTTGGAAAACAAAAATTTGATGTTTACTTGCTAATTCTTCTCTTCCTTCATAAGCTTGGTCTTCTTTATCCAGTTTGCTAATATCAACGAGCAATGCTGAAAATATTTGATTTCTAAGATGTCCCCCTAGGAGACCATGACAGGTAGAGAGTAAATTCTCCCATGAGAGTACAATATATATAGAGTAAAACCAGGACTCTCTACTTTGTCAAAATACAGACTGTTTCAGTTGAATGGATAAGATATTCATGAAGTTCATGCAGATGATAAATCACATTAAACTGCTTTAGTACAGTAGAGTTTTGGATTTTGTCGTACCGATCAGAAATTTTAGACTTTGGCATCACCAACCAATATACATCAATAGTAATAATTAAATGTGTCAATGTGTAATCGGCCGGAAAACTCCCTCTGGTGCATCATAAAACCACCTGAAATAGAAACAGAAAAAAATTGAAGTTAACTGGGGCATGCATGACCAGCAAATGAGCATTTGAAAGAATGTATTGCATTTTAAATGAAAATATAGATTTGAATCCCCAAAAGAAATCAACTAAGCTATATTACATTGGAAAATTTATTTTTTCTCAAAAGCTATTTTATACGAGGCATATGATTAACTGACAAAATAGACAATCTTATAAATATAGCTGATCAGTCATCATTGAGTGAATAACTTAACCAATAATGAGTTACTGAAATATCAAGAAACGGGCACCTGAGGGAAACACCTAAGGAGCTGCCTAGAACATTTCCGTTAGATATGAGCAGTGCCATGTGGTGAATGAGTATTTAGTTACTCTTATTTAGCTACTGTCAGTTGTTGGTGAGTGTTTTCTGCCAAGCATCACATGCCACTGCTCATAAGTCAACAAGTGCCTATGAGGAAGACCAATTAAATTTAGTTCTTTATAGATGACATAGCAGAAAAACTACCAAAGAGATGATCGACAAAATCATCTCAGGAGAAGCTTGAACTACACTACCAATCTATAACATATTTATTACAATAAAATGTCCCAATGCAATAAGATGCTAAGCTGTGTAAATCAATATATTAATATGGATCACCTAAGTCATTTTTTATTACCAAAAAACCATATATATTAGAACTTGAAAAGAGTTGATTAGTGTAAACAATGATTTGTGGAAAGGTGAGCAGGAAATCACCTAGGGCTTGCAGTGCAAAGAGAGCAGCGTTCAGCAGATTAGCAAGAGCATTCGTGATGAAGGGGAAATAGATGGAGCAGAGTATGACTCACTCACTGGCATTAAACCTGTATTCATGTCTCATGTGGTCCACAGCCTGCAGAACTGCCCAAGGAGAGAAAGGTTTTTGAAATTCTGTATAATGTGAAAATGCAAGCAACCATTTTATTGCTGTGCATACTTCTCAAAATTTCATATTTCTGGAGTTACTAGGAGCCTTTTCCTGATGTTGGTTGCTGCTATTCCATCTGAGGCTTCAAGGAGTGACCATCTTTGTGGAGGATACCAGATCCAGTGATAACTAGTTCTCCACCTATTCTGGGCAAGGATGAAAAGCTCCTTTCAGAGTCTCTATCCCTTCAGAATATTCCGTTCAAAAAAGCTAAGGATTTCCTCATTTACTCTTTCCAAAAGACAAGCTCAAGCTATTATCTAGGGACCACAAAGGTTGTTCATTGATTTGCAAGTTCTAGTAAGAGACTATCAATTCAAGAGTTTTCCAGTTGGATAGAGATTGTCTAGGCGTCAATTGTCCAACTTCCCACTGTTCTCTAAGCATTTGTTTATTGGTTTGATTCCAATGTGATGATGGGGAATTTGTGTGGACTTAGCAGGCTGCAAAATCACTAACAACATTCCTCCTATCTCATTTATTTCTCTAGCACTAAATCATTAAAACTAGCATCAGAAGAGAAGTTATCTCTTAATACCTCGGCAATTTGCTCTACTACTCAATGCAGATAGGCCTACCAACACTTCAACGAGTATGATCTAGGAAGCAGTAGAAATTACTTTAGCCTGGTGCTCCGCATCCTCAATGTCATTGTGGAACAGGTATAAACCATGTGCATTTGGAAGCATGCTGGTGCAACTTAAGGACTGGGAAACATAGAACACATTCCTTCAACCTCACAACTATGTATGATCCAACAAGAGATTACTCATGGTATTTCTGATCGAACACAAGGCAAACCATCCATTCACTAAGAGATTATTTAGGGTATTTCTGATCAAACACAAAGCACACCATCCATTTGGTAAATCCCAATTGCTAATTATCCACGGTTGCAAATCTAGGTTATTAATTTTGTGCTCTATGTAGGCTGCAAAATCACTTAACAACATTCCTCCTATCTCACTTATTTCTCTAGTACCCCTTCCCCATCTCATTCAACACTCCTTCCTGCCCTCCCAAATTATTCTCTTTCCATTTTTCATCTTTAAGGCTGATGCCATTGTTCCAATAGCTAAAAGAGTAACCAAAATTCCTCACAGACATGTCAAAAATCAACTTCCAAAAATGCAGACAGGAATATCATAATGTAACACATTTTTCCGCCACCATGACCATGCCATCACCAAATGAGGTCCTGTTGTCCTCAATTTTGACATCACAAAATTGTGGCAACCCTACGCAATTTTCTTATGAATTCGTAGGTGTATCCTCTACGATTTCGATGTTTTGGATAATGCATTATAAAGACAATTAGTCATCCCTGAAATGTTCTTTATTTTGCACATTTCATGCATCCTTTTTGGGGGTTCCCATCAAGTTAATCACCTTATTGCTTGTCAGGACAATTTTTTCTTCTCCGACTGCAAGCGCTTGATTTTTGGTAATTTTCAAGTCCTTTTCTTCGTTTTTCCCTTTCTTGTTAATAATTTTTAATCTTGATTTTCCCTTGAGTCAATAGCCCTTTGAAATACGCTTGTTTCGAGCTATCTTAGACATCAAACGGAGTTGTATAACTCAAGTTAAGATGCAAAAGGTGGGGTTTTTCAAGCTGACTGCATGGTCTATGGAAAATCCTTCAAAAGTGGCTTTTTCATAGTCGATTGCACGAGTTTGAATTATATTTAATATATAAAATGGATTTTGATGTCCATTTTCAATTTTCAACTCATTTCAAGTTGATTTAGCTATAGTTTTTAATGTTTTCGTGAAATTAGCTTTTAAATGATCTAATTTCATGTTACTTTATTAATACTATAGTTATATATTAAATTTAATTAAAAATTAAATCACTTAAGTTCACAAGAGTGGGATTTTTGGTCTTCATTGCATATCATCAACATGCAAATCACTTTTTAACACCCACTTTTTGAAATTAAGTCATTTAAGCATTAAATACATTATTTTTATATGCAATTGCATATGTAAAACTTATAAAAGTGTCTCTTTCTAAGCCAAAAACAAGTTTTATAAAAATATGCAGTTGTCCTCCAAAAGAGTGTATTTAATCCCCTTATAGTGTGGTTTTTATATGCAACTGCATATGTAAAACAACGTATTTAAAAGACATAAAGTGGCTTTTCCTAATTAAAAACATATTCTTTCAAACTTATAATTGCACTTGAAAAGTGTGTTCTTAATAAGAATACACTAAAGGTGTTCTTTTTAAACCCAAATACATTTCTTTTTAAACCCAAATACATTTCTTTTTGTGTATGTTTTAATATGCAAACACATGTTAAAAATAAAGTTTTTAACACAGCTCCTTGGGTGTCAATGTTTAGTGACATTACATGTCTTTTCTCCTTGGGTGTCAATGTTTAGTGACATTACATGTCTTTTTAATATGCAAACACATACATAAAACAACATTTTTAACTCCCAGCCCTTGGACGTTGTTTTTAGAGCCATTTACATGCTTGCTATTGCATGTTTTAACACTTCCAAAGTGCGTTTCTCCTTGGGCGTCGAATTTGAAGGAGATTATGTAAGAACCCCAATAGTTCTAACCAATGCAATTGATGACGTTTTCTTGAATTTTAAAAGTTTTTGCAATGTGAAAGTTATACAAATGAAGCAAATCGCAAGTACGATGAAATATAACTAATTAATGACAATTATGCCACTGCTGTTACAAAAGTAATTTATTTATATTTTTTACCGAGCAGTTCAAAATATACAACCATATGACAAGTACAACAATACTTTGAAAAGATTCATACCCGGAATGAAGAATTCACCATTTATTTGTAAATCTAGGCACAAATGGTGACTGTTGTAGCTTTTTTTCAGACTATTGAATGTTTATTCAGATCTGAAAATGTATAATTTCTGCTCCTTAAAAGATAATGCAACCCCTATGTTTATTCTGACAGCTTCCTTGGATAATGACTGCTCACAAAACTTTTTCAATCTGCAATTAAATGTCTTCAAATTGATCTCCAAATGATCAGATAAGACCCTTGTAAATGCACAAACCTCTGAAAGGCTGATGTAGAACAATGACTAGCACAACCAACAATCTCAGTGCAATCTTTCAGCACCTCAAAGTTGAGTAATAATGGCCTCCAAACTTGCAATGGCTCTTTGGAACCCTTGCTAGAGAAACTCATAAAATTCACCAAATATCAAAGCACAAAAATAATCAATTCCATATATGAGAATGAGCTCTTAAGTCCCTTTTTATTCTTTCTTATGAAACCTCAAACACATTCCTTACCAATGTGGGATAAAAGATTACTTTTTTCCTATTAATAATTCATTTACTCCAATACTTTTATTAATACCTTCGCTTAAGATTTCATAAATTAATTGAATAAATGGCCCCTTCCAATGATGACTCAACCCTCAACTTAAGTGAAATTATAAAGTTAAATTATAACTTTATAATAAGCCATTTAATAATTTAATAATAATTTGGCCACTAAAATAATAATAACTCCCAAAATACTTATCCTTTAAATATGTCGTCTGAAACAAGAGTCACACCTATTATTTCCCCACGTGACCAAATGCACTTTCCAAAAATAGAAAGGGTCCTTCTCGAACAACATCAGGCTTATTATAAATAGTAAACGTGGCAAAACTATAGCAAATGAAGTCCAAATGACGCCAAACCAAAGCATATCGAATCCTGAAGTAGATGCCCACTGAAAGAGACCCTCTGTCCATCCCCATTAGCCTATGACGGTCACATGATAGGCTAATCCATCCATAGTCATGGTAACGCTAAAAAGGGGAAATTACAGATTACATGTCTTTTTGAATATGCAAAGACATGTTTAAAACAACATATTTAGCCAAGCAGCCATGAACGTTGAATTTGTTGGCATTAACATGTCTTTTTAAACATGCATTTGCATCTTAAGAATGTGTTTTAACTTCCCTTTGGCTGTGTTTTCGGGAAGTGGCAATTTTTTAGAGGAAAACACATGTTTTTGACTTCTAAAAACCCACTTTTGGGGGGCGTTTTTGAAAAAACAGGATTTTGAGGCAAGAAAACACATGAAAAATGGTCAAAACTTAACCATTTTAACCATTTTGGCTGCTTATATGGTCGATTTTGCACTAAATTGCCCAAGGATCATTCTTGGATAATCAAAATTGCATTTTAGAAGGCGTTTTACTCTCAAAACAGCCCATTTAGGGCACTTTTTTGGCGTTTTTGCCCATTTACGACCCATTTTTGGCCATTTTTCTTCATCAAAATCAAATCTTTTGTTTCTAAGATGAGTTATTGGGCATTACATTTCATTTGCAGCTTGTTTATCATTAATTCTAAGATGTTTTTGATGCCCTAGGTGCCGTTTTTGGTTGCCATTACATGTGCATTGGAAATGGTCAAAACGGTTGCTATTTCCTTGCATTTAATCTCTCTTTTTTTCCCACTTGGCTATGAATGCATGTTGACTCTCCAAAATTGAAGGAAAAAGACTAGGAAAGATATTTATATATAGTTTTTAAATCTCATCTTTCCTAAATCTGAAAATCCATTAGATTCCTTTCAGATTTTCCCCAAGATTTGGAAAAATTTCTTTTTGAAGATTGGGGTAATTTCTTCCTTAAGTCTTTTTCCTAATTTCTTCCCAAGGTATCTTGCAAACTTTCATTTTTATATTTACATGTGTTTGAATTTGTGCTCCTATCTTTCGTCTTCATTTCTCCAAGTTGCATATGCAAGTGGTTCATCTTGCTTGCATATACAGTCAGGATTAAAAACCTCGTTCTTGAATGAAATTATCTAAGAAAGTAAGCTCACTTGGCAACATACTTTTGCATCCAAAAAGCCCATTTTTATGCTTATACGCACTCCATCTGCGCTTGCTATATAGCTGCCACGTGACTTGAAATTCATGATGGTAGTTGCTTGCACATTTGCTTATGATGAAAACAAAACAATTCATTTTAAGTAGACGTCATATCCACTCATTTCCATACATATTTCCCTTCATAATTCTCGCTGTCCACATATGCAATCACCTCCAAGACACCCATTTTTGGGTCTCCTTACCATTTTTGAGCTAAAATCCATTCACCTCTTCACTGTCCTAAAGTTTTTCAGCCATATGCCGTGTTCATAGTCTTCCAAAATCCATACTTGTACATCAAAAAGCATGCAATGGACCCATCCATGCTTTATTTTCTCACATAATACTTGTCCATTCATATGTAATACCTTTTGAAAAACCCGTTTTTGGTTTTTCTCACAACACAAGAGTCGATCTAACCCAAATTTGTTTGTTCTTCCGTTGTTCACAAGTATTCCAGCCATTTACAATACCCCGAGCTCACTTCTTGTGCGTCCAAAAAGTGCAATGGATTCATCACTTGAAGATATTCTTACCTTGTGGAATCTTCATGTCACAGCTACTCAGGCATATCAATTACCATGTCAGGAGAATTTCTAGCCAACACTAGAAAAGGAAGAAGTAAAGGCCCAAAGGATTGAATGGGAGAATCAAGAAAGGTTAGAACATTAGAGGCAAAACTGAAAAAAATGATCTAAGATGGTGTTACCTTCCTATGCTAACTATCCAATTGTGCAACCAGGTTTGGATATAAATGTAAGGCGGGAAGATATCATTTCAGACTTAGGGACTTTCATTTGGAATCAAAGAGAAGACGGTGCACACTATACCTCGAGCCATCTTGGAGGAAGAGGAAGAAGTTGGTATTGAATTTGAAAGAGAAAGACAAAGAATTGAAAGGGGGCTTAGAGAAAGATTGGAACGTGAGGAAAGAGAAAGGATACAAAGAGAAAGGGAAGCCCATAGGAGAGCTCAAAGGCCACCCTTAAGAGAAATTCAACTTCGAGGGAATCAAGTGAATCAAAAATTAGACCAAAAGTTGGATAAAAAGATTGGATCTTTCTCCCTAGAAAGGTTCGAAAGATTACAAGCATAGAATGCTTTCAAGACAAAAATGGTCAATGAACACTCAACGCAACAATCAAGGATGCATATTCTTGTTTCAGATCAAGATGCTTTCACCAAACCAGAGTATATCAAACATTGGGCATCCTGTAGCAGCATGAAGACCCATAAAGGATGATGTAAAAGACGTCATGTCTTGTCAGACACTTTGAATATTTTCATCATGTATTTGTAATTTGTATTTGACAGATTACATGTAATGTGAAAACAAGATGTAATTGCATGGGATAGTTTCACGTGCAAAGTTGTAACATGTAATCAAGTTGCAAGTGCATTAGGCATGCAACTTTGAATAAGTCAAAATTAGTTAGTTAGGGAATAAGTCAAGGTGGTTAAGGGTTTTTCCCTTCTATCTCCACCTTGCTCTCCACTCTTTTCCTATATAAAGGAGAGAGATCATTGTAAATAATCATCTTTTGGCAAGGCAAGACAATTATGTCAGTTTGTATCTACACTCTAAGACTTTGAGCTTAGATGTAAATTTGAATTGCTTTTAATAAAAGGGGCAACTTGCTTTCAAACTTTGTGTTGATTCAAGGTGTTATGTGACGACATTTTCTGGATATTGATTGTGAGTTTTGGAGTTTTGCTCAAGAGGGATTTGAATTCAATTGTGCAGACTTTGAGCTGCTTATTGCATTCAGAGCCAATTTGAACTTTTGAAGACTTTGCGCTGCAGAAGGACAAATTGTGATAGATGGTAGTGGCTACAATTACTTAGAGCTGAAGACTTTGGGCTTCAGTTGTAAGTGTTTTTAGTAAATTTGAGAGTATCCAATAAGAGATTTTGTGCCTTACTGGTTATTCTACTTAATCCTCATGAGACAAGCGCAGGAGACTTTGGGTTCTTGTTTTTGTTTCACAAAATATAAAAAGAAACTTGCTGCCCCTGGTATTGTTCTTATGTCAACTCCAGGGTCACCAATATTATCGTAGCAATAAGGCATTTTTTGTTAAGTTAGAAAGTAGTAGTTGTATGCAAATCATTCATAAAAAAAGAATTGATTAAGAGAACCGTTTTTTTTGTAATTTCAGTTAAGTTCTTGTTGAAGCCACCTACGATAAGAAGGGAGCCTCCCCTATTGCTGAGAGGAGAGAGAAATCAGAGATGTTGCCTAAAGTTACAATTTTGTAATGTGTAGTCTTAGCGGCTTACAAAAATTTTAGCCAACAAACTACATACATATGATTTTTATTATTTTTTGCATAGACAAACCCAGAAGAAACCCAACCCCCAAAATACTACTAGTTCCACCAACCAAATCCGCAAAACCCAAACTAGGATCCAAACCAGAACTAAACAACATAGGTTTCTAGTACTATCAACTTAGGCACAAGATTTTGAACTACTACTATCAACAATTCTTTAGTTCTACGTTTTGGCCTTAGCATTGGGTTAGAAAGGTGAGCTCTCCTAACATGGATTTCATTGGGCAAAAACATGGTTGTTTTTTGCTAAAATCTTAGTTCCTTTTGTGGCAAGGATGGTCTTCGGTTCAAAGGGAATCTCTCAATTTTTGGAATCTTGGCTCAACCTACACAATTATCTCCATTAGAGGTTGAAAAGGATTTCCTTGAGAAGGTTGACAAGGGGCAGATTTTTGAAGAGGAGACTAAAATTGATTGCAGAGTGCAACAAAAGGAAGTTGGAAGCTCAAGATTCAGTTTGTCACGGTTCTTAGTGGACTATGGAGTTTCTTTTGTCTCATAAAGGGAGGATGATACCCTCAATGTGTTAGAAAAGGTGTCTAAACCTTGCATCCTACAATAAAGAACACGAAATTGCAATTCTCAAGCTACAGACTAGAAAAACTCAATTTTAAGCTATAGAGGTCATTTTTGGCCTTTAAATATTTTTTAGACGGTTCAAGATCAATTCCTTGATGCTTTGGGCGTAGATCTCTTCGAACTCTAAATCTTTTTAAATAAGGGACAATTGGCTTCTTGAATCAAAAGTTATGGCCTCCAAAAATTGGGCCTCCCACATTGGAAGTATAAGAGCATCCATGACTTGTTAAAGGGACTTAAATTTGTTGACCAAATTATAATACATTGCATATCATAGGGCATCTTTGGATGGAGATAATGAAGCAAAAATGAAGTGCCCAAATTAGATTGTTGATTATGATGAACTCATGGCAAGTGAAAGGAATATGCAATTTTTGACCTATGGACTCATCTTGAAATTTTGGCATTAGATATTTAACTAGGAATTTGGGCACCACATTTTGGGTGGTTTTCACTCATGATTTCCTAATTACCATTCAATGGTTTCGAGTATTGCTTCTCCTATTTATTGAATTCTGCTGAAAAAAATTACTCTAAACCTCTTGTTGATGATACTCAAATAAAATTTTAAAGACTTATACTCTACAAGTATTGAGTTGCTTTTGTGTGTGAGGTTTTTCTCCTAGAAGGAATTTTCCACGTAAATCAGTATAACATGGTATATTGTTTTTTTTTATGTACCACACCTTTTAACTTTGGCACATGCTTCCTCTCGTTAATTATCGTAGGATGAGTACTCCATACCTCTACTTTTATTTAGTATTAGACCATAATTACCTTGAATTTTAGGTGTCTAGGGACAAATGTTTTTCTACTAATCTTGGATTGAGTGGAAACTTTTGTAGAAGATCTTGTTGCAAAAAAACTAGCAAGCACATTAAGACTAGAAAGGGAGAAGTTCTTGAACACAAATTTTAAGCTCTGGACGATATGCTTGTGCAGGGAGAGCTATGGGTTGTAGTATCCAAATCCAAACCTACTTCTATCTCACAAGAAGTTTGGGACAAAATGGATAGAAAACTAAAAGGTCTCCTTAGGCTCTATTTGGTATATTTTGTATAGTTAAATGTACATTAAAAAGCCAACATTGCAGCTTTCATGAAGAAGTTGACTGATATTTATCAGGCAATATCCCTATTAAATATTTTTTTCCTAAAAACATTGTCTACCTTTAAAATGGAGGATGTTGATTCCGTGGTTGGAGCACTTTAATGCTTTCGGCATGATTGTTACCCATTCACACTCTGCTGGAGTGAAGATGGAGTGGGAGGATTGTTGCAATACTTTGTTATGTTCTTTGCTAAATTCATGGGATCACTTAGTGATAGCAATTTGGAGTATTGCCTCTAAATTCAAAATAAATGAGGTATTTGCATCGTTAATTTTGGAAGAGATGCAAAGAAAAACTTATGAATCTACCAAGGTGGACCAAGCTATTCAAGGAAGGCCAAAAGAGAACAGCAAGGAGACAAGTTTAGATCCAAATCTCCTTGAAAGACCAAGACTGAATGTTGGAATTACGCCAAGCCTAGGCATTTCAAAAGAGACTGTAAAGAGGCAAAAGAGAAAAAGACTAATTTCAATGATAAGTTTGAAGTCTTCTTAGGATGATGTTGATGCCTTTGTTGTGGCCTTGACAATGTACACATTAGAAAGTGCATGATTGATAGACTTTGAGCTTCTTTCCAGATGACCTCACATCAGTTTTAGTTATCGAAGTATGACAAATATGATGGTCGAAAGGCGTACCTTGGAGGTGACTCTCACTTGAATATTTATTATTGTTGGCCATGAAAGAGTCTTGATACAACTCCCTGATTGATGTGCAAAAAAGATAATGGTGTATTGTATATACTTGATTTGGCAAGAAACCTAGTTTCAATTGGTAAACTTATGATGCAGGTGTGCACGTAATTTTCTCTAGTGGAGAATGTAAGATGGTGTGAAGAGCTAAGGTATTCAGTAAGGGTGTTCAAAGGGATACTTTGCTTCAGCTAGATGCATGCATAGTTTAATGCGATAGCAATTTTGTTCCTATAGTGAAGAGATCCGCAAATCCTATGGTCACTATCGAAACTTGAAGCAAAGAGAATTGTTGTGTTTACTTTTGATGGCCATGCTTTTTGAGTACCTAGGATTGCTCTTGCTGAAAGAACCAAGTGAACTACAAAACTATGGCACCAAAGAATGGGCCAATTAAGGTGAGAAGGATCTAAAGACCTTGAAAAAAAAAACAACTTTAGAGGGTTTGAATGATTGTGCTCTTGAGGTTGATTTATGTGAACATTGCATATATGATAAACAATACCACATTTAGTTTTACTCAGGTTCAAACAAATCTTCAAGCAATCAAAAATTGGAGAACAAATGAACTGAGCGTATCTTAATCAATTATTGTATTGGTGTGAAAGGTAACAAACCTTGGTATCATATGGCTAAGAGAGTTTTGTATAGTAGAAGGGCAAAAATTGAGAAGATTGAACTAGAAGCTCGTGAAGAACATAAAGAGGAGAGCTCAAATAGTTCAATTCTCCACACAATTCCAAATTTTATAGAGTATGTTTTTACAACCTTTTCCTCATCAATCAGATCTCAAAATTTTCTTTTGACATAGTATGCACTAAGTAAGTTCACATCTATGATATTTTATAGCTAGATGTTGTCAGGAAATATGGGTAGTTGGCATGCCTACTACCCATATTTCCCAACAACACTAGCAACTGGACAAGTATAGACCTCTTGATTGGAGATGTATTTTGATTTGATTATGAGAATAGCCGAGCCTTAAAATCTAAATGAGGAATGGGATATGGAGATTCAACATCTTAAAGAGTGGCTATAGATGACTACATGACTGTATTAAAGAAAAATCACACATGATACTGAGTACCTTTGTTTGATGGTTGGAAACTTATTGCTTATAAATGGGTGTTCAAAAGGAAGATCAATCTTGATGGCAATGTTGAGAAGTACAAGGCTAGACTAGTTGTGAAGGGATAATATCAAACTGAGGGAATCAATTATAGTGAGATTTTTCTCCAGTTGCTAAGTTGAAATCCATTCGGTTCCTATTATCTACCGTAATTGTATTTGATCTTGAAATAGAGCAAATGGATGGAAGAAGGTTAAGAATCTTTGGTTTGTAAGTTGAAAAGGTCTTTTGTATAGTCTGAAACACTTTGGATGTGGTACCGAAATTTTAATCCTTTTGTGTTGGATTTGACATTTCTAAGATCCAAATCAGATCGATGAGTCTATTTTAAGATGGACAGTGATGTTATTGCATTGTGTGTTGATGATTACTTGTTTTTCAATAAGGATGAGGTTATTGACTTTAAGTCTCAACTTTCAGCACAATTGGAGATGGAATTAGGGGCTACCAGATATATACTTGGTAAGGATATCAAAACAGATAGAGCAAATAAACATATTTGGTTAGGAAACAGGAAATATGTGAACGAAGTATTAAAGAGATTCGCATGACAACTTGTAGAGGATTGTGTGTTTCTATCTCAGTGGGAACCAAATTATCTACAGACTAATGTCCAACTTCATCTAATGATATTGAGAACATGGCTCAAGTAGCTTATGTTAATACATTTTATTTCCATTTTAAGGTGTGTAAATATACATTATACTTAGAGTTTTTCAGTTTGAAACTAAGCACCCTTCACTCAAGTTCACACTTTTGAATGGAACCTAGATTTTCATTTTCCTCCTCACATGTGTGCACATCTCACTCCATATGCACCTCAAGCTCCCACACACACCTGAAAATGAAAACTACAACTTTGGACATTACCTTTATCAAGTGCACCCCTTTCCTTGAAGCGCATGATTCAACACCATACTTCGTCAATTGTTTATTAGAATATCTCCTCAAAGGTCAGCCCCTAACCTCATGCCTTAACCATTTTCTTTGAATTTTTAACACAACTTCAATTTCTCCTATGAGTGCATTCTGAAAATTGAATTTACATTACCTAAGGGTTGCACTTTGATTTTGTTGTATCAAGTGTGCCCTTCACTATATAACTTTGATTGCAATCCTCAAATCTTTCATTTACATGATCAAGTGTGCACCTTGATAGTATACTCAACCAAAAAAATTATCTCAAAGATCTTTGTATTAAAGGTGTTCACCTCTTTACCATCTGTTTTGTTTACTTCACCTATTTTCTTTAGTTTTGAAAACACAATACCTTACTCCTATATCAAAAGCATGATTGGTCTTCAAACAACAAAAACCTTCAATTGTAACCTTCTTTCTCTGCCAAGATAAATGAATTCAAAAGCTCCGTTCCATGATCCTACAAACATTCATAAAAAAAAACCACAAAGATGACAAGACAAAACAAACTAGCAAGACCTGATCAGGATTCGCACTTGGGAAAACAATAGAGGTTAAGGTTAAACTCAACACAACAAAAAAAAAATATATGGTACAACTCTTTCTTAAGAACTCAATTGTGTTTGGCAATAAGACATTCAAGCCTACAAGCCCTTCAAGCAGATATGTACTAAGAGTCACTGGTCTGTTGACTGATTCAGTACAACATCACGAAAAATGAAAAGGAAACTTCTTGCACATATCTTAAAAGGCATGAAATTAACATAATGGTCATTACCTCCACATGAGTGCAATCTTTTGGTCTCAAGAAGCAACCTGGCACTTGGATTCACCTGTTGTCCTTTTTGCTGCTCCTGAGAATTAAACCCTTTCATAGTCCTCATCTTGGATCCCTTTTCTTCTCATTCTTCTTCCAACAAGGGAAGAACAAACCTTCCATTGGAATCTTGGACTTTCCAACATAAGAATGCAAAATGAAATGCTTCTCATTCAACCAAAGCTTATATTGATTCTTTCTTCTAAAGAAAACAAAATCCCTGTTATCGAGATATGGAGCCAAAGATGACATCACAAACATCTAATGTAATTTATATTTACGAATGTTTCAGCCTCAAACTCAAGTCCAAAATTCTATTTACTTTGCTGAAACAGGCAAATTTGCCAAATTAGTTTTTCCATGTCATTCAGCGGCCTGCAACTTGGGTTTAAAGGTTTCCTGAGATGTCCGCATGACCCCAGAGACTCCTCTCAAGTCATCACCAATTCATGCTCTGCACTACCCTGAAAGTCAACAAATTCATGTTGCTAAGGCACTTCGGGTTTCTACTTGACTGAGGGGAACCACTTTGACCCCATTGGTACAGCATCTATGATGTGATTTACAAATCAGGGAGTGAGGTCCATTGTACCTATCCAAAAAGGGTATAGACATTCAAGCAGTTGAATCAATTCACTGTCTGTATTCTCAAATGAGACAAAAAGAAAGAAATGAAAATAGAACTCGGAATTCCATATCATGTCCTTACTTAAATCTCCTAATTCTGCTTGGAAAACATTCCTCTTATCCCCTCACGAATCAATGAGCCCAACTTTCAGTCAGCAATGGATAAACAGCAGATTTATTCCTCCAAGTAAAAAAGGGCTGACATTTGACAGGTCTCAAAAGGGAAATCAAATACAGCAAAATTGTAAATGATGGTGGTGACAGATATAATGATGTTGGATTTCTTGCCTTCCATCAAAAGACCAAGGCTGGTAAATAAAAGTAATGCAGAAATTTAAGTTTTATTGCAAATTCAAAAACATTCAAATCGTAGGGGATTTAGAGATTCCTGAGTGACTCTAAATTATTCATCAAAACATGAAATACAATTATACCTCCCCACATGCAACATACAAAATCTTGAGTGGTGAAATCAAACTGTATCTGAGCTACTTATAAGGCAGTCCAGTTACATTCATTTCAGGAATAAGAACAAGCATAGAGACACCAAGGCAAAAGTTGTGATATAATTGCAAACTAAGAAGCCACAGACGAATGGAGATATTCAGAAACTGTTGTTTATGAGAAGCGCTCCAAAATCCCCCTAGTTATTTTACTTTGCCTGATTTAAGCAAATATATATTGTAAATAAAATAGCTTCATTAGACTGTATAGTTATAGGTACTTAAACAAATATCATTTATTCCAGAAGCTATCAAATTTACTACAATGTACTCTATAAATATCCTAAATTTAATATATACATATATGCATATACATATATATATACATATACATATACATATATATATACATATACATATATATATACATATATATATACATATACATATATATATACATATATATATATATATATATATATATATATATATATATATATATATATATATTGGTCACAAATACTTAAAAGTTCAAAACAAGTTTTATATAAATATTCCCAGTAATCCAACACAATAGTGACTAAGTTTTTGGGTTAGTTTTGGTTAGTGTGTAGATTGAGTGGAATTTAGATTTAATCTAAAAAGGGGCCTTTGATAGTAAAAAATAATGACAAAAGGTGAAGAACATACTTGCACAAGAAGACTGGGTGAAATGCATCACTGTCATTCCCTCCTTCCATAAGTTCTCTTCTCTTCTCAATCTCTTTTGTGTACTTCTCAGAAGAAAGAACTTGACAAGGACCTTGGATAGAACCCACCAGATTGTTGTCTCCATGGTTTGATTCGTAAACCTGGAATGTGAAAATCCATCAAAACTATAAACCCTAAAAAGGAGAGAAACTTAGCAGCATAATTTTACTGTATACGACATCGGCTTTGCTTTGGAAACAAGATGCCCATATGCATGTCAATAATAGTGGATAAGATATAATACAAATCTGAGAGACAGAACATTAGAATCTTTAACAAAAAACAAAAGAATTTCCCATTAACGATGTAAAATGGCTTGCTCAAAATATGTGTGACTATGTTACAAAAGAAAAAAAGTGGTTGATCTGTATCATACAGAGTATCCAAAAAGCTTTGCAATGTGTGTTTGCAAGTGATTGGCAAGAGCTTGTGGAAACTTTCACAGAACACTCTCTGGGTGTTTGAAACTATAATTTGAATTTTCTAATCACCTTATTTTCAGAGACTGCAAGCATTTTCAAATCACCTGATTGCTAATGACCGAGAAAATTTAACTAGAAAAAGGACAGTCAACTTATTGACTATAACCAATAACATTAGAATATTTTTGACAGCCACTGGAGCTTCATCAGTCAGGTGACTTGCAAGAAAAGATATCATTGTCAGTTTGGCTTGCAGAGACATCGATACAATGTGGAACCATCTACAAAAAATGCTTCCAGAAATACGGACCATTTGAACCTACACAAGTTGAAATCGTGAATTAGAGGTAGAAATGGCTTAAGACTACTCACTGGTGTTTCACTGCGTATGATCTCTAGAACAGCACTGTACCATTGTCGACTAGAATCCAGACTATGCTCAGCTTGAGGAGTTAACTATGGTTCTGAAGCATATTCCTTAGCTTTTAAACACTTTTTTTCAAATATCATGAGGAATTCCTTTATGAACTGAGACTAGCAGCCTCCATCAAAAGATTGTGAGTTTGTGACGTCTAAATATTAACAGTAAGTGTATAAGAGATGGGAATAGAACAAATTCAATTTCTTTCACATTTAAAGGAATTGCCTGAAAGAGATTGTACTTTCCCTTCCTAGCCAGCATCAGCCAATCGAGGTTAGTCTCTCACAACATCCTTGTAGACTAACAGGATGGACAGAGGATTCATGTTAGAGTGATTCTCTCAGGGCTCAAACAGCATAATTGAGTGGATTAGGAAGTATCAGAGCATTATTTTATGATATTGCAAAAAGGTTATTAAGTTAAATTAATGTTTAACTCCAAACACGAACATCAAAAGTGAACTTTATGAGACCATCAAAAATGAGCTTTATGATACAAGTCACCTTATATCTTATAGATAGAGTATGGACGCATTAGGACAGACAAAGTGGAGTTGGGGAAAAAAAATAAGTGACTTCCTTGGGCACCCTTTGAGGAGAGAGAAAAAGAAACTTCATAATGAAAAAAGTAAACAAAAGTCACTTAACTTGGGGGTCAGTCCACTTAAGTGAGAAACCCTGAAGAGGTGTTGGGAAAAGGAGAAAACCCTAATTAGGGTGTAGGAATAGATGGGGGCTTATAAAGGCAACTTGAAGTCATTTTAGAGTTATGTTATGTTGATTATTTTCTTTCTTGCCTCCAAAGGTTGTCACACCTGCAGTGGTGAAAGATCTACCAAGGGTGTGTGAGGACATCCTACTTCAAGGGTTTCATTTGAGCAGTATAGAAATCAGTTTTTAGAAGCATTTTACTGGTAATTTTCGAGTGAGCTGCCTACTTGGCTAGCCACACCCTTCTTAGTTTCATTTTGGAGTTGGAGAAGCCCTTCTACTGCTGTTAAGGGTTGGTGTACAACTGTTTCTTCTTTCTCAGTGATCTGGAGAAAAGGTTTTATCAGTTTCAAAGGTTAAACTTAAAGGCTTAGTAACAGGAAGAAATCCGATTCAGATAAAACCATACAGCTCCCTTAAGGCGTATTGATTCTAGGCCAAGTCACCTAGGTTTTGGTGTCCCTAGTTGCACTTCTTGAGAAGCCAAAGAAGACTACCTTATTAAGAGGGTTTTTAAGTTGGAGAGGGCAGATTTGAAGGTGCTGCAAACTATTTTCTGAGTGTCCTAAGTGGCTTCTAGCTGGTGTTTACAGACCTACAAGACAGCTGGTTGGAGGTATTTCTTCATCAAGTTTCAGAAGATATTTTTCTTGGTGTGCTTAATTTTGATTTGTAAGACCTATTTCTCAGTCATTTGTATGTTGTTCTCAAATCTTTAGATAGGGAGGGTGTAACAACAACTGTTGTAATCTGACATTTGATATCAGACCTGAACTATATTGTAATCAGACTCATATCAGTATCAAATAAAGTAATTGGAAGTTGGGTTGTCATTATCATTGTTGGCAAAGAAGTAGTATATGTTCATTGTGTGTTTTTATACATTTGCATTTGAAAAACTCTAAAAAAACATAATACAATCACCCAAACATCAGTACATCAGTCACAGATCAAAATACAGTGAATTTGTGTGTCATATGTTTGACAAATCTCCAAGAGAACAATTCTGAGATTTAGGACAGAATAGGATGGGACTCTACAGTGGTATCAGAGCTCAAGAACCTAGCATCCAGTGGAATTTGTGAGTGGCATAACAGACATTGGAGTCTGGTAAGGCAATTTCTGAGCTGATAGGACTCTCTAAATTTATGAAGAACCCAAACATCAAGGATTACTGAAGACATTGATAAAATCCAAATGAGTTGTGATCATCCACACTTAAATTCTTTCTCAATGTTCTCCCCAACATTCAACTTGAGAACTCTACTGTCTGCACTTCACTTAGATCAGGCATAACATGAGAAATCATGGTTATGTTACAAGAGAGTCAACAAGAATTGAATAGAACATTCCAATTTTTTTCCCCTTTCTCTAGAAGTTCCCAAGCAGTTTTTTTCTCCCGGGATAAGCATTCCATCATCAATCTGATCTTTTAGGGGAGCTTTGATCAGAGACAGAGTCAGCCCGGCAAACCTGCAGCCTTGACTTGCAGACTCAGCCAAGTCTGACAAACAGAAAATCAACTTGAAATATTTGAAAAAAAACATAAGAAACATTGTTCATATGTTATGTTTATTTTAATTGCCAAGTTTTTGCAGTGCGATTCCTCCGCATCCCAAACCAACTCAAAAGACAGCTTGCTGAGCTTTTGCCAAGTCTGAGTCTTAACACTATGATTCATAGGTTTCGTATATATAGCTGTTATGGCGTTGGCTTTAACTACCAACAAACTCTAGTATAACAGCCTTCATGAAACCTGAACATAATATCCATGGATAAGATTAAAAAAACATTGATCCAAAGAGATTTAAAATGCAATACCAGATCCAACCCAATCTTGGAGTTTGGAAGAGAATAACTTTAGCAGCAGTGTCTAGGAAATTTCAGTACATTCAGAAAAAGGGGAAAGGTTTCTTCAATAAATAGATCTAGCTTCCAGTCATTACTCATTGTGCATCATGTATCTATGATATTTTTAAATAAAAAAAGTATCAAATAGAGTCCATAAGTGAATAGCAGAAAAAATGAAAGAATTGGGACAGCCACATCTTGGATGAATTGCTTCTAACATTCTTGTTATAGAGGGAAAAGAGCAGATATATCTGAGATAAAGGTGTCTCAGCTTCTATTTCCAAAAATTGTAACGACAGAAGAAAAAATAAAAGGGGAAAAAGGGCCAAACTCATTGAGAAAAATAGAATAGTCAGAGGGAACAAATCTCAGAGCCAAGATGATGGAATTTTAAATTTGATGACCAAAAGTCAATAATCAAAGCATTGAATTTCATCAAATAAATTAAAGGACTGCATATGACACGATGTCTGTGGCTCTTAGTGTACTTTTCATGATAGGATGGAAATACATGTAGACTCCGCCATAATAAACTTCTTGGAAAAATGAATGAAGTCAATTTTTCCGTGAGCCTAACAAAATGATCTCCAAACTACAAGAAAAGCAAAAAACATAAGGAACGAGTACAATAATGGGCATGACCACTCTTACTCTTTAGGTATTCTAAAAACCAATCAGCCCACATGTAAAATGAAAATGCAGAAAAAAACACACCTCATCCTTTTCCGGTGTTGTGGGACGGCTCACAGTCTGCGGGATGTCATTGGGATAGTAAAACCAGTTCACTCGTGCCCACTTTGACCCAGTATCATCATCCTCCCATAAAACCTGAAAGTATAGAGATACACATAAATTCATAACTGCATGAAAAAATATTTTGACAAAACATAATAAACAAGTTCACACTTGTGCATTATCAAGAGGCCTTTCATCCAAGCGTGAATTTTAGTATTTTAGATTACATTATATTCAAACTTAACTGAGATTTTATGTGAAAAAAAAGGAAGAGAGATTTTATATTAACACAGTGAGAAATAATACTGCCAGAGTGCCAAAGAAAGAATTTAAGAAGCATTTTGGATATTAACAAAGTCTTAATGCTTTCAATTCATGCATGTGACAAGAGCCCAAAGCTTCGACAGCATATCATATATTAAATACGTAAAAGGGGCATATCTAAAGAATTTCTTGTGAATTAATACTAGTAAATCCAGTCCGAAATACAGTAAAATAAAAAGAAACTGCAGATAGGCTTGCCATGTGTACATCCAGTAACTATGTGTAGGTGCATCATGTGGTTATTTACCAGACAGAGACTTGGCAGGTGAGACTTGGCAGGTTGACTTTGGACTCCATCAGATTCAGCACTCAGTCTTAGCAAATGGAAAAGAACATGACAGATAGATACTTTTTTAAAAATTTAAAGCTTTTTCCATGACCTGTTCACTAAATCAGCTTTAAAGAAAGAAAAAAAATAATCAATTACATGCTACTTTGATCACATACACAAGTATGCATTGAGCAAATGAGGGATGCTTTCCAAAGTGATTTGAAACCCTACCCCATATCTTCATTTCTGGTTTTAAGGCCTCACTAAAACAGTATGTCTTGAAAAGGTTGATGTGCAGCACAAGACAGCTAGTATATATATTAAAATTGGTAAAGATATTGATCTGGTTGGGGAAATTACACAACGGATTCATCACCTGTAAAGAAGGGGGAAGTGACAAGTGCACTAATAGCATCCCATAGAAAGAAACCAAGTACAGAGGGCATCTTACACCCTAGGATTCTGAAGCATTGACCTAATGGGGTGACCCTAATAATGAATCATTCAATCTGCAGAGAGTAGACAGGATATACTGCACAAATTTTAGGAATAGACACATTCAAAAGTGAAAGGTAAGGACTACACTAGATAGCCAATAAATCTAGGGAAGGTTTGGGTGGGAAATGATTTTCATTTTGTTTCTTTTGATGTTTTAGGTTGCGTTTAAGAGCATGCTAGGAGATTCTAGAAGCTAGATCAACAGGATTTTTCCTCAGGCAGACATATGAAGAAAGAACGAAATTAAATTAATGGACAATTTTTAGTAATGAACTACATTCTCATTCCATGCTTTTTTCTGCTTCCAATTTAATTAAACTCGTGTTAATCACAGCAATTCCTTCTGCCAATCTGGGCAAAAAAAAAGCTAGAAAGCCAATATTTGAATTTACTTGATTCATTTTTTTTTGTTTGCGTTGTTCTTTTTCTTCTGTTTTTAGTTTATAACACACCAACCATTGGCAATATGAAGACCCTAATACAATGTAATGTTCCTGTTAGAAACCTGTGGTTACATAATAAGAAAAAAGAAATACAAAACAAGAATTAAAAAAAGGAATCTGCTCCTCAATTCTAAAGAATATGTTCTTGTGGGTTCAGGCTTATCAGTGGATTCTGTCCACTGCCCCAGTAATAAAGAGCATATTCTATATAGGTTGCATTCACCCAAGTTCTTTTATTAATCTGAATTGTGAGCAACAAGTCCTAATGCCTGACACAATAGGACTCCCACATCTACCTGCCTGGTTGATAAGATGGCCATTTTATGGAAAGAACCGCCAAGGATAGGTGCTTCTGAATCATTAAAGGCATCTTATTAAAGGCTCTATAACATTATTACCTTCCTAATCCATTACCACTTTATCTCTATCCCCAACAGCTTTGTCTAGCTCCAATAAAGCTAACAGCTTTACCTTACCCCAATCCATAATTTATTTAATGATATTGACTATATTTCATCGTATGGAAAGCTAACTACACTATTTGATTCCACCCTTGACAACTCATTAAATGTGAACAGATTTATCTGATGAAAGAGTTAGAAAACCTTGCAGCTTTTACAAAGATTTGCTTTTATTACAAGCAACAAGTATAAGATACGAATCCTTACAAAAGTAGTGAACTAATGTTTTTTCACTAGTAATGTAAAACATTCTTTTGAAAAGTGAAAACAATTAAAACAGTTTAGCCTTGAAATTTAGCTGGAAGTCTAAAAATTTACGAATGAAAATCCTAGCATAAAATTTTGTACAAGAACTAATGTTTAGCACTAAATTCAATAACTGTTCTAACTAACCCATTTTCATAGAAATAAAAGGTGCTATGATAAGAACAAAAAGTGAAGAAAAACAATTAGTTGGAAGAATGATCATTTCTAATACAAATCAAAAAATATGGAAGAAATGTCCTAGTAAAAAACAAAAGTATTGAAATGCTATTTAATCCAGCAAAGAATATAGCTACTTCTCCAAGAAAATAGATCATATACATCTACATGATACAAAAGATTGAAAAAAGTTTAACATTAAAATGTGGTTGTTTAAATAATAATAAAGATGGCATTGTGTACTAGATACACAAGTAAAATATATATTTATTCACTCATGAATTCATTACAAGGAAGAAGACCAAAGATGGTCGGCCAAGGATCACAATTCATCCAACTATACCATACTACCTTCCTTGACAATACACAACATATTTAAAAGACCCAATGGTTGACAAGAGGAACAGAACCACCAACCAAACAAAACATATAACTACCAGAGAGTGACAACCAACTTAATATTGATGATTATACATTGTTGAATAACCAATATTATCAAACATAACAATAGGCATTGTTCACTAACTAAATCACCCCCCCCCCCCACAAAAAAAAAAAAGTCGTCTTCAAGATGACATGTATACATCAAGTAATAATCACGAAGACTAATGGCAAGACTATAGACAATGATTTGTATTGTGCAAACTCAAAGTTGCGGTGTAATTCAAAAATCAACTGGGGGTCTGGGGGCAATGCCCCTAGCGGGGTTTAGAGGTAGCACCCCTTGTGGGATTCTTGGGGCAGTGCCCCCAATGGGATCAAGGGGAAGGGCCCCTTGCGAGGGTTTGGGGGCAATGCCCCCAACAAGGTTGAGAGGCATATCCGGAAGAGGGGTGGAGGCAGTTGATCCATCATTTTTGTGCCTTTTAAGACACCGAGAATAATGTTGAAGAAGCTAGACAATAGAGATTTCATGTACTGCTTTTCTGTTGCCATACTCCTGCCAACATATTGTCGATCTATTGCCAAGTAACTCAAACATTGTACCAAACCCCTTACCTAATAGACCACTTGATGCGAAGCTGCCAAATACCGTACAACAAAATCAAATTTGTCATCTCTACCCCCATATGCAAAGCTAACGGACACACAATTGAGGGATTTCGCACAGGACTAAAGGATGTTGTGGGGCAAGTCAAGACATACGTCGTAAGGCAATGATGGTGCCAAAGTCCATATGCGGGTTTTAAGAGTCAGTACGTCGTACGATAATAACTTTGGAAGAGCATGTACATCGTACAACAATAAATTTCGAAGGGTTTGTAAATCGTATGACAATAACTTTTGCATCCAATTGTCCAATCGATTCCATACGTCGTATTGTGCAAATGACTTCCAATATGCAACTAAGGATATTTGTAGGTCGGATGGCCAATGAAAGGATTGCTATGATGAGAGCCATACAAATATAGGTTGATGTACATGGAGCCAAAACACAAATTGTTGTATGGAAGTTGGATGCTGCAAGGGAGGAACACGTCACACACCATACGAAAAGAGAGAAGACTGTATAGGTTGGTTGCTACCCGCCACAAACCTCAAGCTATATGGATTACAAAAATACTTCTATTGCCACTACTTCATACGGACTAATAAAAGGGTGCCTTTGTTTTGAAAACAACTTTGGAGAGTTTGAAGTAAATGTCGTTCATTTGCCAAGGATGCCTTCCACTCCTACCAAAAAAAGACATACCCTCATTGAGAGTAGGATTTATAAATTTGACTAGAGTATGAATTAAACAATGGCCTTGTCATAGTCTTCATTATTTTAAGCTTTCCATTTTCCATCCCTCCTAATTCCATCTTTCTTTTCCTCTAGATTTCCGTTGAGGTGAATTTCCCTTTACCATCCCTTATACGCTCCATATTACATATTGTGCTCCTTATATCGTCAAATGTATCATCCATAATTTTATATGCTTCCATCAAATTTTCTTCTTTAAGAGTTGCAGCTTCCCAAAAATTACATGTTGACCAAAATACCTCATAGTCATCCATTCGCCAACGGAATAGTCCATTCTAGGAACTCGTCTCTGAAAAGCAAAAAAATGCTGAGAGGGGGAGGGGGTGAATCAGTATTTTACGCAGCCTAGGACAAATAATAAAACCAGAATGCAAATGATCACAACAATAGAAGACAGGACACACAAATTCTCTCGTGGAAACCCAAGACAGGTAAAAACCACAGCATCACTAATCAACAGGGCAACTACCCATTACATCTGAGAGCTACAACTCTCCTTATCACTTGGTTGATCAGGCTACAACCTTCTCTTTAGATAATATAATAAAATCAGACCAAAAGTGTATCCTTTTTATTCACAACAGCATGAAGACCCTTTTACGTAGATAATCTCAACACATTAAATAGTGACAAACTGAACATGTCTTTGTAGAAGCATCCAACAATCAAGTTTTCTATCTCCCTCTTTAGCACTACCATGCTTCTTCCCGTTGCATACACACACCCAGCCTGTGCCTATTATTTTCGTTACCATTACACACACGGATGGAAGCTACATCTGATTTCAAATACACAGTGACTATTTTTTTCATAGTACCTGCTGTCCTTCAGCTCTATCAATAAAAACTTCACCTCATCCGTTGGATATCCAAGATCAACCGAAACTGAGCCTTTAGCACTGACGCCTCAAAACGGCAATGTCTTTTTGTATATCCTTACGTTTTGAACCTTTCACGCTTTCACAGAAAGTCGTGTCTTCTCTTTTCGTTCTCAGTTTTTTTATTCTCAAAAAACATTTTGTGTGTTCAACCTGTACTCGGCTTGCTGCCGCAATGCTCTCTTTTTTGATTTATTCAACAGCCTGTCATTGAACATAGGCACCGGTTTCACTTTTAAAAATAAACACTCCTTATGATCATTTCTCTTGAACAAACGAAAACGACCCTGTCACACAACAATTTTTTTTGCTCACTTCAAAAAACATCTCACCCATCCGTTGTTCCTTTAATCCTCCAACTCACTGTCGTGGAGATTCAGCACTCACGAAAACATCATTTTTTTGTGTTATAAAAACTAAGTTTTACGGTTTAGCAGGCGCACAGACCGCGTTTTTTATTCCCCGTGTCTTCTTCCTTATTCCAGCAGTCAAGACAAAAACCATTTTTTTAAATCCAGCATAGACGTTTTTTGAAAACAGAACTCCTCCCTTAGACGCCTTGTCGCCTTTAATCATAACTCCCTGGCGTTTTTTAATACTGGTTTTGAAAACTTTTTTTAATTACCGAGCTCACTCATCACAATCCGTTTTTTAAATATATAATATGCTGCCAGTTTTGAAAACTCAAAAATTGTCCGCAAGTGCCATTTGTTTCCTTCTGGTCCGTGGTTACACAATAAGGAATTTGATACAGCAAACGCTTAGCGTTCTGGTGCAACCAATACACATGGCAAAGGACATTTGTATCTTACAAACATTCTTACTGAAAACATTTGTCTTATGCGAATTTGTCTTAAGTCAAACAAAACAAAAAACATGGCGACACATGTCATCCAGGAAGGCAACCGAAAAGCATCAGATGACAAAAACCAACAGTCTCATCTTCTGAACAATATTCCAACTCAAGGACCCCTTCATCATTTGGTTTTGTGCCTTTCCTTTTCTTGTTCATTCTAGACCCTTTGCCTTCAAACTCAGATTCAAAGGATGCCAACTCCTCGTCCACTACCTAATTCCTCAGGTCAATGATGTACTTCCTCCCTTCACTCTCAATCAAGAGTGTATTTTGCTTCCAATTGTGGGTTGCCTTCGTAGTGATCAATCGACCTATCCCAAGAAGTGCGTCATAAACCTTCTTTTCCAACAAGATAACTTCAAAATTCAAGAAAAAGCATTGTGTGCCAAATGTTACCTTTTGTGCCATCAATGTCCCCAACAACTTAATGCCATGTTGATCGGCACCTACCATGTGGAAGGTTGGCTACTAAAATGTTGGTTTCCCCAGGCACTTCTAGGTTTCCTCCGGCAGCACATTCTTTATCAACTTTCTTCCCACTGGCCTCCTTCTGATGCTTACTGTCAACAACATAGGGTTAGTTGCCTGGTTATCTTCAAGTGGTGACTTTGTTGTTGGTTCCCCTTGAGGCATACATTGGTTTTGGCCAAGTGATTTGTCACCAATTGTGTTGGCAATTGCCACTCTTACTCGTAGCATAGTTGAAGGTCCACCACCTTGATGGGTATGGTTGTCTGTAGCACCTACCAAACTATGTTCTTCTCTAACTCAAATTGTATTGACGTACTCACAACTCCATTGGAAGTTAATCCTTCCTTCACCATCACTTATTCTACTTCTGCTCTAGCTTCTCAAAGTCATTCCTTCTCCGTACGAGGGTTCGGGTACACCGCTTTCTTTGTCTATTCTCTCATGATTGCCAAAATTGTCTCATCTTGTTCCTCCACACCCAGCATATTAACACCCTTTTGCTTCGCGCAGTTGGTGTCTTCATGGTCATTTTGTGTACACCATTTGCACAATAATTGTATGTTGTCTTTATTATTATGGCAGTCTCATAAAAAGTGTCCCCATTCGCTACATTGTCAACACAATACGATAGAACGTCCTCTAGAGTCGTACTTTATTTGATTCTGCCCTCCTCCTTGATTTCCATAACCGCCTGGCGATAGATTCTATGGTTTCAATGGAGTGGACTCTCCCTGTGTGAAGAGTACTTGCGTACTTCTAGTCTTCAAATTATATGGACACTCCTTTATTAAATGACCCATCACTTGAAAGTCTCACAAAACGTCTATCTAGGACAATTACCTAGTGTGTGCCCCTCCATTTTGCACTCGGCACCCCAAAGTTCATTACTTTCTTTATCCGTTCCTTTCTCAGCCTTGAATTCTTTCATCATTCTCATCATATCCCATCGTAGGGCATGGACTGTTGTCAATTCATCATCACTACTACCTTTGATGCTCTCATCATTGTTTGTCCTCTTCCCTTGAGAGGATGTTTTGTTTTCACTCTCAATATCCATCGCCTAGTTATAAGCATTGGCATATGATGACGAAGGTACCACCTTCATTTTCTTTCTCAACGAAGGGACCAATCCCTCGATAAACCAACGCTTCTTCAATTCGTTTGCCAATTAGTTCTCTAATTTTACCAACAATTCCTTGAGCCTACGATTGTAAGCTCATACCTTCTCATGTTTCCCTTGTTTGGTGTTGTAAATTTTGGTGACAATCTCATTATCGCCACATAGAAATTTAAACTCAACCTCAAACACCTTCTTCAACGCATCCCAAGAGAATATGGATGAAGCATCCAATTCTATGAATCAATTAATGGTTGTTACCCCATAGCATTGTTGGAAACGCTCTCAACCAATAGTCCTTGTCCTCCTAACCGCTTACTACCCACTTAGTATCGCACGTCTTGTAGTGCCTCAGTATCTTCTGACCCGTTCCTCATGAGCTTCAACAATTTCTACCAATCCACATTCGAACTTGTCCAAGGAGTCACCATCTTTCCTGCTTGCTCCCTTGTGTGTCGGACCTAGGTGGGTTGTTCCAACCACTAAGTTTTGATGCCTTCCCGACACTCTCAACCACATGCACATCCTCTATACCTCTACCTCCAACATCCCCAACACCTCAAGTACTTCCAAGCTCTAACTCATTCTTGTACTCACTCCATCTGGGGGTCTTCGGTTCAAATCCTCCAATTATGGGTTCTCTTGAGATGGATAGATTCTCAATGTAGTGGAATGTGTCTATCAATAGAAGATTTCCTTATTTGTACTCCTTGTCTGACGTTGACTGTACGAATGGGTTGTCTGCTCAGTCAGCAAGGTCAAGGTATGTTTCATCCAGGAGTAGTAAGTGTCCGACAATATCCTCCCACTCACTCCATGTACAATTTGTGCCTTCCTCACCAAATGGTTAACTTTCCTCCTAACTTTGACTTTGGCTCATGCTTCAACTTTCACTTGATTCTCAAGAGGGGCTCTGACTTCAGAATCATCTGACTAGATTTTCTTGAAATGTTTCTCATAATCTTATCCTTCGTTCTCTTTGTTCTACAATCCTTAAATATCGCTTGATCACTTGGTCTTGACCACATTGTGGCCTCTTCTTGCCTTTATTGGGATCCAAGGGCATGAATCACGCAATGTTGACCCGATTTCTTTAAAGGAAATAGTGCCAAATATTTACTGTTATATCTAATCCATTACATACAAGGAATAAAAATAAAGATGGTAGTACATACCAGATACAAGAGTACAATATATCTTTAAATTTGTCATGAATTCATTACAGAGAAGAAGACTAGAGATGGTCGACCAAGGATTATAATTCATCAAACTACACCATACTACCCTCCTTGACGATACACAACATATTTAAAGGACCCAATGTGTGAAGTCCCTAAATTTTGGAGCTTATTTCAATATTATTTAGTAGTGTACCATTTGGAGATCATTCAGGACACTTTGATTCACACTTACTATTTTTAGTAAGTTACTTGGATGTTTTGCTCATACTTAGTATTTATAGTAAGTCACCGGGGTGATCAATTGGCATTATATATATACTTGGAAAGTGGATAGATTATTCCCATGAGTTGATATAGGAAATTATCAAGGGTTTAATGATTTAAGTTAAATTAGTCAAGTTAAAACAAGTCTAACTTTAATAATATTAATTATATTAAATGACATAATGAAATGATGGCATAAACGCGGTTAAAGTGTATTTAAGTCATTTTCATAAAGTGACATTATAAAATGACAATATAAAGTCATTTTAATTAGTAGAGCTCTCTAGCTTGTTCGAGAGGCTACTTCATGAGGAATTATAAGTAGAGAATGATTTTCCCACATTGAGCATGGAGGTTCACTTGGAGTTTGAGGAGTCTTTATAAATGACCCTTGACTTCCTTCAAGAGCATGTTATGAGAATGAAATATTGAAGTTTTCTCTTGTTGCTAACATTCAGTGACTACTTTGTTCTAAGGACGGAAACCCTTGGGACTAAGAAAGTTTGGATGAAAACCCATGCCTTCAATGTGAGGTGGATTTACTTCAGAATTTACTATTGGAGTTCAAAGTACAGAGATTTGGTAGAAGCAAGCTGATCAAGGCAGGTCGAGTTCATCTTATGGCAGTAACGATGGCATCCTATCGATTTTGGCACGAAGTTTCAGATTTTGATTGAATAAGGCAGCGATTTGACAAGTTTATAGTCACAGCCAGTGAGACGTCTCCCAGAATTCAGACCCTTCAATTGATTCCTTTCCATTGTGTATTCTGGTCCGGAGGCATCAGCATTTGGGGAAGCAAAATGTGGGCTGAGGTCTAATTTGTGTGACTGTAGATTGCCAAAAGTAACGCACGTCCAGGCAGAGCTAAGAAAACAAGCTATCCATGGCTAGGCAGCTGGGTTTATTTTGCATATAAGTCTGAAACTCCATTCTTTAGCTGGGCGTCTAATGTTCCTTGTTGCGGCTAACTGTTCTGGGCACATATTTGCATGATATTTGCTGGAATTTGCAGGTCCAAGTGCATACGAGTAATCATATTATTTTATGTATCACTCTGTCATTGTATGTTGACTAGTATGTACCTGTGCATCACTGTTAAATGTATTTCTGCTGAAAAAGTAAAAAGATTTATGTATGGGATGTTATACTGGGCGTTTATGCATCTTGATATAATCCAGACTCCTTAAGTTACCTCAAGTTGTTAGATGAAGTATGTTAGGAGATGCTGGGCAAGTGTTTGTCATTATGTCTGTGCTATGTCTTTGAATAATAATGTCCAAGTTTGAATGCAAAGTGTTTGGTTTAATGCCTATGCATATGGTATAATCAATTACAGACTTCATAAATAAATTTTTGCCAGCATGTTTATTATTACAGTATGTGGGAAAGTTGTTATAATGTTTCTTTGAAAGCACTACTGAGAAATCCATCTTATTGAACTCCAAACAAAGCATTGAATCCAGAAAATCAGTGAACTGTGACTAAGCGTTACAAGTGTTTGACGGAATGCTCACAATCTAAACTGAAAAATTAGGACAGAATTGAGACAAGATCTTACACAATGGTTGCCAAGTGTAACACGACCATCAACCAACAGACACATATAACTACCTGAGAGTGACAACGAACTTAATAAGGACAATTAATACATTGGCGAAAAACCAATATTATTAAACATGACAATAGGCATTGTATGCTGAATATAGTGGTTCTAGAGATAAAGAGATTCTCCAAATATTGAAAATAAATTTATTTATGATAAAGAGCAAGATAAAATGGTCTTGGGATCTTGGTTAATGATTGCCCTCAGTTTTCAATTCAACAGAAAAATGGGACAAATAGAGTATGTTGTATGTGTGTACAAACAGTTGAGTAATTAAATATCAAAGTTCGCACCAAGTATACAATCCAATTGCTCTAATATTTCCCATTGGAAGACAAAAGATCTTGTACTTCCTCAGCATCAAGTTCAACCATGTATGATGGAATAGGACAGATGACTGGTACAAGGATGGCTGTGGTTTTAAGCCACATCCCACCCAGCTTCAGGGATAGGACAGAGGATAAAAGGTCACAAGAAACAAGAGAGACCCCAAATAATAATCAAGGAATAACATGAGAGGTAGAGAGCCAATACATGGAGGATCCCCAAAATATGCATAAGCATAGAAAAGCATATGCCATTGTCACCCCATCCCCCTCCTACACCACCAAAATGAAGATGATTTCTATGTCATGTACCTTTTTTTAATTACAAAAAATTAATAATATTATTTAAGTTGGACCCAATAATCTCTAATTTTAAGAGCAACTTAATAGAATTATTGTAATCAAAATAAAAGGTTTTTAAAAGAACTGGTATTAAAATAAAAAGTATTTTAAATACTTGAAACAGAAAATAAAAATTTAAGAGCATTTTTAAATACTTGGAGGGAAATTTAGGACCCAATGGCCCAACTTGTAAAAGCATATCAAGATAGTGCCCATCTTAGTTTGGGATCATTCAAGTTATCCTTTTTGCATCCAATTTTCATATTGAGTAGTTTGTTCAATCTAGGGCAGCCAAGGATGAAAACCCTTGGCCTGTTTGGAGGCTGAGAGAACAAAAACCCTACTGGATTCCATGTTTGGGATCAAGGACAAAAACCCATGGCTTGTTTGGAGTTTGAGAGAATGAAAACCCTATTTGATTCCACGTTTGGGATTAAGGATGAAAACCTTTGTTTCCCATTTTGGGTGATTCCATCCAAGAATCACAAGATTTGTTGAGGATTTGAAGATATTTTTCAGTTTGCTATAGTGGAACTACAGTGTTTTTCGCTGATTTTCAAAATTTCAAGCAAGATTCCTGCAAGAAGAAATTAGTTTGGAAGCAAATTTGATGTTGCCACTTGGAGGGTTTCATTGTTGGATTTCAGAACTTATTGCTACTGTTCATTATCATTTCTAGCTAGATCTGAGGCACCATAACAAAGAGGAAATTTATTGTAAACATCTATTTCACTTTCAAACCATAGCCGCTAAAATATTCCATTTTTAATGGCTGATTTTCAACATTTTATATTGGATCTGAGTGCCATATCTAGGAGGGCATTGTCATCATCATATATCGTTGACTTTTCAAGTGTTTGCATACACATTTGTCGCTGTTTGCCAAGCATTTATTGCAGATCAGTGGAATATCAGCACTTGCGGGTCAAATTGCATCAACATACAACCTTTAAACATCATAGCAGCCATTTGTCATCATTCTATATTATATACCAGCATCAAGGTAGGTCCGATCAGATTTCAAAAAGCTGTACCAGCATTGCTTGCTGCTGCACAGAAACTTTTTACACCATTCTACCAACCGTCATACCTAAAATCCCTGCTGCAACATACCAGGTGCTGAAGGGTGTTGGAGGGTTTCAAAACAAACAACATTCTTCAAAGATGCCTAAATATGCATCTTGTGAGTTATCTTTTAATACTAAAATAAAATGAAAATGTTTTATGTATTGTAATCATTTCCAACTCAATAGCCAAATAAAATCACATCTCAGAAGGTTCTCAAAATGACTATGTGATGTAGACTGATACTGACATTATTAATTTAATTCAAATCTGAGTGTTTGAGTAATCTAGGGTATCCTCAAAACTTTGACAAACAGTTATTTTGGGGATCCTCCATGGTATGCGTGTACAAAGCCAATACATGGTAATCTTGGTGATGTAGAGAGCCAATACATGGAGGATCCCCAAAATAACTAATTAAATATTTAATTTTAATTTTTTAACTATATCAACATTTTTATATAATTAGATGCTCCGTTTATAAATTTTATAGAGTATAATAATAAATAAAAACTATAAAATATAAATAAAGAACATAAACAATACATTAAAAAATATTTAATAAAATATATTAATAAATAAAAACTACGAAGTATAAATAGAAAAATATAACTAAAGTATAAGTAAAAACTATATTATAAACTATACTTTACAAACTATAACAAAAGATTTTAAAAAACCAAATAAAACATAATCGAACGGGAGAAAACAAATTAAAATCCAGGCCTTTGTAGAACAATAAGGCAGTGGCAGCAAGAGAGAAAACAAATTAAAATCCACACCATCGTAGAACAATATGGCAGCGGCAGGAAGGGCAGGGTCCCCTCTAGTCTTCTCTGGATGGAGTAGAGTCGCCAGCCTCAATTCGCCTTTGCTAAGAGGCTCAACAATATGCCTTAGCTCAGCGGCCCAGTTACGCCTAATGTTTTTTTTTTGCAAACCCACAATACTTTTGCAGACTGAGTTGCTAGTGTGCGTTTGCAGGCCCATGAGCTACGTTTTATAAGAAATAAATATGCTGAAAAACACTAAAATAACTATCCGAAACCCTAACAAAGCACTCTTAAAATTTTTGTTTTAAAGAAAAAAGGTGACATGTTATTCTCTACGAATAATATATTGAACTTCAACGAATTTGAAACAAATATTTGACATTCGGCAAAATCCGAATTTCATAGATGAAATTCGCCGAATGTTGTGACTTAGCCAGCAATTGTGATTGATGAGATTGATCGTATAGTGGTGTATCAGCAGTTGAGGCTTTACTGAAGTGTTTTCAATATTTATTTTCCGTTCAAGCTTGGCTTGTTTTTCAAATTTTGGAAAAGAAATATATTAAAATTCACAAAGTTGCACAAATATTGCATGATTTTTATTAGGGACATTACATTCCAAAACACAGAGGATGCTTATTTGTCAACCACTAGGGTTAGCGCTTTCCTCACTTGAAGGGCAAGTAGGCATCCTTGGAATGTTGTAGCAATATTTTAGAGCCCAGTGTCCCTAAAGGTCCAGTAGGACATCTCAAAGGTATTCCCTACCTCAAAAGAGGATGTCCAAGACAATAGTCTTCACAACTCTATGGTCTCAACTTTCTCAAGAATGTGAAGAAATGGAGAGCCAACATTCTTTTTCCATGGAGTTGTCACCAAGGGTATCAGGAGGAGAATTGAGTTGATCGGGATGCTTGGTTCAATCTCTCACTGGATCTTACAAAACAACAAAATAAGTAAATATGGATCATTTTTGATAAAACCTATCTCATTTGAACTTTTTAATCTAAAAGGCCAGCATGTTACTATGTCACTGTAGAGATCAAAAACTTAAAAAAGACAGCCTTTCATGCAGCTATATCAACATATTTATGTGTATACTGTAATTTAGTTCAGTATTCCAGGTCACCAGTAAAAGATAATTGGGTACACATACTTCCTGTGACTTGCTATACAGAAGAAATGCTCCAATTGTAATAATCAATTTCCCACATTGAAACAAGCAAAAAGCATAAAGGCAATCAGAAACAAACAGTGCACTTAGGTTATTAAGAAAGTGGAGTATAACAATTTCTGCACAAGTAAATATTAGTGTTCATGCTATTACTAGGTAAATACAAAAGCATTTTCTTAGAAACCTAAGCTTTACATAGATCAAATTTGCCTACAAATATGGACTTTGAGTAGCATCACCCTTACTCTATCATTAACATTGCAGAAAAACTCCATTGTGTAGTGGCAAACAAAGCTTAACTATGCTCCCTGCTACATATTATGTTTGAACTAATAAAATTCACAAGCCAGGATGACATCCATTTTTTATTCAAAAATAGCTTTACCAATCAGACTCAGAAATTAAAATATGGTCAACTTACCTGAAGCTTTGCAATGTATGGAGGAACATTAGGAATTTCAGGGCGAAACAAAGCATTATCATGTAGATTATATAGAACCCCTTTTACAGAACATGATTGGTAATATGACTTCCCTCCTAAAACATACAGTCTGTCACCAACCCATTCCACACAATATGCATCATCCTCTTCAGTAGCCCTGCTTGGGTCAGTCTCTTCAACTGATGATTTCGTTTCAAATATGGTTGGTTTGTGCAACCCACTCTGCTGAGTATCCTCAACTTTCTCAGAAAGATCACCTTTGTCTTTATTAGTTTGTCCTTCTACAGAAAATGGAGAAAGCTGCAACCCTTCTGCTTCTGCAGACAGTTGCTGTATTGCAGCGCCTTGCACGGCATTCCTCACTGCACTAGCTGCTTGCTCTGTCCTTAATCTATCTGCACCCTGTGAATTACATAAGGTTTGGGGTTGCTTTGCAACATGCAAATTCATCTGTGAATGCTGCTTATATTGAGAATTGTTAGACACGTCACTGCCAAAAACTTCATTCTTTGGGCTGCATTGATTCTCTTTCCCTGAGAGAACTCCTGAGAGACCAGTTAAACTGTCGGCAGTTTCTTTTGATGACTCCTGCTTTATGGGTTCATTCAATCCTCCTCCTTCTTGCTTGATACTTTGGATCATAAGCATTTGAGACTTTGGTTTAAGCTCCCCACTGGTATCTCCTGTAGCAAGCATATGTCTGTTATTGGTATTAGTCAGATCAACATGAATAGGAATCCCCAGAGTAGTATTTAAGCCAACTGATACAGCTGTAGGTAGAGTAGACTTTGGATGCGCGGTTTCCATCTTCTTCCCCGCAGAAGCTTGAGAGCTACTTTTGTTTGCACTTGCAGGTATTCGACGAACAAAAGAACTCTTTCCAACACGTCCATATTTGGGAGGCAATGGGCGCCCACCACTTGCAACCAAGCACTTTGGACAATGCCAATCACCTTTAGGGATACCCCTTTGGTTGTATGCTTGAAGGCATTTTAGATGAACACCCTTTTCACAAGAATCACAGACCAGTATTGTATCTACATCAAGAACATTGATCTTGCAAACTTGACATGTTATAGATGCGTTCATGTAGGCCTTTGAGGGAGGTTCCCACTGGCGAAAATCTGGAGGCCTGGACTGGAGGATCTTCTGAACATTTTGAGCAATGTCAGCATGATTAGCACGAATTGCATGAGAATCAGCTAGTTTTAGACCTTGAGGAGGAACCTGCATCGTCTGATGATTAATCAATGCAGCGGGCATTGATACACCTTTAAAATCTTTCTGTTCAAATTGGGCAGAAGAACAATGAAGCTCATTGAGATCTTGAGTTGCTTTGACATCCATTGAAGCTTGTGCCGGCAAGTCAACATCCTTACCAGAGTTTACCAATGGTATGGAGGTCTGAACAAGGGAAGGAACCTTAGAAGAACCCTTAGAATGATCTCTAACAACTGTGGTGGTTGTCTCAGAAGACAGAGGTGCTGATTTTTTTTCAGATATTGTACCTAAAAAACAGGCGCAATTACATTAAGTTTCATAATTTTCACTATTGACCTTTAAACTCAAAAATGCAACTACATAATGCCATGATGCAACCAAGGAGAGAAACGAAATTAAGGAACCAAAATGTAAACAGCACTATAAGTGATAGAACTATCAAAGAGAGATCCTAACTATATCTGGCAGGTTAATATATTATATGTGATGATTAAAAATTAGCATGTCCATAGAATGCATCTGTATAGGTGCATCTGTCTTTCATCAATACAAATGTAGAATCAAACACTCACGTAAAAAAACAAGATGCACAATGATGAAAAATTAACATGTCCATAGAATGCATCTCTATAAGTGCATCTGTCTTTTATGATATAAATATAGAGCCCAATTTCGAAAAAAAACAAGGCATTGGCAAATGATGTCAAGAATCAACAGAACATTAAATTACTAGAAAATGGTTCTCTCATTAATGCACTTCAAGCAATGTCCTAAATACAGAGTAAATAGGGATGGATAAGTGTCATATAAATAGTCCCCTCCTTTTACTTGTCCTTTTGATATATTTCATTGCTATGTTTGACAAATTGTATTTTAACCTTTTATATGCCTAATCACCTTTTTCGATAGCATGGAACACTGATAAAATGGCAGGTTTCAAATGAGCATGGAAGTGGATAATCATGGTAGACAGCCAACATCACATAATTGATGTGGTATGTAATCTTTATAAGCCTAAAAAGGAAAGTGGACATAAAGTTAAGTACACTAATCATTACCTTTGAAAGGAGGGATATTAATTTGGCAGGAACAGAAGCTTTCCCAATAATCTTTGAGAGGGTTATCAGTTGACCATACCTGGGAAAGTTGACTTGCTGGACATTCTCGTGAAATTTGGAAAATGAAAACTCACACTTGAGAACATGAATTAAGAGAATTCTCATTCATTTTTGTAAGCGGAAGTGATAAAAATTCAGGTTTTGGAAGGGCCTTAAAGAGGAAAAATAATAGTTTGGAGGATGGATGGGCATGAGATATAAGGGTTATCCCCATTGATCTATCACATTCTTCTTCCTCATTCTTCCTTGTTCCCATTCTCATTCCATTCTTGGGATTTAGTAAATCATGAGTTTAAAGTGTTAAGTTTTGGATCAAGAACATATGGCTTTTAATTTTTCTTATCTCAACTTAGTATGTGTGATACATATAATCACAATAGATGTATATATATTACAGATATATTAACAGATATATCTAATAGTATTATATTATAACTCTGCATCTCTTAGAAGAAAGACTGTATTGTTTCCATTATATATATTTCTCCAATCAAGAATTATCTATATATATAAGTGAAGGCATGTTGATGAAGAGACGTGTCTCTACACGTGGAGACATGTCTGTTCATCAACATGTCTTTCCACAAATGTTAATCAGTGCCAATTCATAACTACCGAATATTAATGTCCGATGACAATACTTCACAAAGCAACCGATATTGTTAAGTCATAGCATGAAGACCGATTGATAACATATATTAAACAATACACATCAACCGTTAAGCAAGGTAATGAAATCGTATGGCACAGAGACTGATCGGTAACCTTGTGTAAACCGATACAATGTTATCTCTGCCAAGTTTACTGACATAAGTCAGTCGATAATGCTGATTAGGGATTGTGTAGTCACTATCGTGACTGTTATGTAATAACAGTCACGATAGTATTGTGACTGTTAATACATAATAGTCACAATACACTGTAACTTAAACTGCCATACAGTATGCTCACCCGATATTAATCGGGGTAAGATATTTTATCAACTATTTGATATATATAATAAGATCATTATATATATATCAATATGCATTAATATTATTTCATTTGATTTATCTGCATAACAATAATATCAATTCAATGATGTTTAATTCAATATTATAAATATGTATATTAATATAATAATAATATCCATCATTATGTATATATTAATATATTGCATATAATATTATGATCATTTTATCTGGTCGAAGCTATAAACATCAACATAAAGAAGGGAGAAATTTAGAGCTTCATACAAGAATTTATGAGTGTGTTCAAAGTATTATTTTGGGCCATGAATCATTGGAAACCATTGGAAAAGCTTGTTAAGGGCTTGGGAACCTCCTTCCCATTATATATTTGTTAATCTTCCTCCCATTGAAGCGTAGAGGTAAGTAACATGTCCCTGTCAATTCAATACTCAGAGAATGGGTTGCTTTTCTTGCTGAAAAATGAAAGACGTCCTTCTCTCTTCCTTATTTTTGATTGTCTGTTTTGTTCATCTTGCTGGATTTTAGAAAATTAGTCATTTTATGGAGGGTTTTGGTTATTTTAGAGTTGGAATGAACCTTTTTAATTTATTGTGCTTGTGGCATATTTATAGAGCCCATGTATACCATTAGAGGTATATGGAACCTCTCTTTATCTTGACAATTTTGTTCTTACCAGAGTGTACCCACATTTTCTTTTGAGAGCAAAAACCTATTCAGATGAATTGGCACCTCCTTTCTTGTTGAGTGAAGAACAAGGTAAGATGGCCTAAATGGAAGTCTTGCAAAGACTTAGAATCTTCCTGGATGTTTGATCATTTGATTATTTTTATTCTGTAATGTCCCCTTTTTAGCATGACCATGATAGTGGATGGATTTAGCCTATTACTAGGTCCTTGTAGGCTAATACTGGTGATTAGAGGACTTTGTTGAGGGTTATGGCTCCGTTTGGTGAGACTTACTATTTATAGTAAGTCAATGGATGGTTCCGATGAGCTCAGATGAGTTAGAGGAGTTGAATGATGCTCTCAATTTTTATTTTTGGCTTCTGGTTTGGGCTCCAAGAATCTTGGAGGGAGCGTCTATTTTTAGTAAGTCACCCTGTCAAATTCATTCATCATCTTTCTCCATCAGGATCACGCTTGTGCTATCAAATTTCAATTCTAATGCTTCTTCAGCCATTTTTGCAAGACGGGTGAATTATGATTATTATTTAATTAAATACACTAAGGTTGCTATTTTTGTTGGTATTCTATATTGGTCACCTTAGTGTCATAGCTCGTTGGAACCGAGCTAAAAAAAATTAAATCTTGGGCACAGGAAACAATGACCTTGTGTGTCAGAATATCATGATATTGATGAAAAGGTCATTTTTGGGGCCAAAGGGAGTTAATAAATTATGTTATTCAAATATTTGTCTAAGTATAAAGCAAAGGGCATTTAAGTGAAAAGGGTGTGAGAGAAGCTATTTGCCTTTGGTGCCTTGAAGAAGATATCTTTTATTATAAAAGCAATGCTTTGTGCAAAAGAACTTGATTCTTCGCTATTGTTTTAATTACATGGTGAAATTGCTAAATTACCAATTGAATTTCGTATTGTTAAATATCTCTTGCTGCTTATTGTTTTCTCTATGATTACATCCTTGGCAATTTCAAAACTTCTTAAAACACACAACATTTCATACAGAAAAAAAGGTTAACTCTGGTCGCTCTGGGGATTGCGTGTAAATATTTGTTTTATCATACTTCCTGATCATCTATCATCAGAATAAAAGAGAGTTAAAAGAGAATATCAATCTAATTCAGATGATATGCGATCAGAAATATTGATAAAAGATTCACGATAGACTGAATATCTGATATCATGAAAATTGTAATTGTTTTGGTTCTCTAAGATCTTGTGTACTGTACAGAACAAACGATGAAGGTTCTAAAGGGCGGAGAACGAGAAGAACAGGTGACTAATTACAGCTGTGGGTTGATATGTATTAATTGATTATGGTTTACCATGCCAACCAGCTGAAGTAGCAATTGGGTATATAAATTTGTGTCATGTGTTTCAGGTGTTTATGGCAAGAGAAGGTTCTTTTGTCAGTTTATTGGGTGCTGCTTGGTGAATATATGGTTTGATCAGTGCTAATAACTCCCATTCAAATGCCAGTGATCTCTCATTGACAGTAGATGCATCTGAGTTGGCTCTGATTTACGTTGGTATGCTGAAGAGCTCTTTTTGGTTTCATGTTAGGCATGATTGTTGTTGTAATGAGCACAAGTTATTTATACTTTTTTCTTCCTAAACATTGAAATCACAAGTTCATCCAAGAGACATGCTGGTAACATTGAAATAACACAAATTTGGTAGTCTTTGAAGCAAATCGATCTTCCAAATTGCATCCCAAACTGTTGTATTCTACTGTGGGAGGAGGAATATTGCAAGAGTAATAATCTAGCTATAGCTTTGTGAGAGATGAGCGCTCCACCACATTTCTAAGGATAGACAATGAACACTCCCTGTTAATGGATGTATTTTATCCCATCATATGTGGCAAAGGGTGCATCATGCAAGACTATCACAATTGTTGCAAATTTGTATGTAAAGGTTAGCACATACTCTTATACAATTATTCTTGCCATTGCATCAATTAAGAATGCCACTTAGAACTCATTTTTAGTCTATTTCTACTATTATTATTGCCATTATAAAAAATGTCTTATTGAACCATTTAGGGGTCAAGTCAAACTAGGAGACAATCTGAAACAACTTGTATAGTATATAAGGTCAAATGAAGTCATTTAGTGTTTATATAAATATTGGGTGTTAAGTCGTGTCATTTTAGAATAGGGTTCATTCATGAGTCATTTGTCAAAAATAAAAAAAGGTGTCATTGTTCCAATTGTAATTGGATGCACTCTCGCTTGTACACAACGTCCATTTTATGGGGGAGCATTCTAAAATTAAACTTCAAATCCAAATTTGCTAAGTAGTAATCCATTGGAAGTTGGAGCCACAAGAGGCAGGAAGAAATTCAACAACCTCTCGTCAGTCACTTGCCATGGGGCCGCAAAATTGCTTTAGTGACAATTATTTGTACCAAAATGACTAAAGCCAAGATTGGTTTCCATGTGGCAGCGGCAACCGTCTCATATCATTGTGATCAGAGTGGCAATGATCATTAATGGTGGTTGTATACGTGACATCAAGGACTTGGTTCTCAAATCTTTTATATTGCGGTTGGATGTGTATGTCCCCAACCACATTTCTTGGTTGGTAGTGAATGGATGTGTTTGTCCCCATTCACGAGGTGGTGAAGTGATTAGAAGTGTTTGTCCCTAGTCACACAAGTTGGTAATTATGATTGGATGTGTTTATCCCCAATCATAATTGTTGTGAACAGATGTGTGTGTCCTTGTTCATAACTGATGTTGGATAGATGTGTATGTCCTTATCCAAAATTGATGTAATACCTTGGATAGATGTGTAAGTCACTATCCTTGGTTCCATGGGTAGAAGCGTTTGTCCCTATCCTTGGATGAGAGTATAGTGAGCATAGTGAGGCTAGTTCCACTGCTGCTACTCATACCTTCTATTGTTTGGTGAGCCACTGTGTGTGGTCATCAATTATTGTGATGCACCTTCACCCCATGTTCACACTTTGGGGGGGTGTTTGTAATTATTGTTCACATGGGTTAGAATAATAGTGTGTGTAGTTCTATATGAGAATAATAATGTGAGCCGTTATTACAACTCACGTAGAGTGTTTGTAAGGATTTGAGTTGTTAAAACAACTCATTATATTTAGGAGAGTTGTTATAGGAGATTTCCTATAAAATAGGGTATGAAAATCCTGTATATATGTAACTTGTATTTGAGTGAAAATGTAGAAGCACAGCTCTATAGTGTAATATTTTCACTTCTATTATTTTGCCCAAAATCTCTGACATTTCGAACATATTTACAGAATTTATTGTAGAACTTGAAGGTGAATTTGGTTTCAACAATAATTACTAAAATCAGAAAAAAACTTGTAATTTACTGATGCTCAGTCTTTGCGCCAACTTTTTATTTTCTAGGGTTTGACCAAGCTGTGACTATTTTGGAAGGAATCTTTTTATTTTTCTGATTTCTGCCACATTTTTTTCTGTTGTTTACCCTAACCCAATTTTTTTCCAAATTTTAAAAAAAAAAATTATCTTTTGGTTTCCACATTTAATCATGACAATTTTTTGGTACTGTGTTTTAACCACAATGACAGGATTATGCAAAGGAATTGTTACAATTGTAGATAATTGCTAGTATTATCATTGAAACTATCCATAAGAAGTGCACCAAATTAGAGAAACTTCTACGGAATTAGGTAAGAAAAAGATCTCAACATTTTCTAGCAGAAAACTCTAGAATTAACTTTACATTGAGGACAAATTGGTAAAAATAAGGGCAAGAGCAACAGATTAACAACATTCTTGATGATACACTAATACCTTGATAAAATTGAAACACACTTGATAATTTTTATGTCAACAGAGCCATTGAAAGATAGATGTGCATAAAGTGTGTTTCAACTCTTTGACAGGTTCAAATTATATTTCTTACAAATTGTACATACAGATGCAGAGGATTCAGTAAATAAAGTTTCAAGCTTGGGAATTTATCAAAACCATGCATGTTCATCCAAAGGTTAGATCTCCAATGCAAAAAGACTGTGAAGCTAAGAAGAACAACTAAGAAAAACCTTCTTTTACAAATATTAATAAAAAAACATATTTACAAGATAACTCCACTAGTATGAAAGCAATAAATTGGGATTGGAACAACTACAGGATGAAATTGAAGCAGACCAAGCAATTGAAATCAGACACAATAACTTCAGATCATATTTGGTCGCATCATTGACTCTGATCCTCTGCACAAATATCTCAAATCAATGATTTTATGCAAACTATGAATGTAAGTTACAATTCCATCCTTACCAAGAACTGCCACCGGCTTCAACACCTGCCCACGTGTTTTAGATGATGTTGCATGTGCCTCCAGGACAGATGACATCATTGTTGTGCCTGGTAGACCAACTACTGTCGGCCGTGTCTCTGTTCGGTCATCAGCTCGTAAGATAGGAGCCAATGCTGCAACTGGTGCCATCAGCGAAAGCTGAGCCTGTGAAATGATAGCCGATGTCAGTGCAGTGATGGGATGTGGTACAACTGCAGCTGTAGTTACATTAGAAGCCCTTGTCTCAATTTGAATGGGTTGTGAAATTGGAGTCTGTGTGATAGCAGATATAGCTGGAATAAATTGTTGTATAATGGGAGGTGGTTGTGCAATTGATACTGAATTTTTCCCTGAACCTGCTTGGGTCACTTGAGCTGGTAATGCAACTGAGATGCCATTACTTAAAATGCTGGCAGGTTCACGCTCTGCTTTAGACAATGAAGGTGATACCATGGATGTATTCACTGTTGACAGCCTTGCTTTTTCAATCTGCAAAAGCACATAATTAGCTTAGTCTTTTCACAGGAGACCAACACATGAAGTAGCTTCTCTTCTAAGCACTTATTAAATCTACTTGGGGAATGAGATATATAGAATCATCTAAAGTCAGAAATGAGAAAAGAAACAATTTCCATAGAACAAACATGACTGCAAAACTTTCCTTTTCTTCAAATTCATGAAAGCTACAGCATCCCTCTTAACACTCATGGGTGAACAGAGATAACTAATGCAAAAAAACGTGCTGGCACAGATTAAGGGAAATTGCTACCTAGACATTGTGATTGCGGATTTGCTTGTGACTATAAAATGTTTCAATACCCTTTAGAAGAAAATACACTATGCAATCCCTCCCAAGCCCCATGTATTGAATATTAGACAGAATAAACCCCTCATAACTAAGCACCTGAAACGCATAACCTCAAATGCTTTTAAGAAATAATGTGAAATTCAGACACAAACGTAGCTATAGAAGAAACAGCATTACCTTGACAGGCATATAAAAGCAATGCTGACAGGTTATAAAGTTTAGTACATTCCAAACTATGCTTCTCCAACTATGTAGGGCATAATAATAACAATCAAATGGCAATTGTGTGATTAGTAAAGAAGGATACAAGATAGTAAGTGAAATAAGACACAAACGTGCAGGAAACTATAATTCAATCACAGCTTGCTATTTTATTCAGAAGAAAACATACCAACAAGAAACAGATGCTCAAACAGCAAGGAAGCTTTTCAAATCTGAGAACTTATGTCACAATTTCAAAGAGGTTGTTGTCTACAAAGAGTGTAATAACCCACATTGGCAGAAAAAAAAGGAAACCATGATTTGGAAAGAAGACTTATAGAAAAGAAACCTGGCAATGGCACACATCAGGGAGGAAATTGTTTGCTTATTTGAGGGACAAAACAATGAAAGAATCTACAAAATACATACACTCTAACCAACTATACAACTCAAGACCATGGCATATTGCATGATCAAGTCTGAGAATTGAATAAGTCAAGTAAAATTTAAAATACAGTTCCTCCCCCAGGATTAGTCTACATCTCACTCTTACTAATATTAAAACTTAAAGGGGCCTGCATCAAGAGGAAGGGAAGAAAAATGGAAATCAAAATCAATAGAACAAAGAATGTAATAGCTTATGAGGATTGATTTCCTAAACAAGCGAGCCTTAAAAGGACACTTAACTTCCTACCATACCAAATCATATGTAATGGCCCTTTTTCCTTAACACTGTCCTATTTCATCAATTGATGCCAATTAGGAAGATTTGGCTAGATTAGAGGCTCTTCTTATTAAGCATTACATCCTATATTATCCGTCGTTATGCAGAATCATTAAAGAAATGTAAACCAACAAAGGAACAAGTAAAGGAACATATTTGAATGAATGCCCAAAATATCACTCGTATGGATCATGGAGGAATCTCTCTCTCTCTCTCTCTCTAAGGCCATTAAGAGTGGAAGAGTTACAGGGCCTAGGTCGCGTAACCCCTAACTGTGTGATTATCTCTTCAAGGCCTAACCCCAATGTTGGGATAACCATCATGTGCCTGAAATTACTCCACCTCTACCTTCCACAACCTTCTCATTCAAAAGATGCTTTAGTGGGATGAAAGAGATGAGTTTGTATGATCTGCACTGGATATATCATTTTTATTATTTCCATTTAGAAATTCTATCTGAATATGGAAAACATACTTATTAATCTCTCTCTCTCTCTCTCTCTCTCTGTATATATATATGTGTGTGTGTGTTTCTATATTTGATTTCCTCTATATATCAGTAATGGTCGTATAATACAATTTATAAACCAACCCATTAAAATTATGTATATATATATATATATATCAACAACAGACAGTGATTGCTATTTATTTTATCTCTCTCAGATATGTACCTTATATTACTGTCGTATCCTTAATTGTTGCGTGCTCGTCCTTTCTTGTTAGTACCTCCTGTGTCCTCTTCCTTGTGTTTCCCAAGCCATCCTTATACACGGATAGAGGTTGCGTCCATATACTGATGACGTTACAGTCTTTAACAAAGTCAATGCTTATTGACTAGTTTATAGTCGAATTAGCACCGATTATTCATCAGTAATGCCGTCGGCTTCTATAGGATCTGGGTTTATTCATTGGTAATGTCGTTGGCTTCTATAGGATCTAAGTTATACTATATTGTTTTCAATATGGATTATTAGTAGTATTTGATGTACATAATAATATTAATTAAATATATTAATATTATTGATTTAATTTTTGTACATTATTTTATATATATATATATATATATATATATATATATATATATATATAGTTACTTACAATGATTAGTAAGTTTCACTATTAATTGATTAATTATTGTTATTCCTAACAGTAGTATTAATCGTATGTCTATTAATATTGATGATGTATTGTTAATCATATTTAAGACAATACTCCCAATAACTGGACAAATATATATTTCTTTAAAGAAATGAAGTATTTGTACATACATCAATTATGGTTCATGACATCATAGTTATCAAACAAGCTAGGGTGTAATCTAACACAATAATGAAAGCCATTAAAGAGAACAAAATCTCTTATAAACGTAGATAGAGGAGATGAAAAAGAAAACAACTTTACCAAAAATCATGGTTAGATCATGATCATAAAAAACAGAAATAAGTTAGAAAGATGCCCCTTCCGCCAACAAGGAAGAAGGTAATGCTGGCCAATATGAAGAATAAGTCTTGAGGAAAATTGAAAAACATATTAATAGCAATCAAGCATATTTGTCTGAATTAAAAAGAACCAAGTCATTTGGAACAGTAATAAGGCACAAAAATCAATACAAAGTATCACCATAACAGTATAAGATCAAGTAAAATGTGCTAATGATATTCATATAAACTAACTATTCTCAAAACTCTTAAGATAGAGAAAAACGAAAATTATTTACTGCCAAAGGATTTATTTGACATGCACCACCAAGGACTTCCATCAAATACATTGCAAACTAATCTTCAAAAGTGGAGGCAGAAAAGACCCATAAATTTTGGATCAACCTAACATCGCATAAACATTTGTTGGAAAAATTAAGAGAAAATAAGCATAAGGGAAGAAAAAGGCATAAGAACAATTAAAAGTGTGTGGTCTATCCTACAATATTGTTGTGTAACCTTGAGAAAGTTCAGTAATCAAAGAATGAGGGTCCCTATTGATTTTTTTTTATTTTAAGAATTTTTTGACAACATCTGGAAGAGCTATGAAAGAGCACGTAACAAACACGGGTACCAACTGCACAGATATCAATAATAATCATATGAGAATCAAAGTCAAAATAAAATTTCAATACAAAAGTAGTTGTCTAGCAATGATACGCAAATAAAACAAGGCAACCCCAACCTCATGCACCTTCTTCAGGATTTACATTGATAAACATGATCTCTGAATAATCCAAGACTAAAGTGGAAGCATCGCTATAATAGGATATGCCAACAACCAGTTCTTTATACAAATGATTACGACTAGGACCACAAATAACTTAAGAGCGAGTAACTGACAGCTCCCAAGTCATCCAATAAGGAAGCAAAAATGAGTAAAACTACCATTGGAACAAAAGCAATAAGACAAATTTATTAATGTCCAACAAGAGACCACAAAAGGGTCAAAGGGTTTGCCAAGAACCACAAAAGGGACCAGCCCACAACAAGGACACCAAACAATGCCCCAACAAAGAAAGCAACAACAACCGAAACAAAAACAAAGAGAGAAGCCCAAAAAAAACCCCTCCAGAACACCGCTAAGGATTCTGAACAACCGTGAAGAACCTCAAAACTGAAGGATAAGCAATAGGACCGATCAGAACCCTGGGCCACTTCTGAGTGGTCTTGGAAGAGGAAGGTTGTTGATGATAGGAGCCTGTCCTAGGCCTCACAGATTTGGAACAAGAGGCAAGGCCAATGTAAAGCTTGGTGCCACAAGCTGAGTGAAGCCCAGTGGAGAAGGAAGTAATGAGTTGATCGGGTTGAGGTGTCGTAGGATGTTGATGCTAGAGTGTGTGGTCTCGAAGCCTACTCACCTCTTCAATATGAAGGGCAAGGCACCTCTGGTCTTTATATCTAAAGAAGGTGGAGAGCGACTACGCCTCCCTAAAGAAGTAGAAGAACCTCTGATCTGGCAGTATAAAGGGCAACGGAAGATGAAGAGCTCCTCCGACTCAACCTCCCAAATGTTGCAAAGCTGACAAATCCTATGAATACTACCAATATGATGGTCGGTCTCGCACCGGAGCCGATGCAAACCCGCTCTGAAAGAACCTAGGAGGATCCGGAGGGAATGAGACCAGTGGTGGGATAAGTGGGAAGGGCGAACAATGAGTTCATCCTTCAACTACAAAAAGTTCTCCGCATAAAAGGCCATCTTAGGGCAAAGACCCTCATGGGGGTTGACCCAAATAGAGTGAATTTACTTCCTGTATATGTCATCTTTGATGTGCCTATTCATCTCCTAGCGAGGAGGAAGATTTGGGGGGGGGGGGGTGGGGGGGGGGGGGGGGGTGTGGGGGGAAGGATCAAGAGAATACTAGAAGGGAGGGATGTGATCCATCTTGGACCCAAGAAGAGTCGAAGCCTCAGCAAACTATCCACGAGCTCGACCAAAGGAGGCAGCGATAGACTCCGAAGTGCAGTAAGCAAGGTAGGGGTATCTATGACGCCTATCACCCGAATCAGCAAAGCCCCGAAGAAAAGAAGGTACAAGACCGGATCAAAGATGACCTCTAGCCTGAAGGGACGAGCCCCAAACTTTGCAAGAATAATGTTGTGCGGGATGGATTGCCTGCACTGAATGATGCACCAAAGGAGGAGAATTTGAACCCTCTCGACAAAAGCACAATTAGAATCCAACAATGAAGGACCCCACACCACCAAACCAGAGAGAACGGTAAGTGTTTCCATAAGTGTCAACTTGGACAGAGTGTCCTAGAAGTGGTGCCGAAAATGTTGTCACTCAAGGAGGACCAAGAAACTGTACCCCTTATTTGTCTATGGTTGAAGAGCAAGTCTCATGGTAAAGCGAGGACCGAAGAACCCGACACCCAAGTATGTGTATGAGGAAGAGATCTCCACCTCCAGACCTCTGAAAAAGAAATGGAGGTGAGAAGTCTTAAGTGCATTGAAAACCATCACCTTGGTCTTCCCCAAATTAACTATCAAATGCCGCAACTCGCAAAAGGATGCAAGACCTTCCAATTGTATCTACAAACCCTCTAGAGAGGAGACCAAAAGAACATCATCCACAAAAACCAGAATAGAGATCAAAACCTGGCGAAGAAGGCAATCGTCCCTTGGAAGAGTATGGTCTTGAAGATACCTCTCTAGCTCGTCAATGTAGATACCAAATAGAGTAGGCGGAAAGGGACATCCCTACTTAACCCCAATAGTAATCTTGATGAAGTCAAAAATTTCAGAAGGGGTCTTGAGATGACCCAAAACCATCTCGTAGAGTCTCATGATAGCTGCTAGAAGAGTCTCTGAAATACCGATGTCCCGAAGCATCTGAAAACAGTCATCCTCGAGACAAAGTCAAAGGCTTTGTGGAAGTCCACAAAGAAACAATACACCTTTGAGGAGCAATGACGCGCCTCCTCAATAATGCCCCAAAGAGTCTTGATATGATCCATAGTCTAATAATCAGGTCTGAAATCAGCTTGCCCCTTGGCATGAATGTGACAGTGATCCAACTCTCTCAAAAGGACATGGAGAGTTGTGGCATACAATTTGGAGGTGTGCCCAACCATGATGGTCTTGTTATTATTGGGGTTCAAAGCAGGACCCACCTTGTGGATCGGATGGATGATGGATGCGACCAAGGAGGGAAACCAGTGCAAACAACATGGTTGAAAAGATCAGCTAAATAGGACCCCATAACCGTGAAGCCATGTTTGAAGAACTCGGCCTAGAAACCTTCCTCATCAACCACACTGCTAGAGTTCATAGCTCTAACTGCCTCAAAGATGGTGGTGTACGTGAAAACATGACAACGAGGGGGGGTGTGACCTGGAAAGGGTGTTGACCAAAAACGTCATAGAGCATAGAGGTATGGGAAACCAATAAACTATGAAGCTCGGAGGGAAGGTGAGAATGGCAAGGGAAAGGGTACGCCAAAAGGACTTGGGGGAACGGTGGAGGGAGGACCGAAGGGTACATCTATGCTGGTAAATTAAGAAGTGTTTCTTATGGTGAAGGAAATGGCAATAAGAGGCCTTCAAGGAAGTGTATGAAGGGTGGTGGAGCAAGAAGACCAAATGCAGGGACCGATGAGAGGCGTTACAATCTTCATCGTACCATATGTTCATAGGGCATGTGTTCTTAGGTCTGGGCGAGGGGAGATGGGCGGTGGAGAAATGAGGTAAGAAAGGCAAGGCAACTTCCCAGATGGTTACGAACAAGCGGGAGAACTTGGTGGCAATGCACCTCAAAGTGGAGAAGAGGGGAACAAGGGGGAGAAGTTATCTGAAATGGTGGATAAAGATTTCAGAATCGTCGTCATCAAAGCGAACCGCGATGCAGGGAGGGACAGCCGAGGGGAGAGCATGGAAACTGAGGGGGTTCAAGGGATGGAGAGACAAAGTAGAGAATGGTCAGCAAGGGGGAGAGGGGTAACAAAGAAGTGGTTGATAGAAGGGATGGACTGCCTGGAGAGAGCGTAATCCATCACGCTAGCACCACCACCATGAGGCCTGCACGTGAAGAAGTGAAATACAGGAAACCAAGATAACCCATTAAGAACCACCAGGTCCAAAGACTCAAGAAGTTGTAAAAGATGTCTGCCATATTTGGTCAAGGAATCAACCACATCCTTGGATAACCTGTGGAGCCCCATATAAGCCAAATCCAAATCTTCAATGCACAGAGAGTCAACCACCCGGTTATGAAGGGGAATCTGCACAATTTGAGTCCTAGCATTGAAGTCCCCGAGGAAAACTTGGGTGATGTTGTCATAAAGGTCAGAGAAGGGGCCCCCGTCGAGGCCACTGTGGATAGCGTAGGGGGAGGACGTCGGTGGAAAGTAGCAAACCCCAAAAAAGATGTTTCTAACATGAGCAATCATGCAACATAACTAGAGCCACATGAATCTAGCAGAGGCGTCTGAAAGGACAACTAAAATTATACCACGGAGTCGATCACTAGCCAGGTAAGCAACCCCACCAAACCCATGGACCCCACCTAAATTCCTAGTCTCGTTCCTCAAAGCTGGCATCCGGTGAAAATGAGCAATATTGGGAAGAGGGCATACATGACCCTCATGTGTCTAAGTGAGGAAGAGCATATCCGAGGAATCAAAAAAGCATCCTGAAGAAGATCAAGTGAAGACCAAACCAAACCATTGCAATTCCAACATCTAACCTGTAAAGCCTAATTCTCTGGAACACCCCTAGAACCGACCTCCTACCAACCACCCATAGGTAGCGGGAGCGTCATTTAGCCGCAGCGGGGTGTGAGGATTCCCACCCAAGGGAAAAGAGTCATAGATAACAGCCTAGAGATTCCGAATGACAGCCCATTTGCCATTACGTCTAGTTGCTGCAATGAGTTCCCTCGAGTGTTTAAGTTCAGCCACCTGCGTCTTTGTGAGGTCTTCATCTAGGTAGACCTTCGTGGGCAATGGAAAAAGCTTTCATCTACTTTGAGAGCACAAAGGCAGTCTGCAACATACTGGAAGCAAAGAAAAGGGGTGGAATCATATCCAGCCCATTCTCTATCGAGAATTATGTCGTTAAATCACCAAGGAGGAACCAGCCACCATGGGGTCTGCAGAAATCAAAGCAAGACCCTGCACCTTAAGGTTAAGTTCACAAGATCTCCTTGTACGCTCTTCAACGAGCTTGGACTGAACCAACTCTTTGGTCCCAGCCATAGGACTATTATTATTGTTGCCACAGACATTAGCCCAGGATTTGATCTGTTTTTCAGTCTCACGCATAAGGGAGTCCTATAGAGTGACGATCTCAGACTGTTTGGCTTTGATTTCTGAGATATTTGTGTCTGTCTCAGTAACTTGTTCCATGTTCGCATTGAGAAGCCTATGGAGTTCAGTATTCTCCTCTGGTAAATAGGAAACCCTGTTAGAAATCTAGATTCGCTCTAAAAAGATAGGAAAGAAAAAAGAAATATGTTGCCCTCTTACTGTAGATTATAACTCTCCCTTACAGCTGACTATATCAAAGACTTAGACACTGATTTATAACAACTTTGTGAAAGGGTGCAAACTAAGGTCGCTTTAAGCAAGATAGAGAGACCTTTCAACCATGGAAACTTGGAAAAAACAATTGAAATGGCCAAAATTGTGAGATTGAAATGTTTCTAACCTGAAAATTCTTGTAGCACCAATCTTTTTCTACAGTGAGAAGTATATGGATGTAGGTTTTAGAATTTCAGAAACAGTTTAGGGTATAGAATAGAATCATTAAAAGTGCTTTTAAACATTAATGTCAATGCCCATCACAAATCTTAATATTTAAAATGGAGATATAACACTCGTGAGATAAATGCACTATGGAATTTCATAGTCGATATGGTCTGGATAAGATTGACCAGCAAATAACACTCAAATGACTAAAGGGTGCGGCATACAACAGACCAGAGAAAGTCAGAACTACAACAATGGTCAGAGGTAACACAGAAGCAAGCAAATTTGCATAGAACAGTTTCAATCAGACCTAAGCACAAGGTGTAAGCACTTGAAAGCAAACATTACTTTGAAATGAGAAATAGACAAGAAAGATGATGCCACAAAGAACGATGCAAAGTTGGATCATGGAGCCAACTAAGATTGAATGGAAAGACTGTATCAATAGTACAACATAAAAAGATGAAACCAAAGAACATTTCCTAGTCAATTACATCACTCCAAGAAAAACCTTCAAGGTATTTTTTAAGCTAGTAGATAAGTTTGCTTAGAGATGATTATTCTACTATGGTTTCTCCTCATTTACCTACTGAGAAAACCTGACACACTAGGTCATACTGCCTATTGCTTTTGGTCACATGGGCTGCTTTTATGAAATGCACATTGATGAAATACCCTATTCTATCATATTTAATGCAGTACAAGCCCACGAAAAATCTTGCCTTCAAGCTAAGGAGTTTAGACTAAACAGCAGTCTTAATCAAAATATTCTAAATCTGATTTCCAATGGTTCTGTTATAGCAGAATGGCACTCCATTTGACAGCATCAAAATTAGAAAGGTGAACGGTAATGTCTCCTGCATTGGAACCACACCAATCCTGTCTATCTCAAATGAGAAATAGATTTGTCATGATCATATTTTAATAACATACATTCAGAAGATACATTTGAAAAACAGTCCTAAGCATGTTACCAAGTTCATCCCTGGAAGCCTAGAAGTTGGGTTCGATTTGCTGGTAATTCAGGTCCTTGTCAAATTCACCCGAAATTCGGCCGCAAAGCCCCAAATTTGCTCCAAATTCTGTCAGCTGGACACGGGCAGAATTTGGAGGAATTTGCAACGAATTTGTTGCCCATCAACAGGACCCAGGCCAACTTTGGGCTAAAAACAAATTTTTTTGACTTTTTTAAAGTGTTTTTTCGCCTAATTTGGTCTATTCAACCCTCCAACCCTAAAAGAGACCACTAAAAAGGCCAAAAAGGATGTTTTATATGTCATTTGTGAATGAAAAAGAAAACTTCTTGCCTTCATTGCTAAACTTTCTTGTTTGGTTGCTATTGCTCAAGGAGTGTTGAAAGGTGATTGTTGCATGCTCTAAGCTTGTTTGTGAGTCATTCCTACGTGGTTGCAAGTGTGGAGAACTCCTCAAAAACATTGAAGAGGAAGATTTCAACAAAAGAGGTAGGGTTTTGTTGATTTTGTTTGTTTTTTAAAGTTTGTTTTTTTTTTTTTGCCTTTTAACAAAATGAAATGAGCTCTCTAGTTTTATTTTATAGGATAGAAATATCAAATAAGAAGTGCTATCCCAAGGATACAATCAAATGGCATGTTACATTGTAAAACTAATCAGCGCATTTTAATGCGTCTTGCAGACCAAATTAGTATTAAAAACATTCAAGGAATACGTTGTCATCACCACCATCATCAACATATACCAAAAAGCTGCAAGAAAGGAAAATAAATATAACGCAACCTTTTTTATTGTATCTGATGCTCTTTCTGCTATTGATTTACTTGGGCCTGGCGTTACTGGGCGATCCTGCTTTAACTTGTTGAGGCCAAGGTCATCTATCATATTCCCAACAACTTCCCTGGAAACTAAGTCTTTGGGAAGTAGTAAATTTCCAGCCAAAAGTCCAATTTGGTGGCGTGCTTTGGCCATGAGTTCTCTTTCAATATCTGTGGGGGGTCTGCCTGCCCTCATCTGTGCCATATTTGAAAGAATTAGCACCACCTCCGCTGCCTGCTTTATTCTCATATCCACTGAAGAAGAACTCACACTTGCGCCCCTTTCCCCGCTTGATTTTAGTCTCTTTGCCAAATGGTGTTCATTTTCTTCTTTTTCTTCCTCGTCTTCCTTTTCTTCTTTTCCTTCCTCGTCTTCCTTTTCTTCATTCTCGTCCTTCTTCAAAATGGGTTCATCAGGGGACGCCTTGGCCACCTCGGGGGCTTCTGACTCCTTGATAGTACCATCTACATCTGTCATATTCACATCCTCTGTGTCTGTCTCAAAATCACCGCCCATTCCGTCCGCATTGAACACAACCCAATTACTTCAATGGCTACACAAAACGCCTACTAACCTCCTCATAAGCTATTGCCCAGAAACGAAGTCTAGCAGCTAACTCAATTTTCCTCCTCTTCCAGTACCTGCATTCCAGCAATTAGCATGTTCACTTAATTGGCAGAAAGAGAGGCACCCACAAACCAGTGGGATCTTCTTATATCAGCAATTGCACATTTTGAATGTGAGATGCATCACCTTTCTTTGGCGCCTCCTCTCTCGCAAGTAGGACACCATTTCTTTTCTTATCAATTTAATCATATGAAATGGATCGTCAATCTCCCGCTCCTCCTCACTTGCTCTGCATATATTTAGCTATTTTATTGGAATAATTCGCATCGGTACAAAGCTTCAGCTTATGCTTGGGCGGAAATATGTTACAAAGTAACTAGTTCATGGCGGATCGATGATTTCTGATGTGTGTCTTAATGGAAGAAAAATGAGGAAAATGAGGTTTTGTGGGAGATATTTAGGGCTTTCCACGCCTAGGGGATGGGGTCTAATCCTTTTGTTAAATTCCACACCCTCTTTCTCTATTGTCTAAACACATCTTCATACCAATTGTTAAATCAAATAAAAGTCTAATAAATAAATGTTATTAATATTAATTTGTAATATTTTGAATGAAATTATGTGAAATCTTTTTAATTAGTGTTTTCATCACACCTTTGAAAGCATTTTAAAAATATGTTAAGAAAGAGGATATTGAGATTTGGCACTTTGTTAAAATTTGTTTGTTTAAGGTTCATATATGAATAGACCTCATGTTTAGTAGTCACTTCTCTAGTTACATAATTTGTTGACAATTTCCTTAAATTCTTTAAACTTAAATCAAAGTGGTTAAAGAGATTTGTCCAACCCACAAATTTGTGCTACCAACAATGGCATGGAAAAGTTTGATGGCAATATAGTTGATAGCATAAAATTCACACGTGAGTTAAGAGTGATTTAAAAAAGATGGGTGGTCCACTTATTAACATAATTATAAAATGGTGACCCATCCAAATCTTTGTCATCGTGCTACATTGCATTATCATCCATAATATAAAATGGGTTTTTTAAATTTTTGTTGTTAGAGTTTTTAAAATTTGTGATATGATGTTTGGCAATTAAATAGATAATTAGAGTTTTTAAAAGGGGATGATTGTGGAAGATATTCATAGGAAATCAAATTAATTGTTTCGGTTGAAGGTAAATGATAGTTAATGGGATAGTTAGATAAAATCTTGCATATTTCATTTTCCTCAATCAATGTCTCACCTCTTCTTCAATCTATTTGAGAGGCTTAGCAACATATTTGTCACTTAAAATGGGGAGAAAGATATCTTCGATATGGGTTCAACTTTTCCACCACATCTATTTGATGGAACAAACGCATTCTTTATTGGGAACAATCCTTTGCTTTAAGGTTTGTGAAATAATTATATTTCTTGTTTAAAAATGGGGCCATATTTGTTATTAGAGTTTTTAAAATTTGTGATATGATGTTTGGCAGTTAAATAGATTGTTAGAGTTTTTAAAGGGCATGATGTGGAGGATCTTCATATGAAGTCAATTTAACTTGTCTTAGTCAAAGGTAAATGGTGGCTAGTAAGGGTAGTTAGATAAAATCTTTATATTTCATTTTTTTCAATCAAGACCTCACCTCCTCTTTCATTTATTTGAAAGGCTTGGCAACATATTTGTCATTTCTTAAAATTGAGAGAAAACTATCTTCAACATGAATTTAGCTTCTTTGCCTCATTTATTTGGTGAAAGAAACACATTCTTTATTAGGAACTACCCCTTTCTTTAAGCTTTATAAAATAGTCTTATTTCATGTTTAAAAAATGAGTCTACAATGTTGGATCCCTTTAGGATTTTCATTTGATGAGCTAGTTACCATGGAATATTGTTAAAATTTAATTCAATCTGGAAAATAAAAACAAAGAGTTCTTGATTTTTGTGAAGTCTTTGGTGCCCTTGGAGTTGTCTGTGAAATTTTGTACCCATATTCAATGTAACTCCTTCAAAGACTATATATGATTGTCATCTTATCTTCTTTTTTCATTAAAATATATATACTTGCAACTACTTCCTAGTTTGCCCCTTAAGTTTTGCTTGAACTTCAAATGGAACTACAAGTTTAATGAAAACTTTTGTTCAAAACTAGCAGCTTAGATTGCAGATCAAAATTTAATCCAAATACTCTATTAATTGCTTGGAAGATAACATATTACAAACTACACATTGGGAATAGGTTGAAATGTATTATGATCCAATCGATTTATCGTCCATTTTGTCAGAAGAACTAAAATATGAGGCATATGTTTTGGGGTTGTCAATTTGTTAAAAAATAGTGGAATGATATTTTTACTGACTCACTTGATATTTGTTATCACAAGCTAAGTTGGAAAGAGACTCTTCTTTGGGTTGGGTTACATGTTAACAATATTGAATGTTTTGGGATTGTCATTTTGTTAAAATGACAAAATGTTGTGTTTAATGATTTACTTGTTATTTTTTATCACAAGATAAGTGGGAAAGAGGCTCTTCTTGGATTTTGGTTGCATAATAATGTTATTGATGGTGTTAAACATGTTATTTTTCTATGTATATGGAGAAAAAGATGTAAAGTTATCTATAATAGAAATAATGATCTTGTAAGGCTTTACTCTATTGTGTTTTATTTTCTTGCTTCTTTTTTTCTTAGATCCAAAGAGAAACTAAGAGGATGTAACACCCCACCAGGGAACCTAAGAGAAATTAACCTAAAACATGTTTACTAAGTTTACAGAATAATTTTTTTCTTAAAAGTTTACACAACAGTAAAGATAGTAATGCGGAAGCAATATAACATAATACAATACATACACATAAATGTAACTCAATCATAGCTTACAAATCCTAAGGGTTCCATGATGTAGAATTACGTAAGTTAACTAATCTACTAAGTACAACCATAACATAATCACATGATATATATTACGTTATTTTAAACACAAATTAAAATATGAATTAGCTCTTTACTTATTCATGATGGAAAGAACAAGAATCAAAAAGTAAACTAGCATATACATTACAATTGAATAATAAGATGTAGTCATTACACCAATGTAATCAAAGATACAATCTATAAGGTACAATTGATACATCATAGTTACATAATAATACAACTTCCACTAGACATGTCACAGGAATAACAATAATATAATAAAAGTACATGTACATCTTCTGAAGGATGTCTCAATTTAATACATAATGGAATACATGATAGACATCTCATGATGACAATAAGAGATCTCCAAGCAATGAACAAGAGGATATAAGTAGCAACAAGGATCATCCAAGCATAAGAACATGAATGTCAGCTCTCAATGGTAATAAGAATCACTACCACCTGACCATGTGGAACCCGGAGGTCCACTCCCACTGTGCTAAGGAGATAACACCAGGCCTCACTCAAAGAAACAACTAAACAAGCAAGACTAAAATAAAGGTACACTAGATAAAATGGTAATAAATGGTTATAAGGTTATCAAGTATAAATGATCGAGATACAAATTAGGTGTACCAAATGCAATATAAGAACCGATGACACATACAGGGAAGTGTCATCACATAAGTCAACTCTAGAGTTACCCCGGTAGTCTCTCTGGACCCCTGCCCCCTAGCAACTATATGCGGTATTAGTAATCCTCTTATATATAAAAGAAAAACTAACTATGCTATGTCTAAGTCCCCTCAGGATAGAAAGCATCTTCTCCCACTCCCATCCTTAGCATGTACTAATACTCAAGACATGGGTGATGCACACAATTATCTTATTAATGTTTTATCTCAATAAATTTATTAAGTTACCACTTTATTAAGCTACTTATAATGAGTGATCCCGACAACCATTTGAGGGTCCTAATGCTCATTGCAAGCCACTCCCCATCTATGCTCATTGATAACCTACCCTAATGCTCCCAGCAAAAGAAACAAAGAGAAGATAAAACCAAAACCATAAATGACTTCTCGTAAACCATTAAATCATGAAATTCATCAAGACAAGTGTTGGAGCATAAATAAGAATATCACATCCTATACAGGGATCCAAGCAGTCCACCCCATAATGGACATCTCATTAAATCAAATGTCAATTCTCATAATTCATCATAACACAAGATCAATGATCATCAAAAGCACCAATAACATCTCTCTCCAAACATGGAGTAAAACATAATTCAAAAGACCATCATTTAGAACATGGAATAATCAAAGTAGAATAAACTAGGTGACCAAGTAGAATCTCAACATAATAATGGTCGTCATCTTTTTGTGGTCAAAATATAGTGATTGAGACTCAAGAACATATAACATAACATCAGAAATGCACCAAGACCACACATACATAATTGTGACTTCAAAATGGTTATGAAACTCCAAAGTATAAATCCATAAAATATGCAAAGTCTAGAGACAAAATTACCACCTAGAAAATTAACTCTACCCATACAGACAATCAATCAAACAATTCAATCAAAACATTTATATGGAATACATTTGTCATGTTATCTAATCCATTTAGGTGATATCATTATGACATTAAATTACCATAATCTTATTTAATAATTTATGTTGGGTAAAAGTACAAACCTGTGTCACACTTTTATAAAGGAAAAGGTCGACAACATGCAAATTTTTCAACTTTAACGACATAAAAGTGGCATTTGTGTTTAGAATTTGAAGATGATGTAAACTAATGAAATGTGTAAAATTTGATGAAGTTTATGCTTATACTTTTTTTTAAAAAAATTGAACAAAAATTGACATAATTTTTTAATTTTTGAGGTCCATTTTTTTATTGTTGAAATATGTTGAAAATCTAGGGTCTAGTTCCCACCAAAAAACTATATGCAAATAATCTTTTTTTCCTTTGATTTCAGAATATGTTTTAGATGACATGTATAGCTAGTGCATAAAAAAAGAAATATTGGATTTTAGTATATATTTTGACTGTTATAACTATTCAAAGTTAGTGTTACCCGAAATCAACAGTTTTTTGTTCCCACCAAATTTTCCCTATCAAATCTATACCATTAAAAAACAAATTATATATTCTTGAAGATGACTCTCTCCTCTAGTGTTAAATATAAGTTTTAATTTTTTCTGACATGATTTTTTATTTTTGAACGAGCGTGTTCTTAAATGTTAAAATACCTACTTGAAGTATTTTCAACTTATAATATATTATATGAAATCAAAACATAATAAAAATTACATGACCATACTCTTGACTCTGAGCTCTACAAAACAATATTTTTAGATTTTACAGAAAGTTAAATTTTGACAGAGAATTTAGATCCAGAAGTGAGAACTTCTGAGACTCACCTTTTTTTGCTTATTTGGCTGCCACATGGGATGCCACTTAGATAGGTTCGGCCGAAATAGGTTCGGTCAAAACTAAGGGCGACCAAACACGGTTCTGTGGATGAGCCACCCAACCCATTTTTGGGGTTTATATTATTTTTCATAGTTCGGTTTCAGCCAGAACCATTCCAGTCGAAATAGTTTTGGTCGAAACTCCCCTGCCATATTGACGCCACATGACACCTCATGTGCACCACATATTTTCAGTCAGAACCTGTCCGACTGGAACAGTTACGGTCGAAAATGTTTCAGACAGACCCATTAAAAATGTCATCTAGTGCGACACAACTATGTACTTTTACCCTGCCACAAGATTAAATTTTATTACTAAGGCCATTAATAGAATATTTAAACTTAGTTCCCAATTAAAAACTCGCATTAACATTTAACTCTCACTTATTTTACAATGGCATTATAATCCTAATTGATTCTAATACTAATCCAACCCAATTAATTTATAACTTAATCAAAGTGTGAATTAATTACACTTACAAGGTCCCCTTTTATAAATAAACTTATATTTATCTCCATATAACTCAATTTAGAAATTTACCAAAATAGCATCTTATATAAAATAATTTCTATTTACTTTTAAATAAACTGATTTATACTAAATAACCACAACCATTAATTAATTTTTATTACTTAATTTAATACTTAATAATACAACTTAATTTAAAGATATAAACAAAACATGTATTAATTGATTAATAATTATCATTATAAATCAATATTAATTAAAAATTGATCAAAACTTTAATATTAAAAAAAATCACATATATTAAAGTACGAGGGTGGGGGACCGATTGGTCCCACTTCCCCATCTCTCATATCCTCATGAGCCAACATTGTAGGGTCGTCAGTGGTCAAATCCTGCACTAGTGCCAAAGGTACCACCAAGACCCTGCAAATCAAGGGTCAGTCGATACCCTACCGTTAACAACAAGTGTGTCATTGGTTCCCTATCGTAAGACAGTGGTAGTTGGGGAGGCAGGGGTTGAGGGCCAACCTTCCCAAAATTCATATTATTATTATTATTATTAAATAAACAATTTTTTTTCTTTTAAATAAATAAAATTTATTTATTTATTTTCCTCTCTTTTTCTTTTATTCAATAATAAATAAATATAATTTATTTATATTATATTTTTTTAATAAAAATCTAATAATCAAAGGAAGACCAAATATAAAAAGAAGACCTAACATGTACATAATTTTCTCAAAACCCTAATAACAGGAATGCCTTTACCGGGTGAATATCCCAAACACAAACACATAAAATACAACCATATTAAAGAAGCTAACTTATTCAACCTTTCTACAGAGTTTTCAAAACAAACCCTAACTTTCAAAATCAGAATCTTGAAGAAGACACTCAACAATCTCACAATAGAAGCAGACACGAAGTAGACAAGCTTTTCAAATAGAAATTACAAAAGTTCCAAAAAACCCTACCTCAAATTGAAGAACAACATGATGAGAAAATAAAAGAAAATTTCAATCCAAAAATTCTAGTTTTAAAAAACCAAATTCTTTGCTCCCAAAATTTACCTACAAGAGAATTCTTCAAAACTAGATTGAATTCCCTCTTAAATGACCTCCTAAAGCTATAATATAGAAAACCAAAAACCAGAGTTGAAAGAAAGCAATTCCAAATCACAGAAATAGAACTCAACTATTAAAAGCAATAAAATAGTTAACTCCAAATCAATTCCACTAAAGTTTGCACAACTAAACTCCTTATTTGAGTTCAACTTTGTTTTTATCAAAAACTTATGCATTCAAAAGTGCATGATAATAATAATTAATAATAATATGCAACTCAACATTAAATATCAATTAACTCATTTTTGCATTTAAATATTAATTTTTATATTTTAATTAAATTAAAATTCCTAGCATATTTGAAATATGCAATTTAATAATAAATATCATTTTAGCATTTAAATTTAATATTTAATTAATTCTCCAACTTCTATAATTAGACTTTTTAATTAATTCTCTTTAATAAATATAGCCATATATTTATTATTCTAATATTTTATAAGGTATGATTATTTAATCTCATAATTAAATCCTTAATCTGCTTTAATACAAAATATCATCAAACTACATAACATGCAACAAGAAAGAAAACCAACCAAATCAAACTACAACTATCAAGCCTAAAGGAAGGACTCGTGAATTCACATAACCTTGACGAATTCAAATAGGTAGAAAATCATACACTTGTCCACTATTTCAGGACAAATGATGGCTTGGGATAGGATTTAGACCTGGATGTTATCTCCCCTCTCTTACCATTGAGATAATGCAATAGGGCACACTCATCCTGACAATTCAGGGAAGTCGATGTCCAATACTTGCAAACTTGCATCACAAAGTCAAGCATGTACATACATGTATATATATAAAAGATAATGGTAGAGACCAGTACAACATGTGTATCTCGCAAGAAAGTAACTATGACTCCATCCCTCACCATATCAGACACGTCAAATAGAAATATAAAATATACACACCATCCATACACATGCAAACCATCCATACACATGAAGGTATGAGGTCAGTACAAACCATAATATACATAACATCATCATATGCATATAACCATCATCATCTAACATGATATAAATCAAATGATCAAAGTATCATAGCATTGAATCCTCAAATACAATTGAAGATCTAATATGCACATTAAAAGTGGTCTAGCAAAGTTTGGCACAATAAACTAAAATGGTAGAAGAGGGGTGGGTATTACAGAGAAATCCAAAGATGAATCTCCAAATTCAACATATCAAATTATAAGATGAGAAACTACTGAGTAAGATAAGTTTTGTATATCATAGAGATTACGACCTTTTTTGCATAGTTGATTATTGTTTGAGTATTTTTGTTTCAACTGGTTCAGTTGTTCCACTATTGTCATGTATTCTTCCTATATAAGTCTCTACTATGTTTGTGAACTTTGCTAATCTTTTTTAAAAAAATATTTTCTTATAGTTTTTAATTATGATATTTCTATGTAAAATGCATTCTTTCAATTAAAAAAATTATGATATGATCTTAATGAGTTTTTTGGGTTTTTAGTGAAGTTAAATGGTTCTAAATTAACCCACCAAGAATCAAGTCAGGTTAAGTTGAAGCTTCACCTTCAAAAGTGGTGAGGTTGAGGTCGTGTCTTAAGTGACATCCAAAAGATGGATACCCCTTAACCCTTGGCTCTTAGCTAAAGAGGTTTCAGCCTAAGGACTATGCTCCTATATCAAGTAGCTAAGAATTTGTACGGATTTGATATAAAATATTCCAACAATATAAAAAATTATGTTGAAGAGTGATGGGAACAAGAAACCAAACACAAGTGTCTTTTATTTTCAAGGATATAAAGACAAACATATGTATAGGGGTTAAAAACAAGATGGCTATAGCAAAAAAAAGTCAATAAGGAGTTGATAATTTAATAGTTATACCCCATAGCATTCTTATCTTATGTTGAAGTTATATTAAGAAAATATTGGTTCCTAAAGAAACATAGCAGCATAATCATTGTTATCAAACACAAATTAAGGTAATTCAAAGAAAGTAAGGTTTATCATGTTGATTTCTCTTGTGTGGTCTTACATTGGTTAATTAAGAAAGTCCATTCAAATCAAGATAAAAAATATGCATCAAATCTACATTATGAGAGAAAAATATATATAGGTTTATTAGAGCATTCATATAAACAATCTCTCAATTTATGTGAAAATATCAAATTTGTTTCAATATGGAGTTAATATTTCAAATGGCATTTGAGGAAACATATAGAAAGTGGAAAACATTCTTAAATTTTGAAAACAGTGAAGCCTTACAATTGTACCACTCATGGAAACCTATTGCTAACAAATTAAAGAAGGGTAATATCATTTGATATTTACTCATTTTATGTTCATATATTATTGTATCATCAAACTAATCAATTTGATTATTGATTGCTTATGTGTATTACTTTCTTCTAAGATAAATCTAGCTATTGTCTTGTACTTCTATGGAGATTCCTATAGAAAGAGCTTTAGTCCATAATATCGACATGTGAATCAAATTTATGATAGACCATGTAGTATGATTTGAAACACAAATATACTATTTCACATTTTTTATAACTTGCTGCTAATATTAAATCACGGGTTGTGAAAACCTAATGCATCTAAACATTTATAATAGTTTGATATTTGGACTATGATTAATATGATCAACATGTATCTATGACACATTATAAGTTAACTATGTCACAAGAATAAGACCTATATGATCAAGCACCTATAACTCTACCAAGAAAGGACATTACTAGATAGCAAAAGGGTGGAGATAATTAAATAAACTTGCACATTGCTATTCAATCATATAAGAAACATTTATACAGAAGCATAACCTTTTTACTTACACAAATCTTTTTTAATGTTTCAACAATCTATGTGTAGAGAAATAAAATTTGTCATTTAATAAAATGAAGCTAAATGAATATAAAAAGAAATACAATCCAATCACCCTAGTTTAGATTTATAACACATTATATGATAGAATTTAAAAACCTGTAAATTAAAGGGATTGAAGATGTGTAGCTAATTTTTATGATTCGTAGATAGTTTCCATAGTTTTGAGATCATGACTTTTGAATTGTAGTTAAAATTATTTAAAATTGAATGTGTTGGAGTTAAAAAAAAAAAAATTGAATTAGATAGTTCTATGACTATGAATTAAACCTTTTATTTATGAAATAACCTTTGACTATAGAAATGGTGTTTGGCCATAGAATTAACCCTTTGACTATAAATTTGACCTTTAGGCCTTCTATACATACAAATAGATGTGTATGTACCCAAACATGTAATATAGAAACCTAGTGGTATTGTTGGACCTCATTTGGAGCTTTTTGTGCAACTATATTTACCTTAGATAAACATTTTTAATTTGTATAATTATTCCAAGAAGAGTTGGAATACAACAAGCAGTAATGCAAATGGCATTGATGTGGTTGTGTGTGACATTTGATATTTGATTCAAATGGAATTTAATACAATATATGTTAAAATGATCTAGTGCAAGATTTGGGGTATTTAACATAGGTTGCATAAGAGTTGAAACAATTAACATGGAAAAATAAAACTAAAGTGGGATTGTTAAACACACAAATATACTAAGAGGGTTGGGGGAGGGCTAGGGGGGAGGGTTCATTTTGTATTTCTTTATGCTTTTTTCTATACAACCCTTATCCCTTGCTAACTTAGTCTCAAAACATTATTCTCTAAGAATCTCTTCCCAATCCATTGTCTTGTCTTCTATGTCACATGTCTCTTCTCTTTGTGGTATTTCTTCAAATGAAATTATCCTACTCTTATGCACAACATGGGGGATGGGTTCTAGTCTAAGGGTTGTGAATCTTCAAAAAATCTCTTCATATGTTATTTATTAATGTTATCTCATCAACAACTGAAAACAATTCTTCTTGGAGACTATATTAATATATTTTTTAAATTATTTTTCTTATTTCCCTAATTTATTTATACTACTATTATTTAATTCCTCAAAATATTCTTATTGAATGGATAGGACCTTTTTCAAAGTTTTAACAAATTTTAGCAATATTTCATCTAGCTTAACTGTTAGGTTTGCTAAATCTGGTCTACTTGTTGGACTTTTGGAGAGTAGTGGTAGGAATGGAGCCTTTTTGGTACTACAATCTCCTAACAACAATTTTTTGGTGAAGATATGGATCTTTAATACCATGTTGGAATTTGCAACACAAGCACCTCTAGGAATAAAAATAAAAATAAGAGCACCTCCCACAAGGAGAGCGATAAGAAAATAATTGTTACATATCTCAAGAAGAAAAGACTACAAAATTACAAGATTAATTACAATGAATGAAATGCTATACTTTTATAGAAAAGCATGTCTCTAAAAATAGAGTTTTTCTTTTCAAAAAGATAAGATATGTAAACTAGTGCATGATATGTAAGCTAGAGGGGCATGATATGCAAATTGGAGCTAAAAAATAAAATCGGAGCCCAACTAGATTGAACTAAACTAGATTAGGCTTAACTAAAGGTCAATTATATGAACCTAAGCTAGGTGTGCATGAATAACACATGTGCTTAATTATGCATGTAAATATTCTTTGAGTGTGGGCACAATTAATTATGCAACAATACTAAATATGTCTAATGCAACAAAGTTATCTATGAAGCAGAATAAATGCATGCTCTAACACCCCCACTTAAGTGAAGCTTAGGGATAAAAAAATACTAAGCATAAAATTCATGAATAGGTCCCAGCAAAAACAAGCCTAATTAGGTACTCATGTATAATGAAAGCCTATCAAAGTATATAAAAATGAGAAAAACCATGTGAAATAAAACTCATCTAAAAAAATGAGAGATACACTACATGAAAGAACCTTAAAATGTGTAAAAAGGACTAAGAAACCTCCAAGAAATATATGCAAAAGAATAGAAATGTGAAGAACATCCTCAGAGAATAAAGAAGTTGTAAACAATTATCAAATGATAAATGCTATAGTAATGAATGAAGAACCTCCTATGAAAAAGATGATGATTAGGATCAAGAAGACAACAATATGCATAAGTGCCCCTAATGAATCTACTCAAATAGTGAACGGTTAGAAAATAAAGGGTGAACATCTAGTAGTCAAAGATATATATGGCATGCAAATCTATATGAGGGAACGTAATGATACTACTCAACCATGCAAGATAAATTACTAGTAAAAAGTATAGGTTCCAATAGTCTAAGGAGATAATCACCTAAGGATAGGTCACCTCCAAAAAATTGGAATGCAAGAATGTCTATATGGTAAAGGCTCCATGTCACTGAAATACAGTCATAACATCCAACTAGTACATAGGAACAAAAATTGAATACGTAGCTCACTCCAAAATGAAACTAAGGAAACAATAGAACCAATAGTAGAAACCCTCCCCCCCATAATGTTGACAAGGGAGAGGCATGATTGATCCACTAAAATTATATGCCACCATGTAGTGCATGAAGGAGAATTTTAATATGAATGAGAAAGTACCTGCAACTAAAAAAGGATATGCAACCAATGAACACACACATGGGACAAGAATCACTAGGATTTGATGTCATCATGAAGGGATATTCACTAGACAAAGATGTGATAGAAAAAAAGACACTTCATAATATGAATGTACAAAACAAGGTACAATAGAATATGTAAAATCCCCGAAAAACATACATAAAGGTGGCACTTTATCTCGATATGTCTGCAAATAGAGAAGTGCATGTAAAATATGTATAAAATGCCCATGTGGGACAAAGTGTTGTAGATACATGTAGAATTGCCCAAGTGAAATCATCCAAAACAAACAAAGAGTTTTGAACAACCAAAACAACTAAGTTATCATCCATGATGTGAAAACACAAAAAAATTGAATATGATATACCTGGGACAAAATATGGAAAAGTGCATGGATAGATGTGAATAGCTCAAAGAGACCTCTCTAATGTTGCAAGAATTAAAAAAAATGGAGGAAATGGCTAAATGATACTAGCTTGAGAGTGGAAATACCACATCTAACTTCAACAGGCTATAAATTGTACCCACGGAAAAAAATCTCAAAAACTGCTACCATAATTGGATATCCCTTTGAATCATATTTTTGCATGATATCTTGTTTGCACAATGTTGAGGTCATATGCTCAATTTATGGCCAATAAATCAATTATATGTTTAGGGTTTGAAAGGCTTGAAGGGTTTATAAAAATAGAGAGTTTCTAAAAAGATAAAGTTTTCAAAAATGGAAACTTCCAAAGATAAAAAATTCAAAAATAAAACTTTTTTAAAATGAATTTTTTTTTTAAATGGAAACTTTTTTAAAATAGAAAGTTTCTAAAAATGGAAGTTTTCCAAAAAAAATAATGCTTTTTTTTGTTCCAAAAGCTGATGATAACTTTCCCAAATACAAATCCACATGAGAAGGCAAATCTAGAGACCTTGCAATACCATTAAGAAAAGAAACCCTCAAAATTTGTTTGAGAAGTCGTTTGTTGAATCCATTCCCTGATACTATGTCGAAGTTATAGAGACCTTCTACCATGTTGAAATTATAGAGATCTACTACCATTTTGAAGTTATGGAGCTTTGATACCATCTTGAAAATTGCAACACAAGCACCTCTGGAATCAAACAATAAAACATGGACACCTTCCACAAGGATTATAAGATAGCAAGATTAATTACAATGGATACAATGCCATTTTTTTTTACAGAAAATTGTGTCTCTAAAATAGAGAAAAAAAGCTAAAAAGCTAAGATATGCATAGTAGTGCATGATATGCAAGCTAGAGATGCATGATATGCATGATATGCATGATATGCAAACTAGAGTTGAAATTCAAATTGGAACTCAACTAGACCAGACTAAACTAAGTTAGGCTCAACTAAAGCTCAACTAAGTGAACTTAATCTAGGCATGTTTATACAAACATGTGCTTAATTATGCACAAGAATATTATTTGAGCATGTGCACAATTAATTATAAAACAATCCCAAATGTGCCTAAAAAACAAAAATATTGATGAAGCAACATAAATGCATGTTTTAAATATTTCTAGATCTTTTATAGTTGTTAATGCCCTTCAAAATAGTTGAAAGTTATCTTGCCTTTTTCCCACGTTGAACACAAATTTTTTGGGGTATTCCATTCTTCATTTCTATTATTTTCCTTTCATTTTTTCTTTCTAGTAGCACACATTTTGGCACACTCAACAACACCCTTATTGGTGCACTCACTAATCATCTTCTCTACATTTTCCAATCTTTTGTAATGTCTTTCTTCTTTCTCAACATTTTGTCTTTGCCTTTTTTCTCATGCATTTGAGATTTCCATGTTCACTTTCTTGTTAGTTCAGTTTGTTCTCTAATCTCTCTTGAGTTTTTTATTTTTTTATTTTTATTTTGGTATTCATGGGAGTGTTTGGTTTTGGATAATATTGTTGCTCCTATCTTTCTTTTTTTGTCCTTGATACCACAACACTAACTGGTTCCATGTGCATTACATTTGTCATTAATTGAGATGCATTATATTTGACTTCAAACATACATGGAAGTGATCAGTTTTTTAGACCATTAGAATTTGACATTTAGGACATATACTTGACATTGAGATACATTGATTGATGACGTGCATTTCATAGTTGAAATGATAAATATTTTATGATCCTATTCGCAGTGATATCAATTAGATCATATTTTCGTTAATATGTTTGATGGTAACATTTGATGATGAAACTTACATTACACTTGTCCTAATTGCAGTGATGTCTTTTGGTCCTATTTGCAAAATATAGACTTTGTAGTCACTAATCATACTAGTTGATGAATTTTGTACTAGACTTGATGATTTATTCTGACAAGTGAATTTGTATTGCACAATCAATTTATGTACTTGGTGAAATTGAGCTTTGATATGGTAGAGTACTATCATACAGGGAAGAGAATTGTGGACTATATCAGGTTGTTTTGTTTCTAAGATTGTATCACATGTTTATTCATTTTGTGTCATTGTATTCCATAATCTTTATGCAATGACTTAAAAGTCTCGGCATTTGAAATAGAGAAGGGGACATACTTTTATAGAAGTTATTTGGAAATCCTTTTGGTCGGTATTTCCTAATGTAAAAGATATTATTTGAGTGTTTAGTTGGCACATTATTTAGCACCAAAGTGATACAAACATTATTGATATTAAGTTAGGTTTAATGTCATTAATAACAATGCCTTCATTATCAACATGCTTAAGTAATACTTTTGGTGTCTATTGAATACATTTCATTATGTTTTGAGCATATGTTTAGAGCCCGTACTTGGGCTAGGACATGACCAAGGTAGTTAGGGAATGGACCATGAAGTTTCAGAGATAGTTTTGAGTCATTGGTTGTGATGGCATCATTGATGGAAGTTACAGTATGAAAATCTAGGATAGTCAGGTATTTGGATAGTTTGAGATGGAAGAGGAGAAAGTTGAAAACATTTTCTCTCACAGGTTTCTTCATTTCTCTTAGAAAATTTGTATTTTCATTAATTTGTGGTTTAGTTTGTTTGATAGGTTTTGGAAACTCTTGTTTATTCCTAAGTCACTCGTGTTTGTTAAGGTTTTTTAATAATGTTTAAATTATGATCATACTTGGTTAACTTGTGTTAAACAAATAAAATTTTACATGTTTGATTTCATTTGATAAGGGAGATTTTATCTATTAAAGAAAGGATTTTGTATTATAATCTTTTCTTTCATATATTGTAAACCTACCTTGCTCAAGTTCTTTTGTAGTTCTTATGTTGTGCATTTTATATTTCTATTGTATTCACCCGAGCATTTGTAATATATTCTATTAAGGATTATTTATTTGTTTAAAATGCTTAAACCCTATTCAAGGGTTTCTATCATTGGATTCATAGTTTTTGAGGTGTTTGCATTGCTTAATACTTTTAATCCTTGTTAAGGGATTGCTCAATTCATATATTATTTTTGTTACCAATTTTCACTATGTTTGTTCCAATTGGCAGGGCTATTATTAGCCCTTATTTTTTGGTGAAAAAAGTTCATTGATAACCAATTAAATTCATTTATTAGATTGTTATCTCATTCTTAAAAGTTGTTGGCACATTTCTAATTCTTGGAAATAATTCAGAAAAAATTAATTATTGATGTCCTAAACTATCAAAACTCAGATTTTGGCAAAGTCCAAGTCCTTAAGTTCATACAGAAAGGAAATCTTTGTTCATTTTAAATAATAGAAGTACAACAATTGAAGTGGTCCACACAAGCAGTGGTTGCTCTGAAAATGATAAGATGAAAGTGCATTTTAAAATAAATAAGAGCTCTTTTATCAATAAAAAGAGATACAACAATGAAAATGCATTCATAATGCAACCACACAAGCCGTGGCTTAGGCTAATGCAAGCATGCATTTGAATTTCTAAATGCAGTAATGAAGATTTCATCACATTTTCATAAATGAAAGAAAATGTGTAATAGAAGCATAGAGTTAGGCCCCCATTGCTTGGTACTTCCTTTGAGAGTTGATTTTTGTTGTGTCCTTGAGTCCGCATCTGAGGTTTTCTTACAAAAGAGAGAGAAGAATGGGGGTTAGTTCATTCGAACTGAGCAATGGAGGAGTTATACCTATCATTCTACTTCCATGCATTTACAAAGATGAAAAAGTAGGATGCATAAGAGGAGATTCTGAAAGGAATGATTATAACACTTGAACTTTGTATTCCTTAACATGTTTGCATTATGTGCAGATACATGTATGAAGATTTGAGGTTGTTGAAGGATCGTGAATAAATTTCAAGCATGAATCCTTTCAACTGAATCAGGTAGAGGCGAAGATTTTGGGGAGACTATTGAGGGGGAATACATAAGTTACAAGTATGGGACCTTCTAGTTGAACCAAAGTAGTTGGTTGAAGACATTGAGGAGATCATAGAAGGGACATGCATAAGTTACAAGCATTAAACCTTCTGATCAAATCAGGAAGGGGCAAAGACCAAAGGTTTGAGGAGATTTTTAAAGGAACATACATAAGTTATAGGTATAAAACCTTTAAATTAAATCATAGAGCTGTTGAAGACTGGTTGTTGAAGAGACATGACATTTTGTCATGAAACCTTTCAACCTAATAGAACAATCATTATGTTACAGGAGGTTTTTTGTTGAAATAGAACAAGAGTACTATAGGAACCAATTACATTTTTGCATAATATAACAATGCTACAGAAGATTATAAAGTCTATGGGACTTCATGGACCAATTTTGAGTTTCAGTTTCATAATTTACTATAGGAGAATCTACAGTTATGGATTGAATTATAAGTTTTATAAGTGTTGCCACAGAAGGTCAAGGATACTATAATCATTGGAACATTGAATATGCAACTAACAAAGAGAAGGAGTCATACATATTGATAGAGACCAAGAAGCATTTACAACATTTGGATAAGTCAAAGAATTAGTGAGGTTGCAGCATGAACATAAAAAATGTGAACAACAACATGAGATATAAGTTCAGCAACAAGGATATTCAACCTTTTTAATCTTCAGTTTTCATTAGGAATAAGTGAGGTGACATATAAGGGAGGAGATATAGTATCATTTCAAATTTCTATTTCTTACTGAAGTATCATCTAAAAAATCTGTTAAATCAGAGAGAAGCAACACTATACAACGAATCAAAAAGGCAAGGACATTCTTCATCTAATTGATATCAAGAAGAAAAGAAATAATCTCAAGAATAGGATATCCAGAAATGTTTAATCATTTAGCATTTAACTCTTAATATATTAGATCACACTCTTTACATTAGTTTTAGAGAAGCAAGGTTTCATGGTAGTGTTGTTGTTACAATAAAGAGTCTAGTGCTAAAATCAGAATATGAGCAAGGATATCAAAAGTTATGAAGCCATAGAATATCAATAGATTTGCACAGGTGTGTTAGACCAAATATTCAAAGGGAACAAATATATAGGAATTTTAAAAATGCATAAGATAGTGGTCCAGAACCATGGCTTTTGATCTTGGAGTTCCAAAGTCAGTGAGTACGGTAACAATTACATCATAGGGGCCACATCATGAAGATCAAAATAGAAACAATGACTATGGTGCAGTCATAGCAATAGTAATACAATTCTTGGGGAGTAAGTCACAGTTTTACAAATTGCACCAAGGCCGATTAAATATACACTAAAGTAAGAGGGAGATATACAAAAATACCTAATAAGAGTCACTGTCAGCAATAAAGAAGTTAGATGCAATTATGAAAGTAAGATAAAGAACGAGCCATATTTTCACAATGCTCAAGATAAGGGTTACGGGTGTTAAATGTCAACATCAAATAGGAGAAGATCTGAACTAGTCTTTAAACATAAAATATTATGAAGGAATAAAGGTTACCCATGGAGCCGCAAAATTGCTCAGTTATATAATTTCATGTTAAAATTAGAAATTAAAACATTTCATACTATCGGTGGCAATGCTGTTTTGAATCTACAGTTTAATGATTTTGAGCTTCAACTTCAAAATGATTTAGAGATGGAGCCCACTATGCCAAATGTTCATTTTAAAAGCCATTTTCAGTAATGTAGAAATATCATTTTTGGTCATGTCATGGAGGGTTTCAAGTTTTTGTTTTCTTACGGATTCATGAAGTTCCAAACAAGTTGTAGAAAATAGAAGCAAAGAAAGAAAAAATTCATAAAAGTGTAGTTTAAAACCCTTATGAGATCACAACTCTGAATGCAAAAGGAAAGATAATCTTTTATTTCACATAAATTTTAGAGTTAAGGAAGTAACAAGGTACAAATTTGGTATAGTAGTGAAGTTCTTACCAGTTGTGGTAGCCATTAGTCCCAACCCTCAAGCAAAAAAATAGCTATGAGTAGCCATGAAAGCAACATAAAAGAAAACACAAAGATATCCTAGCAAGTGGCGGCCAGAGAGACATCAAGTCTTGGAGAAAATGATGTAGCATAGGAAGATTTGAGAGTTTCATCATAAAATAGCAAATGGCGGCCGAGAGGGAAACAACATTTTCTTTCCAAATCCTAGCAAATGGCGGCCAAAGACATCACGCAAAGCAGAGCGACAACAAATTACCAGGCATTTCCAAACCCTCATGAAGATGATAGCAAGGGAATCAACAATAGAAGACAATAGAAAATGAAGCGAATGAAATGACTTTAGGGTTTTACCCTATGTAAAATATGTTTCATTTTACCTTAGCCGTTTCTTCTCAGGTTAGGCTTTTTCTTCCATAGTTTAACTTTAGTTAAGGACTTCCCTTAGTGGCGTCAACCTTAGGTAGTCTTCCTTGCTTATAAAAAATCAATGTAATTTCTATAAACTTAAATTCATGGATTAATAAATGGCATTGCTAATGTTATTTATTAATTCATAAATTTAGTTTAATAAAAATTCTTAAATTTATTTTTGATATAGAAAGTAGAAATTTATTAAAAAAATATTATAATATAATTTAAAAATCAAAGAAATTCATAATTTAATGGATATTTTTCTTTAATATTCATTAAGTTACGCATTTTTTTATTCTTAATTTATATTATATTTAAATAAGTTATAAATTTGATTTTCTATCTTAAAGTTTGTTTTTATCAATTTACTTATTTATTATTACAAAGGAGGTTAATATATTTAATTTAAAATTAATGGAGAAGATTATTAATTTTAGAAGTTAAATATATAGATTTATATTTTTGTAATAATAAGTAAATAAATTGAGGGTCCTTAGCTATTTATTTATTAATTAATTATATTATAATATATCAAAATTTTAAAATGAATATTAATATTATTCATTTTAAAAGGTTGAATGTATTATAATATAATTAATTAATTAATAAATAATTAAGGGTCTTAGGGGGCTTTTCTTTTTGCATATATTTGTGAATAATATTAATATTTGTCACTGTTATAAGGCAAATATTATTAATTATTCAAGTGCAGTTAGGAGGCCTTCTTTAGAAGTTGGCCTTACGTTATGTCACACTTTTCTAGGGATGGATCATTAGATGACTGCTCGTCTTATGCTCACTTAGGGGAGAGTTTATTATGTTCATGATCAATTGTGGGACAATTCAAGCCTATTTGTAGCACTCTAGAGCCTAGTTGGAGGTGTTTTGGAGTTACCTATCAGTTACCATCACCTTGAGGACTCTTTCTAGTAGTTGACACTTCATTTTCTAGCAATTCTATCCCTATTTTAGTGGGATTTATTTTCACATCCGACCCCCATAGTTTCTACATGTTTTTTAGAGGATCTTTAGCAATTTTGGGGCAGTTTTGAGTGATTTTTCAGCTGGGCACGACTTGGTGGAGTTTGTGGATCAGTGGGACTGGAGTTTCTGACAGTTTAGTTCTTATTGTTGAGAGGTTTTCTCATGCATCTAACCCTTTCTAATTCTTGGTCCTATTTATTGTATTTTGACCTTAATTTTGTGTGGTTCTTCTTTTGGCTCTAATATTTGCACATTGCAAATTTTTGAGTGAATTGTATGAGCACTTTGTAGCAAAGATTTTTTTAGCATTGATTATATTGATACAATGATTCCTTCTCATTGATTTGGAGTGCAATATTGTAGATTTTTGCTTTTATGTTGTGTTTATCCTTCATTCAATCTACATTCCTTATTACATATTTGAATCTGGATACTTGCTATTGTAGGTTTTTGCTTGTGTCCTTATTTTTTTACAGAAAATTGGTGAAGCCTAATTTCCCTTTCAAAGCAAAAGATTCCAGGTCCTTGCATAGAATCATATTTTTAATTGCATGTTTATCTAAGTATTGAGAATTATTAGCATCTTCAATAATTCATATTGATTTAATTGAAGTTGCATACAAATCATTGGTGTATCACCCCATTTAGGTTATAAACATTCATTTTTCATATCACTTTCCCACATACAATTTTAGTTTTAAGTGATCACTACTAGGAACCAGCCTGTATTTGGGAGATTCTTTTCTCACTTTAGGAGAATCCACCATGTGAGAGAGTTTCCATGTTTCAATAGGATAACTAGATTTTGCATCAAGCTATACACACAATCTTGATTGACAATAGTTTTTGGCATGCCCGGTGGGACGCGAACTGTTTCTCAGTTCCCTAAATTAGAGATTCTTACTGATGTTTTGGTGTGAAGAACAATATTTCATCATTTTTGAAGGTTTATTTTATAGCACCTGGCGACTCTGTTTTGAAGGTTTTTTTTGGATTCAATTGCATATTTAATTATTATTTTAATGAGAAGAACTCCAACAAGATCAAACAAAGAGAGATGTGTATACCAGGAATTGCAGTCGGGTAGAAGAGGAAGTAGATCAACAAGAAGAGGAAGAACACCACGAGATATAAGAGGTAGATCTTCTTAATTTGGTTCTGATTTTTCATCATTTGATAATCCTTATTTTTAAGATCAAGTTGCAAATTTAGAAGAACCTAAGGTAATGATTAAAGATATCAATTTTAATGAAGATTCAAGTGTTCCTGATAATTCTGGATCAAAATTACCTATTTTTGAAGAATTACCAAGGGATCAATTTGCTTCTAGAACATCCACAAGTGGTAATGCAACTACTCCTAAAGGTTTGAAAACATATTAGAGAAAGGTAATTCATCCTAGTCAACCTTCTATACCACCTTTAATTTAGCAACAAGTACCACCAGTTCATCAAATGGCCTAAAATTTGCCATTTGTAGCCTTTAATGATGGAAGCCCCTTATAAATTTCTACTCATCATGATATTCCACCAGCAACACTAAAATGTTTGCTTTATTTTACTGGTGAAAATCATGTTTTAGCAGTTGAGCATATTAAGGATGCAGGGCCACTCTTTGTGGATTACACCAAGTTACACATGATGATGTAGCATTAAAATTATTAGCAACCTCTCTCAAAGATAAAACCTTAATTTGGTTCTGAGGTTTAGTAGTTAATTCCATTGCTACATGGGATGATTTGGGAACCATTTTGATTAGTAAATTTGAAGATAAATTTAATAATATTTCATTGGTTGAGCAATTTACTACTATTAAAAGGCACCTTAATGAGCATATTTTCAACAAAATTGGGAAAGGATTCTGATATCTGTTAAAGCTTCCAATGATTATGCTTTTTTATTTTATTTGAAGGCTTTTAACAGTGATATTTCAATTATGATACAGTTTATGGATGTACTTTGCATGATGCATTTCATATTATTGTTAGAGTTGAAAACAATTTGATACAAGTTGGTAAGCTACCTCCTGGGCCTCCAATACCTTATTTTGCAGAAATACAACTAGTTGTACCAGCTATTATACCACCAATAGTTGTTGTTCCACCATTGCTAGCATTACTAGCATTTAATATGCAAGTTACAATAGAGGAACATCTTGTTACAACTCCTTTTAGAGAGCTAAAAGAGAAAAATTTGGAGTTAAAGGATAAAAGTGACAATATGATGAGGACTTTACAAAGCTATGAGAATGAAATAAAAAACTTGAAGAGGCAACAAGGCCAATACAATAGGCCTCTTCAAGTAGCTTATCAACAAAATAGACAGTCAAATTAAGCTTCTAGTTTAAACCAGCCACACCAAGCTCAAGGACAACAAAGAAATTATAGTCAAAGAGCTAGTCAACCTTATAATTACTCAACTCCTAGTACTTCTAAAGTGCTGGTAGTTATTCCTTAGAATAATTATGCACAAGAGGAGGAGTGATGTAATACTTACAATGCTAGCCACTTTTGGCTTGACCGTCCTCATGCGCTTGAAGCCAGAAAGTAAGATGTTCTAAAGGGACAATTAGTAAATGCTCAAGGAGAAGCTCAACATGACCAAATGCAACCATAAGATAATCATGATGTTACTTTAATGAATTTTAGTGAAGATGAGATTGTTTTAGCCATGAATTTTGATCCAAATCAAGTATGGAAACCCATAGCAGCAAGTACAAGATCAAAAACCAAGGTTACAGATAATCAACAACAAATTGATAAAGTACAACAACCTACTTTTATGTCACAACAACAAGTCATTAAAGGCAAACAACAACAAGCACAAGCTCAAGAAGTGAGAGTGCAACCATCACAACCAACAAAGGAGCTTGTTGTTCCAAAACAACAATAGAAAGTTATTGTTCAAAATTTCAATATAGTTGATCATTTAAAGAAAATACATATTCCTATATCCATTTGGGATGAATTAGCACTTACAGGCCAAAAGGATATGCTATAGGAAGTATTGCAATCACTTGCATTTTTTGATGATGATTTAGCACAAAAAACTCCTAAGGTCCTAATAGTTGCAAATACCACTTTAACCCAACAACCATCTAAGCTGGTTAAACCACCACCCTTTTATGTCACTGTTATAATAGGACAACACCTTGTTCATAATTGCATGATTCATTCTGGTGCTTCTAGCTCGATTATGCCAAACAAAATTGTATACCAACTAGGCCTTGAGTATGACCCACTTGAAAAGGGGGTAGTTCAACTAGATGGGACAACCGTTGAAACAGTTGGAGTCATAAGGAACCTAGAATTGACCATGCACACTTGTCCTAGTTTTTTAGTCCCTATGGATGTTTGCATTATTGATTTTCCTCCTAATTTTTCTATTTGTCTATCACTAGATTTTACTGCCAAAATAGGAGGTTATTTATGTACAGATTGGTCCCATATGCTTTTTTGCACTAGGTATGGCACTAAGGTAACTATTCCCTCAGAACCTATTGCAAAATTATGTATTGAACAACATGTTGGTGGTACTAGAAATGAAACAACAACTATGTTGTTTGATCAAGAGGAAATTGTTTCTATTCGTGAGTCTCAAACATAGATAGAACGGGTTCCTAATATAGGCTACTGAAAAATATTAAAATTTTAGAACATATAGAAGAGCCAAGCTTGGGCAATTATGTTATTCAAGACACCACTGATTTCTTGCCAAATGTCATAAAAGGTTCATATTTAAGTCCAAAACAACAACCTAATATTGTTTGGAAATTATTTTTTGATGGTTCACACAACAAGATAGGTGCAGGAGGAGGCTATATGCTAATTTCACTAGCAAATCAAAGGTATTATGCGTCATTAAGATTTACTTTCAGTTGTACCAATAACATTGTTGAATATGAAACACTTGTGCACAGATTAAAATGGGCAATTAAAAGAGGTATCAATTGTTTACAAGTTTTTGGTGATTTAGAACTTATTGTTAATCAAGTTAGAAATATTCATACAACTAAAAATGATTTATTGAAAAGTTATAAGCATGTTGTATGGGATCTAATTGAAGGATTAGAAGCTTTTAATTTGCAATCTCTACCTAGAAATTAGAATAAGCATGCTAACATACTTGCTGCAGTTGGAGCACAATATGATATTCCAACTGAAATCAACAAAGTTAAAGGTCAAAATTATGTAAAAGTGGTTGTTAGACTTGCTGTTCCAAATAATGTTGACAGTTGGCAAGTTTTTGAATCTGATCAACATATTGTTAACTTCTTAAGAGAAGAAGCTGAATTTTCTTAGCCTAACCAGTAGAAATTATAGGACCAATATGAGGAATAAATTATTCAATTAAGGACAAATAAGTTTCCCAAAGGTCTTGTGACCTTAGAATTGATTTTTAGCACTGATGATCAGTTAAAGAAGGATAAATCCAGCTTGAAAATTAAAGAAGAACATTATGAAGATATTGCAGTTGCAAAAGATAAGATGTTGAAATTTGGGAAGGTATGTACACCTAAAGAACGTCAGACCTTTGTCAATTTATGCAATGAATTTCATGATTTTATTACTTGAAATTATTCAGATTTAAAAGGTTTTGATCCTAGTATTTCTTAGCATACCATTGAGTTAGAACTGGGAGAAAACCAGTTAGGAAAAAATAGAGACCAGTAAATCCTAAGTTAGAACCTCTTATGGTTAAAGAATTGAATAAAATCATTCAAAGTAATATAATATTCCCAATCAAACATACCTCTTGGGTATCAAATTTGGTTCCAGTTAGGAAAAATAATAGAGAAATTAGATTGTGTGTTGATTTTCATGATTTGAATAGAGCTTCATTGAATGATAGACATCATTTGCCTTCAATGGAGTAGATATTATAGGTTGTTTTAGGCTCAGAATGATTTTCATTACTTGATGGTTTCTTTGGTTATAACCAAATTTTGGTAAAGGAAGAAGACAGGTTTAAAACCACATTTATAACCAAATGGGGAACAATGGCTTATCAGAAGATGCCATTTGGTTTGTCAAATGCAGGTGAAATCTTTTAGAAAGCAATGGATAAAATTTTTATAAACTTAATGTACAGGTTTGTACTTGTTTATCTTGATGATATTACTATTTTTTCAAAGAATGCATTAAATCACTTTCAACACTTAAGAGTTATATTTGAAAGATGCAAGGAATATGACATTTCTTTAAATCCAAAGAAAAGTGTATTTATTGTTCATGAGGGTAAGTTACTGGGATTTATTATTTCTAAAGAAGGTATTACTATTGAACCTAAAAGAGTAAGTTCTATTCTTGCTCTACCACTTCCATCTCATAAGAAGGGATTTCAAAGTTTCTTGGGTAGGATTAATTTTGTGAGGATATTTATTCCAGATATTGTTGAATTATTAATTCCATTAACAAATATTCTTAGAAAAAATATGACTTTCAGTTGGACTAAGGAAGGTAAGCGTAGTTTTGAGTTGATGAAATAAGCATTAGCTGCTGCTCCCACGTTATTAAATCCAAAATTTTCAAAATATTTTATTTTATATACTTATGACAACATTGATAACATTGTTTCTATGTTAGTACAGAAAAATGATGAAGGTTTTGAGCAACCCTTAGGGTTTTTCAATCAAGAACTTAAGGATTATGAGTTACATTATTCATTTGTTGAGAAACGTGTGCTTGCTATTATAAGAAGTCTAAAAAAAATTAGATACATGCTTTCAAACAATAAGATTAAACTAATGGTTCCACATCCTTCTGTTAAGGATTTCTTGTTGACTAAGGATCTAAATACCAAAAGAGAAGGTTGTATTACCAAATCAATGGAGTAGAATATTGGAATTAAAGTCACAAAGCTAGTTAGAGGCAAAGGTTTGTGTGAGAAGCTTGTGGGAAATGGAGATAATATTCTTGGAACTAATTCTGATTCTATTCTAGCTTTAACTGATGATGATTAGCTCATTGTTCCTAATAAATAAAATGATTGGATGGATGATATGATTACCTTCTTGCAAATAGGATGTTGTCCTAAAGGTTTGGAAAGGTCAAAACAAAGGTATTATAGATTACAGTCTATTCCTTATTATTTATTGAATGATATTTTATTTAAGAAGGATTTGCGAGGTGTTTTGTTGAGATTTATTAAACTGGGTTAGATTGAGCATATTTTACATCAGTTTCATGAAGGGCTAGTTGGAGGACACTTTTCACCAAGAGATACAACTTTCAAAGTGATGAAAGCAGGCTGCCAAGTGTATTTAAAGATGCACATTCCTGGGTAAGAAAGTGTAAACAATGTGCGATTTTTGCTGGTAAAGAAAAATTAGCACCACTACCTTTTTAGCCTATTCAAGTGGACGGACCATTTATAAAATGGGATCTAGACTTTATTGGCATCATCAACCCACCTTCAAGTGCAGGACATAAGTGGGTATTGACAACCACTGATTATTTCACAAAGTGGACTGAAGCAGTTTCTCTCAAAGATGCATATGAGACTGTTGTTTTAAATTTTTATGGTGATCTAATTTGTAGATTTGGTGTACCAAATTTGATGATTTCAGATAATGCACTTGCATTTACAAGAAACAAGATTTCAAAATGGGCTGTTAAAAATTGTGTGTTTCTGAATACTTCATCAAATTATTACCCACAAGGTAATGGGCAAGCTGAATCCACTAATAAGAACTTGATTCTAATCATAAAGAAGACTTTGGAAGGGAATCAATGTTCTTGGCATGATAAGTTGAAATCAATACTATGGGCTGATAGAATTACTCCAAAAAGGTCAAATGGTATGTCTCCTTACACACTGGTTCATGGTAAGGAAGCTAGATTACCTATTTTAGTTGAGTTTCCAACACTTGATTTTATGTATCAATTGGATATGATTGATGAGGATCATATGACAAAAAATTTGGCTCAACTCAATGAATTAGAGGAGAAAAGGAGAGATACTTATAGAGAATTGAGCTTCATCAAGCTCAAATGAAAAAAAAAACATTTGATAAGAAAATATCTCCCAAGAATTTCTAGCCAGGAGACATTGTATTAAAATGGGATGAATTGAAAAGTAGGCTTGGAAGGCATACAAAGTTTGATGCCATGTGGGCTGGTTCGTATATCATAACAGCTAGTACGCCACACAATTCTTTTCATTTATCTACACTTGAAGGAGAAGAGTTGGGAATCCCAGTCAATGGGATTCACCTCAAGCGTTGCTTTTGAGGTATTTTTCTATTTTGGGAAATAAGTGCAGTTGCACAATAGATTGGAGTGTGATTGAGTTTTGATTTTTTTAATAAGTGTTATTTCAACACATTTAGTTTCAGCTTTGGCGTGTTAGTTGCCAGTTATTAGTTCTCTGAAGGCTGCAAGATACATTACTTCATAACTAAATTGTTATGAAATCTACACATTAATCATAATGAAAAAATTGGACATTCGAAAGTTTAGAATCATGCTTAATGTCCACACTTCACAACAGGTTACCAATGACATAGTCTAGCTTACAGTTTTCAGTAGGAAAGCAAATTTTTCAAGGAGAAATGCACTTAAAATAGTAAATAAAATTGATTACAACTTAGCTTATTCACATATGGCATGGAATTTATTCTGTTGCCATATATCAACAAGCTAGTTCTAATCAATCATTAAACAACCAGATTGACTCAAATTTGTTTTCAAGATTTCAAAAAACTATCTCAAAATTAATAGTTGCATCCCATCAACATCATCATATAGATGTATACCTCAAAATGTATTACCTTGCCTGAGGAAATACTCACTCAGAAAAACTGGTATAGCAAAGATATAATGATGGTAAAGACAAGAAGATACAGGTTTCTAAAAAAGCTTACAAAAATCAATTTGGTTTTAGTTTTAGTTTTCAGATGAAGTGGTGTGTTTATTTTCAGCATATGTGTTTTAGTTTTCAACGTTTTATAGTTCCTCTAAGGTTTTGAGAAGGTTTGGTTTTTCTAAGTTGAAGATTGTACCCAATAAATATGCCAAAGGCAACTGGTATGTTATTGTTTAGTAGGAAAACACCCCTAGGAGGTCACCAAAAATGTTACCAATTTTCACTATGCTTGTTCCAATTGGCAAGGCTATTATCAACCCTTATTTTTTGGTGACAAAAGTTCATCGATAACCAATTAAATTCATTTATCATATTGTTATCTCATTCTTAAAAGTTGTTGGTGCATTTCTAATTCTTGGATAGAATTTAGAAAAATTTAATTTTTGTTGTCCTAAACTATCAAAACTCAGATTTTAGGAAAGTAAAAGTCCTTAAGTTCATACAGAAAGGAAATCTTTGTTCATTTTAAATAACATAAGTACAACAATTAAAGTGGTCCACACAAGTAGTGGTTTCTCTGAAAATGATAAAGATGAAAGTGCATTTTAAAACAAATAAGATCTCTTTTATTAATAAAAAGAGATACAACAATGAAAATGCATTCATAATGTAGCCACAAAACCCATGGCTTAGGCTAATGCAAGCATGCATTAGAATTTTTAAATGCAGTAATGAAGACTTCATTACATTTTCATAAATGAAAGCAAATGAGCAATAGAAGGATAGGGTTAGACCCCCATTGCCTGGTATTTCTGTTGAGAGTTTATTTTTGTTGTGTCCTTCAGTCCGCATCTGAGGTTTTCTTGCAAAAGAAAGAGAAGAATGGGGGCCAGTTCATTCAAACTGAGCAATGGAGGAGTTAGACCTATCATTCTATCATTCTAATTCTATGCATTTACAAAGATGAAAAAGTAGGATGCATAAGAGGAGCTACTGAAAGGAATGATTACAACACTTGAAATTTTTATTCTGTAACATGTTTGCATTATGTGCAGATATAGGTATGAAGATTTGAGGTTGTTGAAGGATCATGCATAAATTTCAAGCATGAAGACTTTCAACTGAATCAAGTCGAGGCAAAGATTTTGGGGAGACTATTGAGGGGGCATACATAAGTTACAAGTATGGGACCTTCTAGTTGAACCAAAGTAGCTGGTTGAAGACATTGAGGAGATCATAGAAGGGACATACATAAGTTACAAGCATGAAAACTTCTGATCAAATCAAGAAGGGGCGAAGACAAAAGGTTTGAGGATATTTTTAAAGGGACATACATAAGTTATAGGTATAAAACCTTTCAATTAAATCATAGAGCTGTTGAAGACTGGTTGCTGAAGGGACATGACATTTTGTCATGAAACCTTTTAGCCTAATAGAACAATCATTATGTTACATGAGGTTTTTTGTTGAAATATAACAATAGTACTACAAGAACCAATTACATTTTTGCATAATATAACAATGCTACAGAAGATTATAAATTTTATGGAACTTCATGGACCAATTTTGAGTTTCAGTTTCATAATTTTCTATAGGAGAATCTATAGTTATGGATTGAATTATAAGTTGTATAAGTGTTGCTACAAAAGATCAAGGATACTATAAGCATCAGAACATTGAATATGTAGCTAAAAAAAAGGAGTGGTACATATTGACAAAGACCAAGAAGTATTAACAACATTTGGATCAGTCAAAGAATTAGTGAGTTTGCAGCATGAACATAAAAAATGTGAACAACAACATGATATATAAGTTCGACAACAAGGATATTCAACCTTTTTAATCTTCAATTTTCATTACAAATAAGTGATGTGACATATAAGGGAGGAGATATAATATCATTTCAAATTTCTATTTCTTACTGAAGGATCATCTACAAAATTTGTTAAATCAGAGAGAAGCAACACTATACAATGAATCGGAAAGGAAAGGACATTCTTCATCTAATTGATATAAGGAGCAAAATAAATAATATCAGGAATAGGATATCCAGTAATGTTTAATCATTCAACATTTAACTCTTAATATATCAGACCACACTCTTTGCATTAGTTTTAGAGAAACAATGTTTCATGGTAGTTTTGTTGTTACAATAAAGGGTCTAGTGCTAAAATCAGAATATGAGCAAGGATATCAAAAGTTTTGAAGCCATAGAATATCAACAGATTTGCACAGGTATGTTAGACCAAATATTTAAAGGGAACAAATATACAGGTATTTTTAAAATGCATAAGACAGTGGTCCAGAACCATGGCTTTTGATCTTGGAGTTCCAAAGTCTGTGAGTACGGTGACAATTACATCATAGGGGCCACATCATGAAGATCAGAATAGAAACAATGACTAGGGTACAGTCATAGCAATAGTAATACAATTATTGGGGAGTAAGTCACAGTTTTACAAATTGCACCAAGGAAGATTAAATATACACTAAAGTAAGAGGGAGATATACAAAAAGACCCAATAAGAGTCACTGTCAGCAATGAAGAAATTAGATGCAATTATGAAAGTAAGATAAAGAATGAGCCATATTTTCACAATGCTCAAGATAAGGGTTACGGGTCTTAAATGTCAACATCAAATAGGAGCATATCTGAAACATTCTTTAAATAGAAAAGATTATGAAGGAATCAAGGTTACCCATGGAGCTACAAGATTGCTTAGTTATATAATTTCATGTTAAAATGAAAAATTAAAACATTTCATACTATTGGTGGCAATGTTGTTTTGAATCTACAATTTTATAATTTTGAGCCTCAGCTTCAAAATGATTTAGAGATGGAGCCCATTATGCCAAATGTTCATTTTAAAAGCCATTTTTAGTAATGCATAAATACCATTTTTTGTCATGTCATGGAGGGTTTCAAGTTTTTGTTTTCTTATGGATTCATGAAGTTCCAAACAAGTTGTAGCAAATAGAAGCGAAGAAAGAACAAATTCATAAAAGTGCAGTTTAAAACTCTTATGAGATCACAACTATGAATGCAAAAGGAAAGATAATCTTTTATTTCACAAATTATACAGAGTTAAGGAAGTAACAATTTACAAATTTGGTATAGTAGTGAAGTTCTTACGAGTTGTGGTAGCCACAAGTCCCAACCCTTAAGCAAAGCAATAGCTATGAGTAGCCATGAAAGCAACATAAAACAAAACACAGAGATATCCTAGCAAGTGGCGGCCAAAGAGACATCAAGTCTTGGAGAAAATGATGCAACATAGGAAGATTTAAGAGTTTCATCGTAAAATAGCAAATGGTGGCCGAGAGGGCAGCATCATTTTCTTTCCAAATCCTAGCAAATGGCGGCCAGAGACATCATGCAAAGCAGAGCGACAACACATTACCAAGCATTTCCAAACCCTCATGAAGGCGACAACAAGGGAAGCAATAGTAGAAGATAATAGCAAATGAAGCAAATGAAATGACTTTAGGGTTTTACCCTATGTAAAATATGTTTCACTTTGCCTTAGCCGTTTCTTCTCGTGTTAGGGTTTTTCTTCCATAGTTTAACTTTAGTTAAGGTCTTCCCTTAATGACGTCAACCTTAGGTAGTCTTCCTTTCTTATAAAAAAATAATGTAATTTCTATTAAACTTAAATTCATGGATTAATAAATGACATTGCTAATGTTATTTATTAATTCATAAATTTAGTTTAATAAAAATTCTTAATTTTGTTTTTTATATAGAAAATATAAATTTATAATTTATTTTTTATAATATAATTTAAAAATCAAAGAAATGTATACTTTATTGGATATTTTTCTTTAAGATTCATTAACTTACACATTTTTTTATTCTTAATTTATACTATATTTAAATAAGTTATAAATTTCAATTTTCTATCTTAAAGTTTGTTTTATCAATTTACTTATTTATTATTACAAAGGAGGTTAATATATTTAATTTAAAATTAATGGTGAAGATTATTAATTTTAGAAGTTAAATATATAGATTTACGTTTTTGTAATAATAAGTAAATAAATTGAGGGTCCTTAGCTATTTATTTATTTATTAATTATATTATAATATATCAAATTTTTAAAATGAATATTAATATTATTCATTTTAAAAGGTTGAATGTATTATAATATAATAAATTAATAATTAATTAATTAATTAATTAAGGGTCTTAGGGGGGTTCTCTTTTTGCATATATTTGTGAATAATATTAATATTTGTCACTGTTATAAGGCAAATATTATTAATTATTCAAGTGCAATTAGGAGGTCTTCTTTAGGAGTTGGCCTTAAGTTATGTCATGCTTTTCTAGGGATGGATCATCAGTTGACTGCTCATTTTATGCTCACTCAGGGGAGAGCTTATTATGTCCATGATCAGTTGTGGGACAATTCAGGCCTATTTATAGCACTTTGGAGCCTAGTTGGAGGTGTTTTGGAGTTACCTATCAGTTACCATCACCTTGAGGAATCTTTCCAATAGTTGACACTTCAGTTTCTAGTAGTTCTATCCCTCTTTCAGTGGGATTTATTTTCACATCCGACCCCCACAATTTCTTCATATTTTTTTAGAGGATCTTTAGTAGTTTTGGGGCAGTTTTGAGTGATTTTTCAGTTGGGCATGGCTGGGTGGAGTTTGTGGATCAATGGGACTGGAGTTTCTGATAGTTTAGCTCTTATTTTTGAGGGGTTTTCTCATGCATCCAACCCTTTCTAATTCTTGGTCCTATTTATTGTATTTTGACCTTAATTTTGAGGGGTTCTTCTTTTAGCTCTGATATTTGCACATTGCAAATTGTTGAGTGAATTGTATGAGTACTTTGTAGCAGAGATTTGTTTTAGCATTGATTATATTGATACAATGGTCCCTTCTCATTGATTTGGAGTGCAATATGGTGGATTTTTACTTTTATGTTGTGTTTATCCTTCATTCAATCTACATTCCTTATTGCATATTCAAATCTGGATACTTGTTATTGCAGGTCTTTGCTTGTGTCCTTATATTTTTGTAGAAAATTGGTGAAGCCTAGTTTCCCTTTCAAAGAAAAATATTTCAGGTCCTTGCATAGAATCATTTTTGTAATTGCATGTTTGTCTAAGTATTGAAAATCATTAGTATCTTCAATAATTCATGTTGATTCAATTAAAGTTTCATACAAATCATTGGTATATCACCCCATTTAGGTTTTAAACATTCATTTTTCTTATCCCTTTCCCACATGCAATTTTAGTTTTAGGTGATCACTACTAGGAACTGACTTGTATTCTAGAGATTCTTCTATTATTTTAGGATAATCCACCACCCGAGAGAGTTTCCATGTTTCAACGTGATAGCTGGATTTCGTATCAAGCTATAGGCACAATCTTGATTGACAATAGTTTTATTGTCATAAACCCTTGTATCGGGTTTTCAAACTAGAGTTACTCCCTAGTTTTTAGTCAAGTGAGTGATAACATGTCTATGAAAAATGTCTTGTGTTCAGTTTAATAAAACATGTATTGTAACCTAGGTCGAGTCAATGTGCAATATGGAATTTTATGTTGAGGTTTTTACTTAACAATTTATTAAGCCTAGTTGCATAATGATTACCAATATTAACTTGAAGGAAGATTTTACCTGGTGATTTTATTATTAATTGTTTGTTCATTATTCAATGGAGATAAGGCTGATTTATTCTGAGTAAATTGATTAATTCAGTCTTTTATGAACCGTTCTATGATAGTTACTTCATCAATTTGATGAGGTGTATAATCAATTTCATGGCAGTTATTTTTCAATTCTTGTGTAAGGAACATTATATAAGCATCACTCTGAGAATGTTATTTATGTATAGAGAAAGAGATTATGGGTTTACATGAAATATTCATTTCACTTGCAGTATTATGTGCACATTGCTTCAAAAACAATAATATTTGTAAAAGAATGCAATTGTACTAATTTAGTATAATTCATTGTTGAGTATAAGGTATCAATACTTGATGATGTTTTGTATTAAGTTGTGATAACCATTATTGGTACAAACATTTTGATTATGTATGAAAATCAAATATTGCGAACTGAGATATAACCAACGACATATTGAAAAAGACTATCAATGAGATAACACAGTTAGTGAGACAAAAATACAACTAGTGAGGCATTGTAATAAGGATATTTCACATAATCCAATGAAGCAATTGGAGTGGTTTTATTCTCCAAAGGGTTTCCACTCAGGACAAATCATTGTGTTATGTTCTTTGTGTGTATCTTACTTTCATTGTTATCTATTCATTTTCTATTTTATGTTGTTCCAAGTTTGGTAAAGTAAAAAAATTAATTGAATTAAATTTTTCATACCACTGATTCACCCCCCCCCCCCCCCCCTTCTCATTTGTATTGTACTCCATCACATATTACTTCTTTATCTTATCCCATGATATTTATTGTTGCACATATTGTCAATGATGTCAAAGCTGCCAAGATTATTGTTGATGATGTCAAAGGTAGAAAGATTATTATCTTTAATGTCAAAGGGCCAATCAATGGCATTCAAGTTGAATTATTTAAGGTATAAATGATTTTTTTTTTTGGATTTCATATGTTTTTTGGACAACCCATTTTTTTGCGAGTTGCTTTTTCACTAACCTAATTTTTTGTGAGTTGCTTTTGGTCAACCTACTTTTTTTGCAACTTGTCATTTGGCTAACCTAGTTAGAAAAGGGCATTTTAAATAAATAAATAAAATTATTGGTGAACCTAGTTGGGGGGATATAGTTAGTGGTGAAAGGTTTCATTTAGAGATATATATATATATATATATATATATATATATATATATATATATATATATATATATATATATATATATATATATATATATATATATATATATATATATATATATATATATATATATATATATATATATATATATATATATATATATATATATATATATATATATATATATATATATATATATATATATATATATATATATATATATATATATATATATATATATATATATATATATATATATACATGTCACTTGGAGTACATTAATCACTCAGTCATTGTATATCTTTCCTAATTTGAGAGTAGATATAGAGCCAAAATAGGAGTAGATTTATAAGTGTAAACCAAAATTATTAAGATCATAAATTATACGTGTTAAGAAAAGACCTAATACAGATTTTGGTTGAGATAAATATCATATTTGAGCACATTTATTCAAGAGTTTTTTTACGAATTTGAGTGTAAGCATTTTGCAGATTTAATGAAATATTTTGATGTAGATTTTGTTGAAAGGGATCTAAAGAAGATCCAACAACATCATTATCATTTAACATTTTGAATTTTGGAGCCTTCTACTTTGAGAGAATTAGATGTTAGAGCATCTTAGTCAAGATATTGGAGTCTCTTGTTGAGTTGGTTCTCAATGGAGGGGATTTGTGCTTCTTGTGGATTTGTGCCTATAAAGACTATAAGAAGCTTCATATACAAAATAAATATTTTGTTGTGGTTTTCTCCTACACAAATTTTCTAATAAAATTGTGTGTGCATCTTGTCTTATTTTGTTAGATCTTAATTGTGTGGATGCTTTGTCCTTTTCTTTGAGATTGCTAAAATTAAAACATGAGAAGTTTGGTCTTATACTAATTTACCCCCACTCTTTTTATAAGTGTGCGTGTGTGCATTTTCTTCAATAGGTATCAAAGTGGGTTCCTTTGAAAAACCTAACCGCTTGAAGTAAATATCTTAAGAACACACATAGTGAGCCAAGAAGGGTTTTCCTCAAGTCAAGTTCCATTTTGTGATGAAAAAACTATGCATTTTGGAGTTTTTAAATATGTGCCTATTTGATGGCCTATGGACTTGATATGTGTCAAGTAGTTATGGATAACTAAGTGGTACCATCTAATGGACTTGATAACCAAGTTAAAAAAAGAATGAGAACAACTCAAAAACTATGATGCAATCCTAAGTGGACTAACCAAAACCAAATTAGTCAAAGTCATGTAGTTTACATTATCAAAATAAATATGAGATGATATTTAAAAGAATCACGAAGGAGATGAAAATTTGAAGAAGGATAAGCTCCAAACTCACATGAGACAATTTGAAAGCCTTGATATGAAGGAAGAAGAGAATATTACTACCTACTTTCTCTGTGTGAATGAAGTTGAAAACACTATTCATGGTCATGGAGAAAAATTAAAGAGGTTATTATACAAAAAATATTAATTTCTCTTCCCATGAGATTTGATGAAAAAAATTGGCCATCAAAGAAATAAAGGACTTGAATACCTTAAAGATGGACAAATCGCATGTCATTCTTATGATGTATGAAATGAGGATTGAGAATGGAACAAAATCAAAGCAAGAAAGCCTTGAAAACATCAATAAAAATGAAGAAAAAAGTTCAAAAATCAAGTATAAACTTGAATAATGAGAAAGGAGCCTACTTAATGAAGTAATTCATTAAAGGATCCAACAAGTGCAAAGGTAAGTATACCCTTAAATATTTTAAATGTGGCAATATAGATCATTATGCTACCAAATATCTATACATTATTAGTCAAAGTAGTGAAGAATAAAAAGTATATTATGAAAATAGAGAGGACATGGAAAATAATTATAGAAAGAAGAAGAAAAATTAAGGAAAATCCAAGAAGATTTTTTTAAGAGACAAGAAGAGTCTAAATGCCCATGTGATGAAACCTTTTTTGAAAGTGGAATAAAAGAAATCCTTTTCATGACCATGAAGATGAAAGAAGAAGCTCCAGTGTGTGAATACAAAAATATGAAAAACTCAAAAGTGAGGAGGACACTATAGCATATCTTGAGGAAGAGCTTAACATTTCCATCAACAAAATCAAAAGAATTGAGAAGAGGCACTCAAAGCTGAAATATCAAATTTGAGATGATGGTGAAAAATATAAAAAGATAATTATGGACTTAAAGACTCAAGTTGAAGAATCTAAACACATTGATGATGTCTTGAAAGAGTGCCTAAAGGAAAAAATATCAGAATGTGAGAAGCTTGAATCAAAGATTGTTTTCCCAAGGAAGGAGTTAGAAAGGACCAAAGAACAAATTAAAAAAAAAATGAAGTTTGAAAAGGGTTTGGAAATTTTAGAAGATTTTATTAATTCACAAAGATAACCCTTTGTCAAAAGTGGTCTTCATTTTATTGGAAGAAATTTGCATACCAAAAACCATTTGGATAGTGAGAATCGTGCCACAACTCTCTAAATTTCCAACAAGGAAGTAAGCAAGGAGATGAAAAAAGAAGAGAATAAAAAACAACCAAGAAATAAGGACGATAAAGATTGTGATATCAAATAACCAAAAAGGACAATATCAAATGGACATTCTATAAAATAAAGCCACTCACAACCAAGTTCAACTATTCTTTACATGTATATTATTTTTCATGCAATCTATATGGTCATAGAGCATTAGAATGTAAAGTACATAAAATAAATGATTTCATATTTTAAAAGAGGAACACCAACTCATTTTATCCTCTAATGTATTATATTATCATATGTTACAAGTGTAACATCTTTGGACACATAGCTAAGTTCTACAAAGGTACCTTTTCTATGCTACCAAAAAAACATTTGAAAGAGGATGTTCATGAAAAGAAGAAGGATGATCCAAAATAAGTTTGGAAAAAGAAGAAATAGATGAGGGAGAGTTATATGCTTATATATAAGTTTCTTTAGATTATCAAGATGAGATAAAACAATGGTGTGTTGACAACAAACACTCAACTATCTAACTAGCGACAAGTGAAAATTCCTCTCTTTGAAGAAGGTGGATGAAGGTATGGTAAAATTTAGAGATAATTTTACATTAAACATAAGAGGAAAAGGAACACTTAGTATAAACAATGAAAGAACAATTTTTATTTTTTTATTTTTATATTGTTGGCTAACAAATTGGTCTTCTACGATATATATAAATCATATCACTAATCGTAGCAACACTAGGGTAATCCAAATTGATTTCCCTTTGAATTTTTGAAAGGTATAGTTCCCTTTATATGATTTTCAAGGAATTAATACTACTCTAACTATTCTCATTTACTTTTCACCTGAAAGTATAAGGTGTATAACATTCATTCCATCAACATGTAATGAACATAATCATAAAATTTCATAACATTCACTTCGGGAAGACTCAAAGATATTTCTTAAGAGAATAAGTATTCATTAATTAATAGACAATTCTTTCTCACTACATACTACTCATATGGATATCAATAAAAAACATGATCTAAAGAAGAACAACTCATAGTTTAACCAAAACCGAATTCACAAAGATATTCAACTCTTGCAATCTTGAACACAATGATTCAAACCAACTATAATATGATTTTTTTTCATTCATTCAAAGATAAAAAAATATCTTCAAAAAACATTCACATAAAAAATGTAGATATAGTATCAATATTTCTATCTATATTTCCAACCCTTTGCTCTTCTTACGGTCAAGCATTTATAGCCACAACAAAAGATAAACATATTTTTTTTTAAACTAACTTCTAAACTTACTTTAGTAAAACTAGAGTTTAAAATTGTAGAAACCTTAACCGTCTATCATAACTACCCTCCCTCCTTTACTACCAAAATCTAAATTTTTCCAAAATCATACATTTCTAGGTCCTCAGGATAGGGCATCTCTGGATTATGCGGAGGGAGTATGCTATGCTGGAGGTGAATGAGTGGCTTTCCATTCCGTGTATAATCCCACAAACTCTTGCACTTTGTAATTATTAGGAATTTTTACATGCATCATTCTCTACCTCCATACTTCTCTTTCTCGTTTGATATCCTTAATCTTCTATGCTCGGTTCAACAAGTTTCCCAAGCACACATATAATAAGGTTGATGACCTATAACTGATTGAATATCTAGATGAACTGAAGGAACAATGATTAGAGATCATCAAACTATTTAAGTGATTAAATCAGTCAATATGTTGTCATTGATGTCAACTAGTTTTGACTATACTTATCATGATAGTTACAAACATCTGAATATCTGTAGAAGGGAGAAATGGTGAAGAAATGAGATATCTACATAAGGTCAATATGGATATGATAGATAAGGATAAGGTATACATTGGGTAACTTATTGATGAGTCTATGGCTTTATATTATTGACTTGAGCATGTTACATTACTCTATTATGAAGAAGAGATTTGAATTGAACAAGTTAATGTGGTCGGTAATTGAAGAATTTTGTATACACCGAGCTAGCGTAGTGTATACTAAGTAACAATAATAACTGAGTTAGTTATCACCGAAGCATTTTAGTATTAATCAAGTATGGATGAAAACATTAAATGTTAAGAATAGCCGACTGAAATTGATGAGCTAGAAATTGTTATGATTTCGAGGTAAAGGATGAAGTTTTTGATTAAGGAAAATAGGTTTTAAAGGGGCCCTAAAACCCAAACAGTATTAAACATAAAAAGTAATAAGGTAGATAAAGTTCACCAAAAAGCTACAACCAAAACAAAAATGGTCCAGGCTTAGGCCAACCGTAAAACAAATAGTTAAAGCCAGGAAACAGAGCCAGAAACAGAAAGCAAAAAGATGAAGTTAGTTATAAGATCCATGACTGACAAAATTTAGAGAAGATCTAAAGGATGAGATTGAAATGTGTTATTGACACATCTGCTGAGGAAGGTTTAAGCGATAAAATGGCTGATATGAAAATGATTTACTTGTCCACTTAAGAGACATGAGTTTTATTGTTGAAACATGCCAGACAAATAGAGACTACAAAGATTTTGCGTGAAGACTTTATTCATGTATTCCTGATCAAACTGGTTATAGATAGAACCAAGCTGTAGACATTACCAAGTGTTAGAGAACTATTTACCGAGTAAAGTAAGTTGGAGAAATATTGAGGAAGTGAATTGATTAATGATCAGATGAGTTTTATGAGCATAGCATAGATCTGAATATTTGCAATTGAGTTATATTTGAATCAGATCAAAACAGTATCAGTTTAACCATTGATTCAACAAAATCTCTTAACCGAGTGGACTTAACAGTCTTACTATATTTCCTTTGACATTCATTGAATGTTAATTGTTATCTTGTTGACCCCATAGTGAATGCTAGTCAAGATTTAACTGTTAGTGATAAATCCTCTAACCAAGTCACACTTGACAGTGTGCATTGTATCCTTTAATAGGGTTGGCTCCTAACTGAGCTCACTTCAAAAGAGTGAAATATTTTGGGTTACCGGTCCCAGGTGGTTTTTCCCTTAGTAGGGTTTCTAGGTTAAATCATTGTGTTATGTGTTATTTGTTATGATTGTTTTGATATCATACTTTACATATTGCATAGTTGATTTAATTGGTAATCACAGTTTGGATAATTACTGGTATTTGGTGAATGAATAGACAATTTGATATTTTATCTTACCAAGTTGTTTATATTGTTGAAAAAGTTTTGAAAAGTACATATGGGAGTTTGGGATTGTAGGATAATTGATTTAACTGATTCACCCCCCCTCTCAGTTATTCTAACAATTGGTATCAAAGTATATTGGTCGCTTGGAGGAAAGTTTTAAGGAATTGAGCAAAAGATCACAAGATGTATAAGAGGGAAGTGCCTAAGCTGAACAAAGATAACTTCTCCACATGGAAAAGTAGGATTAGGCTTCACATATCTAGAATTGGAGAATCTGCTCTACATCTACTTGACCATGGCTACTTACAACCGACTATTGGACCTTTGACAGTTGATCAGTTGAGAGACAGACATGAACACAATATAACTACGATAGAGATTGTTGCTGCTCTATCTGATGCTGAGTTTGAAGATGTCAAAGCATGCACTACAATGAAGGAAATGTGGGACAAACTTGCACTAGTTTATGGTGGTGATGTAAATGTAATGAGAGCCAAAGCTGAAAGCTTAAGAGGTAGATTTGATGACATGAAGATGAAGGAAGGTGAGAACATCACACAATACTCTAATTGAATTAAAGAGGTAGTCAATGCTATCCAAGGAGCAAGAGGTATTATTTTTGAAGATATTGTTGTAAGTAAGATACTAAGAACCTTGTTGCCTATCTATGTAATTAGAATATCTGCTATTCATGAAATGAGGTTTGCACCTAATAGTACTCTTACACTTGATAATTTGATTGGCAAGCTAACTACTTTTGAGCTGAATAATTATGACAATAGTGTTGTACTGAGTGTTGAGTCTTCTTTTATGTCATCTTCGAAGATTGGTAAATCTAGCAGTAAGCATAATATAAAAAAATGAAAGTGGCAGTGACAACGAAGGTGAGCTTGATGAGCTTGAAGTAGTTATGGCCCGAAGACTTCAAAAAGGTAAAGGAAGGTATAAGGGAAAGTCACCTTTAGCTTGTTTTAATTGTAAAGAGATTGGCCATATTGCTGCTAGATGTCCTAACATGAAAGAAGAAGATAAAAATAATGACCGATCTGGTGATGGAAATTTTGGTAGAAGAAATAATAGAGGAAACCAACACTACAATAGAGACAACCGAGATTACAAAGAAAAAGGCAAGAAGGCATCTTACCTTGTTAGAGAAAATGAGAATGACACTGACACCAACACTGATGATGAAATTGAAGTGGTATTTGTTGCAATGAAAGATGATTCAGAAGAAGAGGAAAGGTATTTAGAAACAACCCTCATATCTAAAGTTAGCAAAAATGACACATGGATTATAGATAGTGGCTGTACACGTCACATGACTAGTGATGAAGATAAATTTGAATATCTTGAGCACTATAATGGAGGATCAGTGAAAATAGGAAATGATACACCTTGTCAAGTGAAAGGAAAGGGGTCTATCTTATTAAATGATAAGATTAGATGTGATAATGCATACTGGGTAAAAGAAATTAACTACAATTTGTTGAGTATAGCACAACTGAATAAATCAGGTCATTGAGTTGCATTTGAAAGAAAGAAGGTGAAAATCTATGATGGAACCGTAAAATTGGTTGGTACTGGAGAACAATCAAAAGGTAATTTATTCTATCTTGATAATGCTGAAACTTCTTGTTTATTGGCGAAAAATGAAGATGTATGGTTGTGGCATAAGAGACTATGTCATGTGAACTTTGATAACATGATTAAGATCAGTAAAAAGAGAAGAGTTAGAGGTTTACTGAGTCTAACCAAACCTGATCATGTTATGTGCAATCAATGTCAAAAAGGAAAGATGACCAAATCTAGTTTTAAAAGCAAAGACTATTCATCTAAAGGTATTTTGGAGTTGGTACATACCGACTTACGTGGTCCTATGAGAACTTAAAGCTATTATGGTGATAAATATTTTATTTTATTTGTTGATGACTACTCTAGGATGATGACAGTCATGTTCTTAAAAGAAAAATCTGAGGCATTCAAGTTGTTTAAGTGGTATAAGGCTAAAGTTGAAAAAGAAACTGGTAAAGAATTAAAATTCTTAAGATATGATAGAGGAGGTGAGTTTATTTATGATGAATTCACTAATTTTTGTAATGAGCATGGAATCAAAAGACAGGTTTCTACACCAAGGAAACCACAACAAAATGGAATTGCTAAAAGGAGTAATCAATCTATTATTAATTGTGCCAGAACATTGATGATTGAGAAAGATGTTGCACAAACATATTGGAGAAGTAGTTAGCACTGATGTATACACCTTGAACCGAGTTTAACTAAAGAAAGACATGAACAAGACACTTTATGAGTTATGGTTTGGCTATACATCGAATGTAAGTTATTTTAGAATCTTTGGAAGTAGGTGTTACATTCTGAAAGATGATAGGAATGGAAAATTTGATTCTAAAGGTGATGAAGGAATATTTTTAGGATATTCTACTAAGAGTAAAGCTTATAAATGTTTGAACAAGGCTACTAATAAAATGGTAGAAAGTGATAATGTAAAAGTTGATGAGTTTGATGAAAAGATTGATGAATAAAGTAGAAAGGAACTAGAAGACTATGGTAGGTTTACATGTGTTGAGCATCTAGACTATCTACCGAAGCCACAAGTTGAGTCTATCGAGCATTAGGAAAATGCTACCAAGAATCAACAAATGCAAACTGAGAACCATGAAGAAGCTACCAAACAAGAAAATGAACCTGAATTGAATGATGAACAAAGACGAGAATGAGTACTAGCAAGATTTGTTAGAATACACCATACACAAAATCAAATCATTGGAGACAAGCAAGCTGGCATGATGACCCAAAGTAAGTTAAGACAAAACACATGCTTAGTTTGTGAATTTGAGCCTGAGAATGTTAGAGATGCACTTGTAAATGAGGAATGGATTAAGGCTATGAATGAGGAAATTGAACAGATTGAGAAAAAATAAGACATGGACATTGGTACCGAGACCGAAAGATAAAAATGTAATTGGTACTAAGTGGATTTTTAAAAACAAGTTAAATGAGAATGGTGAGGTCACTACGAATAAGGCAAGACTTGTATGCAAGGGATATGCACAAGAAGAGGGTATAGACTATGGTGAAACTTTTTCACCAGTAGCAAGACTTGAAGGAGTCCACATATTACTTGCATATGTTGTACATAAGGGATTCAAAGTATATCAAATGGATGTGAAATCAACATTTTTGAATGGAATTCTTGAGGAGGAGGTCTACATAGAACAACCAAAAGGTTTTGTTGATCCAAATCAGAAGAACATGGTATGTAGACTGCACAAAGATTTTGATGGACTGAAGCAAGTACCAAGAGCATGGTATGAAAGACTACATGCTTATCTTATCAGTATTGGCTTTGTAAGGACATATGATAATAGTAATTTGTACATGAAAGGAGAATTTGATGATAATATTTTGATTGCCAAAATTTTTGTTGATGACATAATCTTTGGAGGACATGATATGATTTGCAAGTCTTTTGCTAATGAAATGAGAAAAGAATTTGAGATGTCAATATTTGGAGAGATTAAATTCTTTCTAGGTTTGTAGACTATACAACATAATGATGGGATTTTCATCACTTAATCAAAATGCATAAAGGAAGTATTAAAGACTTTTGGCATGTAAGATTCAAAACCGGTAGGAACACTAATGGTAATAGGATGTAAGTTTACAAAGGATGATGAATCAACCGAGGTAAATCAGACACTATACAGATCAATGATTGGAAAACTAATGTATGTGGTACATAGTAGGCCTGATATAGCACATGCAATTGGGATTGTGGCAAGATTTTCTTCCATTCCTAAAGATTCACATATGGTTGTTGTTAAAAGGATTCTAAGATACTTGAAGAAGACAAAAGACTATGGTTTATGGTACACAAAGGAAGGAAAATTTGAACTCTGAGTTTACACTGATGTAGGTTGGGCTGGAAACATTGATGACCAGAAGAGCATAATTGGTGGAGCATTCTTTTTAGGAAAAAGGCTTGTGACTTGGATAAGCAAGAAATAAGCATGCATTTCTCAGTCTACTACTGAAGCAGAGTATGTTGTTGTTGCTAATTTTTTTTCAAATATTGTTTGGTTAAAACAAGTGTTGGAAGGAATGAATGAGGTAATCACTGACCCGGTGATTATATATTGTGACAACACTAGTGCTATAAATATTTCAAAGAATTCGGTGATGCATTAAAAACAACACATATATCTATTAAGTGTCACTACTTAAGGGAACGAGTTCAAGAGAAGCAGGTGAAATTGGAATTTGTAAAATCTAAAGAACAACTTGCTGATATTTTTACCAAGCCCTTACCGAAGGACACATTTGAGTATTAGAGGACTATATTAGGGGTCTGTCCCCTGTCTATCGGTCACTAAGGTGATCAAGAGGTTGCATCAACCTATAATTTATTAGAAAATCATTCATGTTGATGCACATAGATCACACTTTAGGATTCAGTAAGGCTATGAAGGATAGTAGAAGCCAGAATAGATAATTGATTATCAATACATGAAGGTACTTGATCTAGACCAAACAATAGATAATTACTTGGCTGTTGAAGAGTGATTTATTTTGTTTGGCGTTGTTGTCAAAGGGAGAGGAAGTTCTATGGAAATGAAGTTTTACGAAATATCTGTTTCTAAGAACATAAAATGGGAGAAAGAATCAGAGAGATGAAAAAGATCAAATCCGCAGGGAGAGTCTGCATGGAATGTTGTATGTAGTGATTAAACATATTAAATATCAAGCTAGGGAGAGCCTACCGAGCTATAACATTTACCTATATAGTTGTAGAATACATGTTTGGTATGTGTATGACATATTTCATATTGTTTGTGTTGCCCTCAATGCCAAAGGGAGAGATTGTTGACCTAAAACTGATTGAGTATCTAGATGAATTGAAGGAACAGTGATTAGAGATCATCAAGCTATTCAAGTGATATGTAAGATGATTAAATCAGTCAATATATTGTCATTGATGTCAACTAGTTTTGACTATACTTATCATGATAGTTACAAACATCTGAATATCTGTAGAAGGGAGAAATGGTGAAGAAATTAGATATCTACATAAGGAAAAGATGGATATGACAGATAAGGATAAGGTATACATTGGGTAAATTATTGATGAGTCTATGGCTTTATATTATTGACTTGAGCATGTTACATTAATCTATTATGAAGAAGAGATTTGAATTGAACAAGCTAATGTGGTCGGTAATTGAAGAATTATGTATACACCGAGCCAGTGCAGTGTATATTGAGTAACAATAATAACCGAGCTAGTTATCACCGATGCATTTCAGTATTAACTGAGTATGGATGAAAACATTAAATGCTAAGAACAATCGACTGAAATTGATGAGCTAGAAATTGTTATGATTTCGAGGTAAAGGATGAATTTAGTTATAAGATCCACAACTGAAAAAATTCATAGAAGATCTAAAGGATGAGATTGAAATGAGTTATTGACACATCTACCGAGGAAGGTTTAAGTGGCAAAATGGACGAAGGAGATTAAGAGGAAAAATCCGATGGCTGATATGAAAATGATTTACTTGTCTATTTAAGAGACATGAGTTTCATTGTTGAAACATGCTGGACGAATAGAAACTATAGAGATTTTACGTGAAGACTCTATTCATGCATTCCTAATCAAACAGGTTGCAGACAAAACCAAGCTACAGACTTTATAGAGCGTCAGAGAACTATTTATCAAGTAAAGTAAGTTGGGGAAATATTGAGGAAGTGAATTAATTAATGATCGAATGAGTTTTATGAGCATAACATAGATTTGAATATTTGCAATTGAGTTATATTTGAATCAGATCAGAACTGTATCAGTTTAACCATTGATTCAACAAAATCTCTTAACTGAGTGGACTCAATAGTCTTATTGTATTTCCATATGAAATTCGTTGAATGTTAACTGTTATCTTGTTGACCCCATAGTGAATGCTGGTTAAGAGTTAACTGTTACTGATAAATCCTCTAACTAGGTCACACCTGGCAGTGTGCATTGTATCTTTAACAGGGTTGGCTCCTAACTGAGCTCACTTTCGAAGAGTGAAATATTTTGGGTTACCGGTCTCAGGTGGTTTTTCCCTTAGCAGGGTTTCCATGTTAAATCATTGTGTTATGTGTTATTTGTTATGATTTTTTTGCTATCATACTTTACATACTGCATAGTTGATTTAATCGGTAATCACAGTTTGGATAATTACTGGTATTCAGTGAATGAATAGACAGATTGATATTTTATCTTACTGAGTTGTTTATATTGTTGAAAAAGTTTTGAAAAGTACATCTAGGATTTTGGGACTTTAGAATAACTGATATAACTGATTCACCCCCCCTCTCAGTTATTCTAACAAAGGCCTCAATTTGTGTCACGCTAGAGATATCCTTGACTACCAATTGCTTGATTTATTAACCTTTGCAATTTCCTTCTTTAATTTCACAAGGGTAGAGTCTTTTTCTTTCTTGATGATGCCATTGTCATCAAGATACAAAATATGGTTGCATCAGAGTTCATCTGTGAGGTATTTCATCAATTCTCATAGTTCTTTACTGAATTTAATATATTCATCTTTCCCCTGCCTCAAGATAGAATTGCGCCACTCCACGTTCTTCTTGCAGGCGTATAACATGTTCTCATCTACGTTTTTTAAAATCTTCTCAGTTAGGAAATTCACAACTCTAAATTTTTGAACTTCATTAATTTTCATTACAAATCCTACCCACTTCACTTCTCTCTCCCACACTAAAGTTTGAGTGTCTAACTCTTCAGTGACGACCATTAGGTTAGTATAAAATTATTAGGTGGCAACAACATAATTCCTGCCCTATTGTACTATGTTATCCAACCAATTATCAAAGATCCCCATAATCATTTTCTCCCTTTGCACTTGATCCATAAACTTCTGGTTGTCTAGTGATCTAGGATCAAATGCCAGGGGTGTTTGAATAATTGGTTACGGATCAAGGCTCCTTATGGCTTCTATATATTCTGCCATGATTGTTAGATTATCTTTTAGCTCCTTTTTGTCTTTTTTTTAAAAATCTTTCCAGGAACGATTTAGCAGTCTTTCTGTAGAAGTCAACAAGAGGTGGTTATCAACACCTCTATTAGTAGCGCCCAAGGTCATCTTCTCTATAATGAAATCTTTGACTTTGGGTTCGTCAACCTCTTCCTCTGTTCTAGGTTTTATGACCTCTGCAACCTAGGTATATATGTTTGGGTCTAATGACATCCTAACATTAGTCTTCAATTTTTTGGGCTTAGGATTTGTACCCAAACATTTTCCCAACATGTCTTCTAGAGGGAGTGAGACGGGAACTACCTTCCTTTTCTTGTTCACTACTACTTCCAACCATTTTGGAGTGGAGTTAGGTGTGTATGTGGTAACAAAGGGTCTACTTGGTGTTGAATTAACCACATCTAATGTCCTGGAAAAGTCTGGTGCATCTTCTAAATCAATAGGATTATTTGAATGGAAATCCATATCTAGTTTGGAGAAATCAATATATTTATCATCCATCTTCTTGGTTAGTTCTTCTCCTGAATCTAGGTCAATGATTACTTATTTATCTTGTGGCTCTTCTTTCATGCACTTTAACCTTGACCCAGCGACTCTAATAGAAACAATAGATGGTATAAGATCACTAAGCTCTTTGAAAACTACGAGTCTCTCAACTTTAGTGTAGAAATACATGCATTGCAAATTTTAATATCATCATTAGAACCAAAATCATGAATTTTAGATTTTTCCAAAAATCTTAACACATTTCTTCTCAGGTTCTTTCCTAGATTTCTTATATGATTTCTTTTTAGGAATTTCCATTTTGCTAACTTTTTTTTCTCTTTAATCCATTTATCTATTCTTCTAGTTTGGGATTGATTTTAACTCTAAATCCTTTGTTTCTATCAATGCCCAATCTACTTCTGGAAATGGTAGGGTTTTCACTTCCTCATATAGGAGATCTATTATAGAGTCATTGTCATCTTCAATACCCTCAATATTTATCTTCAAGCCCAAGTTGATAATTTTTTGTAGAGAAAATATACTACACAACCTCTTCAAAACCTCTTTTTTTTCATTGCAATCCTCCCAATAGTCTTTGAGATGAGGTAGTGGTAAGAAGTATGGTTTCAATATTAAATAATTCCTGGCAAAACCTTTGTTGTCAAAGTTTGGTCTTTCTTTGTAGAACTAAAAATTATACTTCAACATGTTTGTTTCTAAATTAAGGGCATCAGAAATAGTTTTGCATTCATGCACACCAAGATCAATAGGGAAACTTGTACCTAGTCCCAATTTAGGTGAATACTACTTACTTACATGGGCTACCTATCTACACAATTATGCAAGTACGAAGCAATCCAATGCATATCTTGGAAATTTTATGGTATGTCTATCAAATCCACCCACTCTAAGGTAAGTAAATATTGAAAACTAAGTATAAAATATTCCAAATATGCTAATCAATTTCATTTCCTCCATAAACATCCATTTTATTTGAATCCCAACAAGTTCATGAGTGAGCTTACCTGAAATGATATCATTCAACTTTTTATAATTCTCGAAGCACCTTCTTCTTTGCAAATGCAAGTAGTATTCATAGAATGTGAATCCTTTTAGTAAACGGTTCATGATGCAGGGCCTTCCATTCCCTAGTACAAGATAGAAGGTAAAACAAGTATGAAGACATATAAAAAAATATGTTCCCAAAATGACTATTATTGAGTTGGTCATGCATCTCTTCAACTATGATTTCTCCCAAGTCTAGAATTTGAACACCTTCAAGGATTATCTAGATAAATAAGTGCATCCATTCTTTGAAATGATAAGCATGATCATACCCTTTTACTCTATGCAATAACACCACCAAATCTCTTATGTATAGTTTTAGATGTTCTCTAGTGACTGGTTTAGGTAGTCTTGACCCTCCTCTCTGAGATTTCAGTAACCAACTCTTAGCAATGGTATTCCTATAAGACTTGGTTTTTTTCTGAGAACCTGGACCAAGATAATGACACTATAAAATCAAAGTAGATCTCTCTCTCTAAGATTTTTAGGGATGAAACTATCATCTCTTTGTTTATGGGAAGAAAAACTCCATGATTGGTTTCTCTAATACACCTATTCTCATCATCATATCTATTAATACATTCACCAACAAGTTCAGGGCACAAGACAACTGGGGGAAGGAAACAACTTCAACAATGCCACCAGTGACAATTTTATTCATGATTTGGTCATTTCTTGGGGTTTTACTCCTTTCCACAAAATTTTCTAAGTCATACTGAATCCAGGAGGTATCACCACATTCAGGAGAAGAACATAATAAACTATGGGCATTTTCAAAGATCTAGAACATTGTCTTCATGACTATATAACCCACAAAAAATTCTAGCCTATAATTATAATTTATAGGGTTTTTGTAGAAGAATACTAGCAGAGTAATCCAAACTCACCTTTAAACTAGGGAATCACTTGCAACTTTATGAATGTCTCCATTTTCCCTGTGCTCTATTTCTTCTTAATAGAAACTTGTGATTATTTCATAAGAAGGTTTAACCTTTATAGGGAAAATAATCATGATATGAGGAGCGATAAATTTGGCTCAAGATTTCATTTGTGCTAAATTAAAACTAAAGCATGTGTCCAAATTAAATTACTATTAATGACCCATCAATTCATTCGTGTATCCATTCCTTTTCATCATTACATTACCATTCTCGAGAAAAATAAGAAGCTTCAACATGAAACTATAAAAAAAACATGTCGTTGATGACTTATTATCTTTTATGGTTAGGAGATCATACATTGAATGAATAGATTGGGTGGTTTGAATTGATTCAAGATGTTCAATTGGTTCTATTCATGTCAAGAGTAGATCCATATTCACTAATTATAACAACATCTCTAGAGTAGACCGTGATAATTTGACATCAAGATAGACCAAGGGGAAAAATTTGACCAAAATAGACTAACAATGTTTGAACTAATTGAACTCATTGAACTGATTGAACAAGTTCAACGGGTTTGATTGGTTCAATTACTTGTCAAAAGATAGCTTCTTGAACATAAAAATAGAAAGCATTGGTAGGCTTGCAGATTATTGAACTCTTTGAATTAATTGAATAGATTGAACAAGTTCACAAGGTTCAAAGACTAAGGACTAGATTTTCTTCATTTTGAACACAACAATAACAAGAAAGATGACACTTTAAAGGAGGGAACCTTAATTTCATTTAAACTCTCAGACACACTTGAAACATTTGAAAGTTAGGGGTTAAGCTAACATTGAATTTGACTGGGGATTGTCTTTTGGACAAAAGGTAGAGAACTCAGAACCTTGGTTAAGAAAACAACATTGACAAAAAAGAAAGGGCGAGACACACCCAAAAAAAGGAAAAAAAATGCCATAAAACTAGGACTATGTAGAAAAAAGGGGAACCTGTTTTCCTATTAGAATAACTTATTTAATTTTAAATCTTTCCCATTGTAGGAAAAGGGTATGAATGGTCCATCAGGATAAGATAATTTGAAAGTTTTAGGACCCTACCCAGGTAATGATGTATGGACCTTTCCAGTGTGATTCAAACTTCCCATGTACACCTTTAGGCTCTTTCCTCTTATCCCATACCAGAGCTTCATCACCTTCCATGAATTTATGAGGCCCTACTTTTCTATCAAATATCTCCTTGGACTAGTTCTTATAAGTAGTTATTCTATCTACTATTTCATTTTTCTCTTCTTCCATCTTAGTCAAGTACATGATTTGTTTCTCCAAGGGGCTTTGGAAATACTGGTCTTCCACTACACTTCGTAGCTTTGAAGCAGCCAGTTCAAGAGGTAATGAGAGTTGGGCACCTATTTTATATACCAATACATAAGGAGCCATGCCTATTTCCTGCTTGGGGGTAATCCTATCGACCCATAAGGCTTCATGGATTTTCTTGTGCCAATCTTTCAAATTCTCATTGACAAGTTTCTTCATAATAGAGACCAGATTTTTATTGGTCGATTCCGCTTGCCTATTACCTTGAGGGTAATAATCAAATGAATGAGACATGGACATTCCATGGTCATAGAAAAACATTGTCAATTCATGAGATGAAAAATAAGTAGTTTTATCAACTATGATTTGTAATGGTACCCTGAAACGTATTATTATATTCTCCATCAGAAAATTGGAAACCACTTCAGAGGTAGTATGTTTGGTTGGTATTGCCTCTACCCACTTTGTAAAATACTCTATTATTGTCAAAATGTAGTTGTTCTTGGCATTAGGAGGCATTAGAGGCCCTATGAAATCTAACCCCCATTGTTTGAATGGCTCTTCAATGACTAATGGCCTAAGTGGAAGAGCAACTAGGTATGATCTTTCATTAAACAATCTGCATTTTTCACAATTCACTACCCACCGATAAGTGTCTTTGAATATACCCAACCAGTAGTAGCAATTCCTTAATGTTTTAAATGTTGTCATCATTGAAGAATAATTTCCTTTGCAGGCTTCATTATGAAAAGTGTTCAAGAGTTCCTTCTGTTATTATTTACCTACACAACATAAGAACGTTCCATCTAGTCCTCTTTTACATAGAACATCTTGCCAAATCACATATTTTGATGCTTTCAACTTCACGTTCCTTTTATGCTTTAGTGAAAAGTTCTCAAGAAAATATTTGTATGTTAGATAATACACCACATTAGTAAACCATGGATCTTGTAAGTTCACAAAGAGGACTTTTGGTAACTCCTCTACTTTATTCTCCTCATTCTTAGCAATTAGTCTGCATAATCCTTGTCCTTAGACTAACCTAGTTGGTCAAATATTCAAGTTGTATTCCTGAATTTTAGTCACCTAGGATTCCCTCTTATTCATCCCTATCTCATGTTGTGTTAGAAATCTCTTAACAACCACATCTAATACAAAGACAATAGATTATGAATGGAGGATATAGCATCTAAACTAGTTTATGACTTTTACCACTACAAAGGCATGCTTTTCTGCTAAGGAATAGTTGATCTCACGATCCTTCAATGGTATACTCATGAAAGGTATAGGGGCCTCTACTCCCATTTCATCCTTTTGCAACAAAATTCCCAATAAGGTATGTTCAGGGGAGTAAGAATATATGATAAAGTCCTTCTCAAAATTTGGATTGATTAAGGTGGGAGCATGCACAATAGATTCCTTGATTTTTCTAAATGATTCCTTTGCTGGATTACTCCATTTGAAAAGTTATTTTTCACTTATCATCCCTACTATGTGTTTCGTTGTTTCTGCAAAATTTAGCACAAAGCGTTTGAGGAATTTTACCTAACCAAAGAAGGATTTAACCCCATTTTTTTTTGATGAGAGACTCAACTGTTGGATTTATTTAACATGCTCTGGGTCTATTTTAATACCCTCTTTAGATACCAGATGCCCAAGGAGTTTTCCTTCTATCACACCAAAGAGTAACTTCTAGGGGTTCAATGAGATTCCATATTTGCAACACCTTTGGAGTACGGCTTGTAAGTCTTTATAGTGATCTCCTCTTTTTTTTGAAAATTGTAAGGTCATCTAGGTAAATTAAAATGATTTTATCTATCAAATCTTTGAATGAGGAGTTCATAATCCTCTGAAATGTGGCTCTTGCATTTATTAACTCAAAAGGAATCTGATTATAGGTGAATGTTCCCCATGAGATAGTGAAAGCTATTTTATGTTGATCCTTCGTTGCTACGCTGATTTGGTTATAACTTGAAAAGCTGTCAAGAATTGACATCATTTTCAAACCAACTACTATCTGTAGTATATGATCCATTGCAAGGAGAACGTAGTTGTCCTTCAGACTGGCTTGGTTTAAGTTTCAAAAATCTACACAGATTTTGATTTCACTATTTTTCTTCCTCATTGGGACTATGTTTTCTATCCATGTGGAATGATGTATGGGATATATGATCTTTGCTTTCAAAATCTTTTTAATTTCCTTATAAATTAGTTTTGCCACCATTGGATTATAATTCCTCAGCTTCTATCGAAACATGGATGAATTTGGTTTAAAAGGAATCTTATGTTGAAACTCTCCATTCCTGAAATCTTTTAGATCATTGTACCTCCATGAAAAATATCTTTATACTTTGTTAATAATTTTAACAGATCTCTTTTTTCATTTTAAGTGCAACATTTTCCAATAGATCCACCTTGGCTGGGACTGACTGTCGATATTAATCTTATCTTGTCCATTTGATTTATCTGGAGGTGACGTATGTTTACTCCTAAAAGATTCATTCATTCTATTGAAAAATATTTCTAAGGCAATCATTCCCTTTGAGTTACATTATGCCATCTTCCAAATCTATGCTTGGATCCGAACAAAACTCTTTACAAGGGTTGCTCAAACCTTCAAAATAAATCCCCGAGAAGCCTTCCACCACTTCAAGAAAGTCTTGAATTTGGAGATCATATTCAAAAACTTTTCAAGAGTCCATATTGTTAGGGACACTAGGCTTATAAATTAGTTTGATTTTATAGGTATCAAATTTGAATTCCAGGTGTAGGGGGAGCAACCAAGCTGACACCGCCAAGGAATCTACTTTGGAATTCTGAATTCTGAGTATAGCTTCAATAGAGAAAGAATCAAAACATTCTATTTGATCCCACATCTAATTTCTCTAATGCTTAAACTTTTCATTCTTGATAGTGAATGCACCCCCGAATTTCTTAACAATGAGTTCAACATCCCCCCTTGTTTTTATAATTTTAACCTTCTTCCTTCTTGCTTCTTGTAGACCTAACAATAAAGCCTCATATTTTGCGGTGTTGTTAATATTTTTAAATTCCAATTTGAAAGAAAAAGAAAACATTTCACCTTGGGGTGATGTCAAAACTAATCTAGCTCCTGAACCAGCTGAGGAAAAACCACCATCAAATTCTAAAGTCCAAAATTATTGATCTTGTGGTAATTTTTCAATAATTGGCTCTTGACCTCGTTCATAGGAGAAGAAATAATTTCCAAAATCGGGCTCCTCGTATAGAATTTGAGATTTTTAGTTATCTAATGGGAACTCTATAAATTTTCATTTAGGTTTTGTCTCCAACTTCACCCTTTGGTTCCTAATTGGGATTATAGCTTCAGATCGGTTCATTTTGATTTCTCTAGGAAGGTCCTTGCAAAATTTTTGGCTAAGCAACATTCCATAGCTAGTTGGAATGTCTGCAACTAGAAGAGTTAGTTTAAGCCTCCTATCCGAGTGAGCTACTAAGACCACTAGTGCATATCTAATCTGGCCCAGGAGGGGTACTTGCTTTCCAACCATAGAATAACACCTATCGAAAGTCTTGGTTAGGGATAGCCCTAGGGATTTAGCTATTGATGATGGCATAATATTATCTGAGCCTCCATAGTCTATGATGTAATTACTTAGTTTATGGCCACTCAAGAATAAGGAAATGTAAAATAGATTAGGCTTTATCTTATTAGACAATGAGGATTCATTTAATGCGCTTGCAAGTTTGGTAACCTTTGGGATAGACTTCTTAGAGGGGTTGGAAAATAATTGAGCAATGGGGGGTCATTATTTAGAGATTGCTGAGAAGGGTTTTGAGTTTGGCATTTATCACCATGAACGTATCTAAAAAACTTATCCATTTCCTTGGGATTTAGCTTTAAATATTTTACAGGAGAAATCTAAACATGTGTAGACTTACATAATTCTAAGATGTCAAATGAGGATTGAAGATCAGTCTTTGAAAGAAATTTTACCTCTATAGTATTTGAACTCTTTGAACTTGGCATACCTCATGAACCAATTGAACTAAATTGAGGTGTTCGAACAAATGGTTCTCTCTTTTTAGTAGGAGCATTAGTTGGGGTTGAATCATTAAATATTTTAATATTATTTTTCCCTCTAGTTAGTATGCTACATGAGGGATTTTCCAAGGTCACTAAAATTTATCCTTCTCTTTCTGTATTAGACTCATATTCCAGGAAGAGAGCTACAAAGTTGCCATGTTCACCTGGAGCTATCTCATCAACCAAAGCTTCTCCCAATGTATCAAACATGTTAATTATTTGAGTGTGGCGGATCATATCTATTAATGTGTCTCCATCATGGTCAGTGGTAAGATGTAATGCACACATATTACTTTTTCCTGGAGGAAACTCAATTTCTAACCTCTATTGCAGTGGGGGAAGCTGAAGGGTCTTTCCAAGGTTATTTTGATAACCATATTGTCTCCTTCTTATATCTTGGTAAGGTTGTGGATAAGATGAGGTTGCCTCATCAAGGTTTTCATATCATTAACTAGTCTTTTCACCATAGGGTCCGAGGAGGTTGATGCTTGGGTATGAGGGATTTGAAATTCTCTCCTCTATTTTCCTACTAATATGAGATCATCCTCCATTTCTATCTCTTGAGTATGAGCAACATTATGGTTTTCTGGTCTATTTCTCTTGAGGTGAAACCCTATATCAAGAGGCATAGAGTTTAAAAAGAAACACTGCTGATTTTTCAAGGGTAGGCTTTTTGGTTATTGGAATTTTATTTATGATTTTGTTGTACTTAGCCACAAAGTCTCACATGGGTTTTTGAATCTCTTTTTTCATTTGTGTCAACTAGGCCAAAAGTGAGTGTTCACCCTCTGTGGTTTTAAAACTATTTTCAAAGGTCATTTTCATTCGATTCTAGTTAATTATTGAACCAGTTGGAAGATGGCTAAACCATTCTGCCACATTTTCTAATAAAGATTGTACAAAAATATAGACAACTAAATCTTCATTCTACACTGCTAAGATACCACTTGCCACATGGAAGGCATTCAAGTGTTCTTCTACATAGATCTTCCCATCTCCAAAAAACTTGGGCAAGACATATCTAGCTCCTTTAGGTAGGGCATGGTGAGAAGGAAAGTTCAATGGTCTGATTGCAGCACCCTAAGGTTGAGGCCGAGCCTTTAGATTTAGTAAAGGGGGAAAATTGATATTCAAGGGGGTGGGATTTAGTGTGAATGGAAAAGGGATACCAGATAATATCAAAGCTTGGAAAATAGGTGAGGCATTATTTTTTAGTAGACAAGGGGGTCTACTTCTAGTTTCTCTTGACCATGCAGGGGTTGGTGAAAAGGTCAAATTTTGGAGGTCTTCTAAATCAAGATCAGTTAGTAGCCCATGTTGGGTTTGAGATCTGGTGACTCTTCTAAACTCTAATCTATTTGTTAAATAAACATTTTCTAATTACTAGGTTCTCTAGGTTTTCTTTGGTTCGTAGGAATTTGATTTCTATTATGTTCTTGTCTTCTTTGATGTCTAATCAATTCTTTATTTAAATTTTCTACTAAATCCTCTTCTCTCTCTAACGCCACACTAACATATCTATATTCCTCAATGCTTATCCTAAAACACCATGCCAAAGTATTGAATTGGCTGATGATATCTTCTTGATCATCTTGGAAACCTAAATTGGGATGGAGAACATGAAAGATATTCTCATGAGGAAGCACAATATTAGTTCATTCTAAGGCGACTGATCTTCAGTTTTCAATTTCCCTAGTGGAGTCGCCAAATTTTTTTGGCTAACAAATTAGTCTTCTATGATATATATAAATGATATAACTAATTGTAGCAACAGTAGGGTAATCCAAATTGATTTCCTCCTAAATTTTTGAAAGGTACAACTCCCTTTATATGATTTTCAAGGAATTAATACTACTCTAACTATTCTCATTTACTCTTCACCTGAAAGTATAAGGCGTACATAACATTCATTCCACCAACATGTAATGAACATAATCGTAAAATTTCATAACATTCACTTCAGGAAGACTCAAAGATCTTTCTTAAGAGAATAAATATTCATTAATTAATAGGTAATTATTTCTCACTGCATACTAATGTAGATATCAATGAAACGTGATTTGAAGAAGAACAACTCACATTTTAACCAAAACTGAATTCACAAAGAAATTTAAATCTGGAAATCTTGAACACAAAGATTCAAACCGACTATAATATGTTTTTTTTTCATTCAATCAAAGATAAAAGATATCTTTAGAAAAATTTCACATAAAAAATTTATATATAGTATCAATATTTCTATCCAAATTTCTAACCCTTTTCTCTTCTTACGATTGAGCATAAAGCCATAACAAAAGATAACTGAACTATTTTTAAAACCAACTTCTAAATTTAGTTTAGTAAAACTAGAGTTTAAAATTATAGAAACCTTAACCACCTATCGTAACTACCCTCCCTCCTTTACTACCAAAAAATATTTTTTTCCAAAATCAGACATCACCAGGTCCTCAAGATAGGGCATCTCTAGATTATGCGGAGGGTGTATGTTGTGCTGGAGGTAAACAAGTGGCTTTCCATTCCTTGTATAATCCTACGAATGCTTGCACTGACTAAAGATTAGGAAGATTGATAGGCATCATTCTCTGCCTCCATACATATCTTTATCGTTTGATATCCTTAATCTTTTCTACTGAGTTCAACAAGTGTCCCAAGCACACGTATAATAAGGCCTCAATTTGTGCCACTCTGGAGATATCCTCGACTACCAAATGCTTTCTTTCTTTAACCTTTGCAATTTTCTCCTTTAATTTTACAAGGGAAGAGTCTTCATCTTTCTTGATGATGCCGTTTTCATCAAGATATAGAACATGGTTGCACCAGAGTTCATCTGTGAGGTATTTTATCAATTCTTGTAGTTATTTACTGAATTCAATATATTCATCTTTCCCCTACCTAATTGCACCACTCCACATTCTTCTTGCAAGCATACAACATGTTCTCATCTACGTTTTTGGAAATCTTCTCAGTTAGGAAATTCACAACTCTGAATTTCTTAACTTTGTTAATTTGCATTACTAAGCCTGCCCACTTTGCTTCTTCTCTCTCCCACACCAAATTTTAAGTGGCTAACTTTGCAACAATGACCATCATGTCAGTATAAAATTCTTGGGAAGCAATACATAATTCTTTCCCTTTTGTAATATGTTATCCAACCAACTATTGAAGATCCCCATAATCATTCTCCCCCTTTGCACTTGATCTAGAAACTTCTGGTTGTCTGGTGATCTAGTATCAAACACCAGGGGTGTTTGAGAAAATGGTTGAAGATTAGGGCTCCTTATGGCTTCTATATATTCCACCATGATTCTTAGCTTCTCTTTAAGCTCCCTTTTGTCTTTTTCATCTTTCCAGGAATGGTTTAGCACTCTCTCTATAGAAGTCAACAAGAGGTGGTTATCAGAACCTCTATTAGCAGTGCCTAGGGTCACCTTCTCTATATTGAAATATTTGGATTTGGGTTCATCAACCTCTTCCTCTATTCTAGGTTTAATGTCGTCTACAACCCATGTATCTATGTTTGGGTCTACTGACATCCTGACATTAGTCTTCAATTTTATGGGCTTAGGAATTGCATTGATACATTTTCCTAACATGACATCTAGAGGGAGTGATACAAGAACTACCTTCCTTTTCTTGTTCACTACTACTTCCAACCATTTTGGAGTGGAGTCAGGTGTGTCTATGGTAACAAAGGGTCTACTTGGTGTTGAATTAACCACAACTAATTTTCTAGAAAATTTTGGTACCTCTTCTAAATCAATAGGATTATTTGATTGGAATTCCATATCCAATTTGGAGAAATCAATATCTTGATCAACCATCTTCTTGGTTGGTTCTTCTCCTAAATCTAGGTCGATGATTACTTCTTTATCTCATGACTCTACTTCCTTGCACTTCGACCTTGACCTAGTGACTCTGACAGAAACAAAAAATGTTAAAAGATGACTAAGCTCTTTGATAGCTATGAGTCTCTCAACTTTAGTTTCAGAACTACCCGCATCACAAATTTTAATATTATCATAGAACCAGAAGCATGAATTTTAGATTTTCCATAAATATTAGCACATTTGTTTTGAGGTTATTTCAAAGATTTCTTATTTGATTTCTTTTTAGGAATTTCCCCATTGCTATATTTTCTCTCTTTAATCCATTTCTCTATTATTCTAGTTACTGGGAGTGATTTTGACTCTAATTCCTCTATTTATGTCAATGCTCAATCTACTTCTAGAAGTGACAACGTTTTCACTTCCTCATATAGGGGATCTATTATAGAGTCATTGTCATCTTCAATACCCTCAATATTCATCTTCAAGCCCAAGGAAACAATCTGTTGTAGAGAAAATCTAGTGCACATCCTCTTAAAACCTCTTTTTATCATTGTAGTCTTCCCAATAGTCTTTGAGATGAGGTAGTGGTAAGAAGTCTGATTTCAACATTAAATGATTCTTGGAAAAACCATTGTTGTCAAAGTTTGGTCTTTCTTTGTAGAACTGAAAATTAAACTTCAACAAGTTTGTTTCTAAATTAATGGCATAAGAGATAGTTCTGCATTCACACATCACAAGCTCAATAGGGAAACTTGTACCTAGTCCCATTTTAGGTGAATATTGATTTCTTACATGGGCTACCTGTCTACATAATTTTGCAAGTACGAAGCAATCTAATGCATATCTTAGAAATTTTATGGGATGTCTATCAAATCCACCCACTCTAAGGTAAGTAAATTTTAAAAAATGAGTATAAAAGCTTCCAAATATTTTAATCAATTGCACTGCCTCCACATATATCTATTTTCTTGGAATCCCATTAAGTTTATGAGTGAGATTACCTGAAAGATATCATTCACCTTTTTTATAATTCTTGCAACACATTCTTCTTTGCAAATGCAGGTAATATTCATAGATGGAAATCCCTTCAGTGAATGGTTCATAAGACCTTCCATTCCCTGGTATAAGCTAGATAGTAAAAAAAATATGAACACATATAAAAATGTCCACGCTTGAAACAACCATTATTGAGTTGGTCATGCATCTCTTCAGTTATGATTTCTCCCTAGTTTAGAAACTGAACACCTTAAAGGATTATCCTGATAAAGAAGTACATCCTTTCTTTGAAATGATAAGCATGATCAAACCCTTTTACTCTGCAATAACACCACCAAATCTATAATGTGCGGTTTTAGATGTTCTCATGTGAGTCGTTTAGGCAGTCTTGAGCACCCTCTCTGAGATTTGAGTAACCAATTATTAGAAATAGTATTCCTATAAGACTTGGCTTTTTATAAGAACCTGGACCAAGATAATGACATCATAAAATCAGAGTAGACCTCTCTCTCTGGGATATTTTAGGGTTGAAACTATCATTTCTTTGTTTATGGGAAGCAACACTCCATCATTGGAATCTATGATACTCCTATTCTCAACATCATATCTATTAACACATTCACCAACAAGTTTAGGACACAAGAGAGTCAGGGGGAAGGCAACAACTTCAACAATGCCATTGGCAACAATTTTATTCATGATTGGGTCATTTCCTAGTTTTTACCCCTTTCCACAAAATTTTCTTTGTCATACTGAATGTAGGAGGTATCGTTGCATTTAGGAGTGAAACATATTAAAATTTGGGTATTTTCAAAGACTTGGAATGTTGTCTTCATGACTATATAACCCATAAAAACTTCTAGCCAACAATTATAATTTATAGGGTTTTTGCAGAAGACTTACTAGTAGAGAGAAATCAAAACTCACCTTCAAACTGGGGAATCACCTGTAGCTTCTAAATGTCTCTATTTTCCCTGCGCTCCGCTTCTTCATAACAAAAACTTGTGATTATTTCATAAGAAGGTTTAATGATATGAGGAGAGATAAATTTGGCTCAATCTTTCATTTGTGCCAAATTAAAACTAATGCATGTTTCCAAATTAAATTATTATTAATGACCTATCACTTCATTCATGTATCCATGTCTTTTCATCATTACATTTCCATTCTCAGAAAAAATAAGAAGTTTCAAAAAGAAATTGCCAGAAAAACACATTGTCGATGACTTATTACCTATTGTGGTTAGGAAATCATACACTAAATAAATAGATTGGGTGATTTGAATTGATTCAAGATATTCAATTGTTTCCATCCGTGTCAAGTACAACTCTATTTTCACTAAGTATAACAACATCTCTAGGGTAGGCCACGAGAATTTGACTTCAAGATAGACTAAGGGGAAAAATCTAACCAAAATATACTAACAATGTTTGAACTAATTGAACTCATTGATCAGTTCATTTGGTTCAATTACTTGTCAAAAGATAGCTTATTGAACATGAAAATAGAAAGCATTGGCAAGCTTGTAGATTGTTGAACTCTTTGAATTAATCGAACAGATTGAACAAGTTCACTGGGTTCAAAGGGTTCAAAGACTAATGACTGACTTTGCTTCATTTTGAACATAGCCATAATAAGAAAGATGATGCTTCAAAGGACATAACCTTAATTTCATTTAAAATCTCACACACACTTGAAAGATTGGAAAGTTAGGGGTTAAGATAACATATATGTTGAAGAAATAAATCATAATCTACTAAGTGTGATTCAAATGTGTGACTAAGGGCTCACCTTTATATTTCATTTTGGAGAATGCAAAATTATGAAAGATGGAAACTTAATAGTTGATGTATATAGAATAATGGAAACCCCTACATTCTTCTTGAGGTCAAAAGTGAAATTTTCTATACAGAGCAGGAAGATAAGAGTTTGTTGTGGCACAAGAGGGCGGGGTACCCAAATTTTGTTAATACCATAAAAATAGAAAAAATTAGGTCGTAAGGGACGTGCAAAAATAAAAAAAACATCAAATACCATTTTCAAACCATGTCAATATGGGAAACATATTGGACTCCACTGGATGATGAGAGAGGGGGATGGGTTGAATTAGCATGCACTTGAAAATTTAACTATCTTTATTCACTTAATCCATTAATATAATTTAAAAAGTAAATGTCTGAAGTTAAAAGGACATAATGTGTTACACTAATGTTTTTATGTGGAAAGCCTAAATTGAGAAAAACCAAAGTTATAATTACACTCACTATATGATAAATTTTTTTACAAAATTTAGGCTTGAGGCCAAGAAACACATAGTCTTGATAAAAAAATGGCACATTGTCTTGAATACAGTAAAATCTTGCAATCATTGAATGTTATGCCTTCCTCAAGGAAATGTAAAAACTATCTTATATTAAGAAGTAAGATGCCAAAATTGATCAAAATTTCCTTCACAAGATGTAGATTGTAGTTTATTGTTGTATGCACAATTTTATCTCTTACAACTTGCTCTTTGTTTCTAATTCTTCTATTATGATATTATATTCCAACTAATCTGTAGTACCCCACCCCTAGTCTGATTTTCTTTATGTTATAGTAATTTCAGGATGATGAATTATATGTTAGGAAATCATTGATGCTTACAATTTTACTTGCCTCATACTTGCATGTGTATGGTTGATGTGTTTGTTTTATATTTCTATTTGACGTGCCTCATGTGGTTGAGGGATGGAGTTGTAGTTACTTGCTTGCGAGATCCACACAATCGGCTGATCCCCACCATTATCTGTTATATATTTATATATGTATGTACATGCGGGTTTTGTATGCAAGTTTGTAGGTACCAGGCATCGACTTCCCTGAATTGTCAGGATGAGCGTGCCCTATCGCAATATCTCAAATGGTAAGAGAGGGGAGATAACACAGATCCAAAACCCTAACCTAAGCCCATTTGTCCTAGGATTGGACAAGTATCAATTTGACTACCCTACCCGGATTTGTCTAGTTGACAGGAATTCATGGATCCCTTTCTGGTGTTTGCTTGGTTTTACTATGTTTGGCTTCAGTTGATTTATTTCTTAAGTGGGTGATTTTCTGTGATTTATTGATTAATGATTGTAGTTGAAATTTAATATTAATCATATTCCTAAGTTATTTGAGAAAATTTAATTAAAAGTTAAATATTTGATTATTTAAATTTAATTGATTATTCAATTAGTAATTAGAATTAATTATGTTTGTGTGCTTTATTAAATAATTAAATATTTAATTGCATAGTTTTAGGATGCTTTAAATATTTAATCTATTTAATATAAATTTTTATTATTAACATGTGCATTATTGAAAAGTAAATTGTTCTCAAAAGTAATCAACTTGTTTTAAAAAGTCAAAGTTGAGTTGTGCATGAAAAGTGTTTTTTAATTATTAATTAAGATTTATTTTCAATTTCTGATTTGGAGTTGATGTGGGAGTTAGATGTTGAGTTATCTTTAGGGTTGCATGAAATGGGGAATTGAATCTCTATTAGGGAAAATTGCATTCATTTTAGCATTAGACAGGTTTGGAGGAGAATTTTGGAGAGCTTGTGTGCTTTGGATTTTTTGAGAATTTGCCTGTTGTGAATGCTTGTGATTTTGGTTACATTATGCATATGGAATTTTGGGTGTTGCGTTCTTCGTAGATTCAGATCTGCAGGTTGAATCTATCTTCAGAGGAATTCTGGCCTACAAATCTTCAAAGGTTTTCTATTTTAGTTTCTTGCTTTGTATCCAAGGTAGGCTTTGAAATCCTGCTTGTTAGTTTTATTTTGCATATGTATGGCTTTCTTCATTTGAGCAAGTTTTAAATGTGTCTCAGTAGATAAATCTATGCTTTCTTTGAATTCTGGGTATTTAAGAAACCCTAGTTTAAGTTGATTTTATGTTTTTATTAATTTAGCATAGTAATATTATGCTGACAAAATTTCATTAAAAGATTTCTCCTAAATCTCCTAGAAAATGATAAATTAATCCTAGATTATAGTGTAACTATAATGCTGGAGGAAAAATAAATCTACGCTTTAAAAGAAAATCAATTTAAATGAAAAAACCCAATTTTAGTAGAAAGTCAATTCTGGTAAAAATATGCTCTCTGTAAAAATATACACAGTCAATTAAAAATACTCAGATAAGACAAAATATGGGTAAGTCAAAAGATAGTAGGAATATATATATATTTTATTTATATTTTTCAAAATTTTCGTATTATATTTATTTAAAATAAATAAATAAATAAATAAACTTTTAAAACAAAAAAAAATGCTTTGAAAAAGTTTTCTAAAGAAACTTTAAAAAAATAAAAAATTAGTTTGGGGGCACGGGGTTCCACCCGTACTCCCCACAGTAGTGGTACCTCTACCTGCTGTCGGCGGCACCCTCTGGTACCATGCGACAGGGTAGGGCCTGTCGGGCCTGCGGCAGTACTTGCAATGGTACCATGCATAGGGGCTGAGAGGTGGTGTGGTGCCCATTCCCTCCTATATAAATTTGTATTTTTTTATTTTATTAAAGTTTTTTTTATAATTTTTAAATTTAGTTTAATTTTTTTTGTATATTAATTTAGTTTTATTAATTTTTTATTATTAATTTAGTTTAAATAAATTTAAGATTTAATTAAATTTGTTAATTGTGTTTAATTAGATTTGTATTTAAATTAGTTTAATTATTTTGGGTTAGTGATTTTTGTTTAATTAAAATTTATGTTTTAATTAAATGAGTTAGTTTTGATTTTTAATTTTGTTAATAAAATTAGATTAAATTTTTATTTAAAGTTATATTATTTTGATTGGCATTTTATGTTTATTGGATCAAGCATTAGATTTTAGTATTTGTTTAATTTAAAATTGGATTAAATCTATATGCTTCAGATTATACTTATTAATGTGATTTTAAAAGAGGGGATTATTTAAATATATTAATTAGATGTGATTTGTTATATGAATGAATAGATTAGTAAATTTATTCATATAATAAAATATAATTTAATTATATATTTTAGTTGATTTATTTATGCATGTAGATGAAATCTAATTCTATACTTACTCCTTTGATGTAGTTGTAGACGCGTAAAATTGGACAAATACTTTTAAATTGCAAAAATCAATTAAATGACTCAAAATCATTAAAATGCATTGAAATGGACATAATTAAATAAAAAGGGACAAAAGCAATTAAAGCAAAGGAAAAATTAAATAATGATGTTAAATGATTAAATTGAAGCTTAAAAGGGCCAAAAACACTATATAATTAATTTTAATCAATTAATTGTATAGTTGTTTAATCAAAAATCAAAATAAACCTATTACCCTTCCATGGCTAAATTTAATTAATTAATTGAATTAATATTCCTTATTTTCTTTCAACAAAGTGATCAACCAATGAAAATTGAGAACAAAAGGACACAAATCACTCAAAACATTTAAATTGTCCAAAACTTTGAGACCATTTAAAGGGTTGTCCCCTCCTTGTCCCCCCATTTATGAACAAAGCAAAGTTTTTGACTCAACCAAGGGATAACCATGATTACTTCACTCTACCCCCTACCCTTGGGAAATTACTATAAGTATGAGGCATTTTGGAGAGCATTTAAAAATCTTGGAATTTCATTTGCATAACATTGTTACTATAGGCAATTAAGATCATTTCCAAGAGCAATTTGAGCATTCTTGAGCATTTAGTATCATAATTTCATCATTCTTGAGCTAGAATCATCATAGAAGCATAGCATAAGCATAGTAGCAACATCATTTCTCATTTTAGAGGTGTCAATAGTGAGGATTGTAGCTGAGAGCTTCACTTACCACTTCTTTCTAGAGATCCATGGGATAATATAGATCATAATTTCAATTTTAGTTAAATTTGCATTGTATTTGATTAAATTGATGTTAGTAGATCTTAATTTCATGCAGGTGAGTAACTTCATCACACAAATGGCACCCACCATGGGGCTCTAAGCCTCACTTCATTGTTTTCATCTCCATTTACATGCTGGGATATTCTATTTTCCGTGAATTGCTTGTAGGAAATTGGAAAGTCATGCTTAAAGGAGGTTGAATCATGCCTACAGCTGGTTCTCTTTCACCTAAGAGCTCTGTATTAACGCCTACTAGCTGGAGATCCATGCTTTCGATGACAAAGCCTTCAGCCTTTACGGCTCACAGTCATGCCTGTGACTCAAGGAGTATCGTCTACATTTTATTTTCTATCGCTTTAGATTATGCTTTGTTCGCACTTTAAAGTTATAATCATGCTTGAAATAGAAAAGTTATCACTTATGGTTGTTAAAGTGATGCTTAGCATTAATCCTTTTTGCGCAATTTTAAGTTCTGATTACGCCTCTGAATAAACTGTTTGTTCCTGAGTAACTTTGAATATCGCTTGAGTCACTGTAAAGTGACACTCGCTATTCTCAAAGTTACGCTTGTCAGTAGTTTAGTCATGCCTATTAGCTGGACGATGTCGCTTGAGACTTGCTGTCTGTATTTGCAATTAATTTGATCAAATTACTTGGTTAACTCTCTATTTTTATGATTTGACAGTATATGAGTAGTCATAGAAAAGTGCAGAGACCTGAGAGCAGATTCAACAAAGAGGAAAAAGCTTTAAGAAAGAGGATCAAGAAGGAGAATTTTGAGCACATAAAGGCTATTCTTGAGAGTACACAAGAGGAAGAAAATAAGGTATTTCAAAATTACCTTAAAATTGTTGAAGCCTATAAAATAAAGTTTATTTCGTTAAATTGGATCTTTAGTCCATAATTCAAATTCTTGTTTGAAAGATTTGCAATTAGAACGCTTAAAATTCATTACATAAAATGCATGCTTTGTAAATTTGATTTTGGTTTCCCCTCACTTTTCTTGGTTGTGTTGGACTAATTTGTTGGAGGAGGGAGCAGGAACGATCGCCACTAGGTGAGTGGAAATAAGATGAAAACCAATGATTCAAAAATGAGCCTAGCCTTTTGCTAGCTACAAGGAAAAGTATTTTACATGATCAAGCTTGCATTCCCTTAAATTGCGGCATTTCATTTGAATCTAGCTTTAATAAGGAGGGAATTTAACCAAATATTTTAATTTTAAGAACCTCCTTGTCAAGAGGTTGAGAAAGAATAATTAATTGCTTGAAGTGTTTGGGAATAAAAGGGAAAGTTAGGGATATGCTCTTCACCTTTTAGGTGAACCAAATTCCCAAACACTTAACCTTAATTCCATTTCATTGCTTTCCATGAACATGTTATTTAAAATAGAGATTTAGTGGGCTCACCTCCCGAGTTTGCCTTAACGAGGCCGGTGAGAGGGACAACCCAAAGTGGGACACACTTGCTTTTACTACAAGAATCCAATCCACTTTAAAATAAAATGCATGCATCCTTAATGGGGTGTGTGACAAATGGATTTTGATTTTTCAACCTTCCTCTAGTAGTCCTCATGGATTGTGTGAAATTGTACTTCGGTGCGAGTGGGAAGCCCCTTTATTGGGAGATGAAAAATTAAAGTCTATTTGAACAGAATCCTTATAAAAACCCGGGTAAGATAGCAAAGCCACCTTGTAGAGCCATGTTTACAAGCCAATTTGACTTTAGGTAGGCTGCTTGGAATACTTTATTGTGATATACTTGTGAAAAACATCGGAGAATATACACATTAGAGTGTTTTTAGGGACATGATGATAAAGTGATGTGTGTGTTGCGCTTGTTTTTTTATTTTCAAACACAAAAATTTCCAAAGACTGATCTTACACATTTTAAAAATTTAAAATCTTACACCCTGGTCAGAGAAGTACCACCTGTGCACAAAACAAACCCACCTATCAGAGGTTCAGTCACACCTGTGACTTTCTTAAACACGCGTAGACACACTGAAGTCACATTCAGAGAAATTTGAGACACGCCTAGTAAAAACTGGAAACCCGCTTAGTAATAGCAAAGTGTCACCTGAGAACCTATAGTGTGTCACCTAATAACAAACTAGTGCATGTGTATAGAAGTTTTGGTCATGCCTATACTCAGGCCAGTGACACCCAAAAACACAAAAGGGAAAACAGAGAGTATTTCTCGAGGGTTTGGAAAAATTTTGAAATCACTTTTGGATACCCTTTTCAGAGATATTCTTTATCAATGCAACAAATAGATCATATCCTTGAAAAACATTTATAATGATGAGTCTATTTGAGAAACAAATCAAACCTATTATGGAGCATAATTATCAAAGTCAAGATCAAGATCTCCATAGGAATCAAAATGATGAAGTATCTGAAGAAGAAGTTTCAGAAGCAATCCAAGATCCCATGTTTATGGAGATAATGAAATTAGTTTTGGAGAGGGATAAGGAGGCATATTTCCTAAAGTTAGCTCAAGCAGGAGTTAAGCTTCCTCATGATTTTGACACATCAACCTTGTGGGAAAATGAGGAAAAAAAGAAGAGATATCATCTAAAAGGCCATCATTAAGATCAATGTGTCCTTTTCTTTATAATGATAGGCCATCCATAGCTTCATTTTCCTCATATCAGAATCTACATTGGAATCAAAATGATGAGATATCTGAAGAAGAAGTTTCAAGAGCAATCCAAGATCCCATATTTGTAGAAACAATGCAATTAATTTTGAAGAGGGATAAAGAAGCATACTTCATGAAGTTAGCTCAATCAAGAGCTAAGTTTTCTCATAATTTTGATACATCAACCTTGTGGGAAAATGAGGAAAAACAAAAAGAGAGATCATCTAAAAAGCCATCATTAAGATCAAGGTGTCCTTTTCTTTATAATGATGAGCCATCTGTATCTTCATCCTCCTCACAAAAAGAAGTGTTTAAGAGCAACAAACTTATCTTGGATCAAAGGAAATTTCATGATAAATCTAATTGTGATCAAGATAATAAAGAGTATGAAGAGAAAGGTGCCACTATCAAGCAAGATCTAATGCACGAACCTCTATATAGCAAGAGTAATCCTTTCATCCTTCATCCATATTCTCCCATAGCATGTACTCCTTTCATCTTTTTTTCATCTCCCAAAGCTCCACAACTATCCAAAATTTCTTCATCAAAGAGTGAGCCTAATGATGACACTTTTCAAGTTGACTATGTTTACCCTCAAGGGATACCTCTAAAAGAAACCCAAGCTAACTTATATCTTGTTGCAGATTGTTTCCATGCTTCAAAGATCTTGGACCCCAAGGCTTCATGTGATTCAATACCTATTATACCCATTCAAGAGGATTCTACATCATTCTTCCAAACATCCCCCACACATATCCAAACATCTACCTTGTCCTTAGAAGTGGCCCCATGTCAAGAGGATAATCCAAAGAAAAAAGAAACAAATGTTGATAAAGATCAAGATAAAGATTACAAACAATCCCCTCCCATATTTGATGAAGGTCCCATATCCATAGAACCTTGTGATGATCGCCTTGCATCCTTTCATGTCTTTCAAGATGATATCCTTTCATTCCAAGAACAATGTACCCTTTCAATTTCCATATTTTCTCCACTTCCCAAGCAAGATCAAGATATCCCTTCCATAATTTCTAATGAGCATATTGAAAATCAAGAGCAAAATACTCTTTCTACACCATTTGAAGATCCTTGTCAAGATCGAAGTATCCCATCATTTCCTTGTGATATTCCTCCATGTTCATCTCAAGAAACCATCATTCTTCCAAATCCTTTGCATGATAATAAATCCCTTCAAGCTTCAGTTGATCCTATCAAATGTGTTCCTATCAAAGCTACTCATGAGCCTATTGGTATAAAGATAAATATTAAATATGAGAACCTTGGCAATGCAACTCCTTCCAAAGATATTGATATCCCTTTCACACCGTATATCCCTCCATTCAAATGCAACCATATGCCGTCACTATCCTCCAAATCCATTTTGGGTTCCTATGTCCCAAAACAAAAGTCTTCATTCCTTCCATCCATATTAGGTCCATATATTCCTCCATCATCTATTTCCATTCACTTACCCTAGCATGTATCAAGATCAAAGAAGGCACACATACTTGAAGAATGTCCAAACACCAATCCATATGAACCCTCCATGTTGCTCCTATTCATCCACAATTCCTAAGTCTTTTGGAAGCAATGTTGATGTGCAACATAAAAATCATAAATGCAAGAATCCATATGGGTATAAAAATCACAATGTCCCATCTAATTGACATGTGAATGAAAAGAAAAATGAAATATCCAAAAGGCCGCAAAGGTCCACAAAGCAAAAAGCAAAAAATAAAATGTGGGTTCCTAAATCCCTCATTGAAGAAGTGCATTCAAAAGCATCACAAAAGGAAGAAAAATCAAAGAATATGTGGATTCCCAAGTCACTTTTGAAAGACTTGCACACAAAAGAAAAATCAAAATTGACATTCAAGCTTCCAAAAGCTTCCATTCCATCTCCTTCCAAACATCCTTCATCTTCCTATATCCCAAAATCCGCTACCTCAAGAAGATCCTTATCTCCGTCATCTATCATTCCTCCATCATTCCACCACCCTTCAAAGTGTGTGTCAAAGTTGATCTTGCCAATATTTCCATTTACAACATACCTTCTTCTTATCCTCACATTCATTTTCCAATGCATAATTTTTGTACTTCCATCCCTCTTATCAATATCTTTGAGCATCCTAGTCATACCCATGGTTTATTACAGCATATCTTTCAGAGGAGCATTGTCCAAAGATTTCGATGTTGGCAAAATATTGAAAAATACAAAAAAAAAGAGAAAAAGAGAGAAAAAAAGTGCCTTGGTGAAAACCTAGCAATAGGCACCTTGGTGGCAAAAGTAAAGAGAAACAAATCTATATACCATGATGAAAACCTGGCAAACAGGCATCGTGCGTAATTCCTCCTTCTTACACTCCACACTTGGGGGCAAGTTTCATCCATATTTCCTCTCTCACCTTTCATCTTGACAAGGTTGAACACATCCATGAGCATTAACTATCTTGACATTTGTTATCCTTTCCATCAGCTTATGTACTTGTTGCATCCATGTTAGCCTATCATGATCTTGCTTATCCCAAATTCACCTTCCTTATTCCTTGAAAATATTTCCATAATCCCAAAACATCCCTTCATAGACTCCATCACCCTTTATCTGGATTATGTTATCTTATCCACATCTTACCCAAATTGATCCTTGGTCTTGATCAAAATGAAGAACTTAAAGTACAAAAATTGTTATCAAGAACTTCTTGACATGTCCACTTCTTTTGGATCCCTGATTTTCATGACAACAAATCGTTATCCTATAGGCTATCTAGCACTACATCATTGGCTTCCATGGCTTATCCAAAACATGCTTCACATTGCTATATCATTTTTCCTTAGCTTGGGTAATCTTGAGGAGATGGTCCTACGGGTCACATTTGCATGCTTCATCCATCATGGCCTTTCCATCTCTAATCCATTAGCTTGCAAATCCATCATTCATGTCCTATATCTTGCTAGACATGGGGGGCAAACCAAGGTGATCTTGTTTGAGAGCTGGTAAAAAGGAAAGCATAAAGTGTTTTGAGCTACATCTTGCATAAACCGAGCTTTTGTAATATTTTGGGAGTTTGCCCAAGTCCAATATTTTTCCTATCCAATTAGGGGCATTTGATCTTAATCAGCAGATTTCAACAAACGACATCAATTTACATGAAGCAATGCATTAAACTCAGAACAGATTCCATCAATCACGTCAAAGAGAGATTTATCAGAGTTTCAGACAAGTGGAAAGTTCATTGAACCTTTGATAGATATCATTGTTCAAAAAGCCCAAGTATATTGATCCTACAACTTGATCCTTGAGCCTTCATTGACTTTATTATTCGGGATTAAAAATTGACAAAAACACTTTAAAGATCAGAATGCTTGGAAATAATTTTTAAAAATCATGAAACATTGCAAAACACTTGAAGCTTTCTTTTGATAATCTATATTGAATTGATTTTTATCACACTAATCGATGATGTTTCGACTAGATTGGCGATGATGAAGACATGATATTTTTCTTGTCTTTGAGTGACTATCTTGAGGGAGATCCAACAACTTATGTGAATTCATCTAATGACATGGTCACCAAAGAACCATCGAGGACTTTCATATAGGGTGGAAGGTTGACCTTTGTTTGTTTACCAAAATCCAATTGCAACATTGAAACCGTTGAAAAGGGTATTCATACTCCCATAGTTTGGTCATCCAACTAGTGAGGGGTGTACTAGGTTCAAAAAGGAGGTTACCAAATGCGATAAAAAGTGGTATTCATATCATCATGATGTGGTCAGTGGTGATTGTACTAAGCTTTTCGGTCCCAAAATGCTCAATGATGAAAATTTATCCTCAGGGCATTTATTTGCTAAAAGCTGGTGACACTTAGCTGCATTGCATTGCATTATCATGTTAGATTGCATTGCATTATCATGTTAGATTAATTGCATTTTCATGTTAGATTAAGTGCATGATTTGTAGTTAATTTTCCAAGGGAAATGGGGGAAATCAAGGAAAAGTTCATATCATCATAAAAAGTGTTCATCAAAGATCCAACAATCAGTATATCAAGATACAATATCAATGACAAAATGATACATCAAGTCCTGATCAATAAAACATCAACATGATACAAAATCAACAACAAGGAAGATCCATAAATCTAATATCCAAGAAGCTAGGGACCGTATGTATAACTTACGAAAATGTGCCTGTTTTGGAAATTTAGGGAATCATATCAGTATTCTATATCAGTGAATCATCTTACGTAAATCAATTCTATCAAAAGTATCCAGCAATCACACCCAATACCATCATTCGTTTCTTTGTGTCTTGAGAATGAAGCAGCAGTATCAAATCATATCGGTTTTCACACTGATTGATTTATCGTATTAGTTTTACTATCCCATCAGATTGACAAATCACATTCATTAGTATCATTATCTTGTTATCATAATCACTTATTTTTCTTAACTACAACAGACCTATCTATCTTGGATGTACAATTTGTGAATCATGACTTATCAACAATATTTTTCAGAAATGAAAACATATTCAATGCAACTCAATCAATCCAAACATCAAAGCAAAATTCTTCTATCAAACTATCAATATGTTTTAATTTTTGAGGGGGCATAAGGGTATCAAATCAAAGTTGTAATCAAACATCATGAAATCAATGGGGCATCATAACATTTTTTGTATCAAGAATTAGCAATCAATCACATCAGGAACCAGCAATTAGGACTCAAAGGAATCTTTGAACCAATGTTCTTTGCGCATTGATTCAAAGAGGGGCATTTGTAGACGCATAAAATTGGACAAATACTTTTAAATTGCAAAAATCAATTAAATGGCTCAAAATCATTAAAATGCATTGAAATGGACATAATTAAATAAAAAGGGACAAAAGCAATTAAAGCAAAGGAAAAATTAAATAATGATGTTAAATGTTTAAATTGAAGCTTAAAAGGGCCAAAAACACTATATAATTGATTTTAATCAATTAATTGTATAGTTGTTTAATCAAAAATCAAAATAAACCTATTACCCTTCCATGGCCGAATTTAATTAATTAATTGAATTAATATTCCTTATTTTCTTCCAAAAAGTGATCAACCAATGAAAATTGAGAACAAAAGGACACAAATCACTCAAAACATTTAAATTGTCCAAAACTTTGAGACCATTTAAAGGGTTGTCCCCTCCTTGTCCCCCCATTTATGAACAAAGCAAAGTTTTTGACTCAACCAAGGGATAACCATGATTACTTCACTCTACCCCCTACCCTTGGGAAATTACTATAAGTATGAGGCATTTTGGAGAGCATTTAAAAATCTTGGAATTTCATTTGCATAGCATTGTTACTATAGGCAATTGAGATCATTTCCAAGAGCAATTTGAGCATTCTTGAGTATTTAGTATCATAATTTCATCATTCTTGAGCTAGAATCATCATAGAAGCATAGCATAAGCATAGTAGCAACATCATTTCTCATTTTAGAGGTGTCACTAGTGAGGATTTTAGCTGAGAGCTGCACTTACAACTTCTTTGTAGAGATCCATGGGATAATATAGATCATAATTTCAATTTTAGTTAAATTTGCATTGTATTTGATTAAATTGATGTTAGTAGATCTTAATTTCATGCAGGTGAGTAACTTCATCACACAGTAGCGTGTATTTAAATATACATTTTTTTACATTAATTTTGCATATTTTTAAAGGGTTAAATTTAGTGAATATAGAAGTTATGAGTTTATTGAAATTGGGCTTTTTATTTTGTTAGATCCCTAGGTTTAGGGAATATTCTTTGATTATAGCATTGATGTGATGTTCATGTGAAGATTCTTCTTGTAAGTTTATATACCTCTATGCTTGGATTCATTTATGAACAATATGAAATTTTATATGCTTATGCATAGATTTCAGTTTCTATGATGCAAATGTGTATTCTTCGTTCCTGGAATGTCTTCTTTGCTTATTGTGTTATCAGGTACTAGAAGACCTAGAGGGAACATTAGAGGCCGGGGTAAGTGTCGGTTGTACCATGTTTTCAATTTTATGTTTGAGGTGTGTGTGATATCCAATTATCATCCCTAATTTGACCATTTGGGCTTATGTTGTATTGTGTTCTGCTTCATATTCTATATAGGGGAATATGGTGTTGACTTTTGTTATGTCCTATCCATGGGATCAAGACTATATTCTTTGTGAACACTTGGAGAGTGTTTTGTGATATTATGGTTATATGAGAACCAGTGTGTTCCTATTATTTTGTGGAATAGTCTCGAGGGACATGATTATCATCTTGTGATCTGTGTGAGATTTGTGAGCCTAGGGTATTTTACCTAGATATGTAGTAGGGGGTGTTTATAACTGAAAGTGGACCTTGAATTCAGCCATAGACCTCAACATGGTCATTTCTCAATGATCATATATGAAGATGAACATGAATTGTCCACTTCGCACACTCAATTGAATCAACCTACCGCCTCCTATTTAGATGGGGTTTTGAATTACTCTCAGAATTGAGAGCCCAACAACCATAGACCAAGCTCTAAAATGGAGGATTTAAATGCTTAAGAAAATGATTGTAATTGAAATTGAACTAAGCTAAGAATGAGAATGCAAATTAAGCTACAAACTTGTAAGAAAGATGAGTATTATTCTAAGAGCATGGTAAAACAAACTAAATTAAGAATTGAAAATGCATCATAATCTAAGAATGAAATTAATCTAATATGCAAGATAATTAAAGCTTTGAATACAAAAGATGAGACAATAATTTAGTATAGTTTCGATACTCAAAAAATTGCCTCCTCAAATGAGGAAAGAGAGGTCTCTAATATAGAAGAGCCCGAGTGGAGATTGAAGAGTTTCTTGCAAAGAAACGGTCGTCTCTTCATCTCCTTGGTGGGAGGTGAAACAAATTGGAGGAATTATCTAATTAATTAAATGAAATATTGCCACATGGGTGGATTTTTGAACTATTTGAATAATTAAATTCAAAGGAGGATATTTCACTTAAAGGACTAAATAACTATTTAATTCCTTTTGATGTGTATTAGCTAAAGGGGGTGGAATTAATTTAATAAAAGCACTAGGACTTTATGATTAAATTAATTGATCATAGGGTTTATTTAGCCAATAAATGTCAATATTTAGGAATTAAATATAGTATTTGATTAATACAAATTTGAGGGTTTTTTTCCATCTGACACCAAGTCAAATAAAGTCAATTAGGTGACAGAATTGCCTAGTACAATAGGACTTTGATGATGTAGAAATTTGAAGAAATGCACCAAAATTGATTGGAATTGCAAGGTGCCAATTTTGCCGTATTACATTTTTCCCCTCTTTGAATTGATGTGCAAGCAGCACGTTGATTCAAAGAATAGTCTGATGTGACAATTGATGAGGTTTTCAAGATTATCTCCAGGACGGAGCTTAACCCTCAGAAGTTGAGGTTAGATCACCAAGACACCGATCAGATTAAGTTGCAGAACCATCTCCAAAACGAAGCTTGATTCTCTGAAGTCTAAGTTAGATTGCAAAGACATCGGTTGGATTGCCACTTGAGATAATACTGTCCCCAAAATGAGGCTCAATCTTTAGGAATCAGAGTTAGATTGCCCCAATACCCATTGATTAAATGATAATTGATGCAGATTTTTAGGACTATCTCTAGAATGAATCTTAGTACTCTGAGACCTAGGTTAGGTCACCCAGATACCGGTTAGAAAGAGTTTTTGAATGCCATCTCTAGAACAAAGCTTGACTTCCAAGAATTAGGGTTAGATTGCCCCAATTCCTAATGAGATTTTGAGAATCATCTCCAGAATGAAGCTTGATCCTCGAGGATCTGAGTTAGATTGCTTAGATGCCTAACATATAGATGACAAGATGACAAGATGCAAGATGTGAGGCACAAAGATGCCCCTAGTGATGAGATGCCCCGAGTGATGAGGACTTTTGATTCAGATCAGACTAATTTGAGAATTGATTCGATAAGATTCAATGATGCAATCATCCTACCCCCTCGAGAGCAAAATCAAAAGATGACATGTCATAAAGATGATTGACAGTAATAGGTTGTAGATAGAGACAAAATCAGAGATCTAGAGGAACTCAAAATAGATTACGGAAGAATCAAGAAGATGCAAAAGTGATCTGGAGTGATTTGGAGGTCCTGTTGACCAAGTTTGACCATGGTTGACTAGAATTGACTTGTGATGAAAAAGATGAAGGAGTCGATAAAATGATGATGAGATGTGATTCTGGAAAGAAAACAAAATCAAAAGGTTGACTGCACAAGCATCTGATCATGACGGTCCCATAAATTTAAAATGCAATTTTGAGCTATCTAGAGATGTCAGATTTCAATTTCGATCCCAAAAATGGATTCAAAGCAATTGATTTAGCCAAGAGTGAAGTTTTCGCGCAAAATGCAGCACTTATGTAGTTATGATGAAGCCTGGACATGAGATGAGAACCCTCGATGAATAAATCCAAAAGAAGACAATAAAGTGGGCATCAAAACACTATCGCTATGCAAGCCTAGAATGAAAATGCAAGCCCAAGCTAGATGCAATCCTCAGGACTTGGTTGCTAGACCCATTAGATATTTATCATCATAGAGTTTTTAGTATCGGATAGTCATAGGATGTCATACAACCCTCACTGACATTGCAATCATGAGAATATGAATATGACATTAGTCTTAGATTTGTCGGAATGAGGTGTAAGCATTAAGGCACAAGAAGCCAAAATGACCTGAACACTTATTCCTTTTGATTTAGCAAGTTAACATAAGCATCAAAGCATAGTTGCTAGAATGACCTGAATGTTCCTTGCATACAAACACACCAGACACGTGAAATTTCCTCCTTTTGCTAAGTGAATGATAAGCATATCAAAGGTGCTCACAGTGACCCTTACGTTCACTTAGCAGGATGAGCGTTTGCAATTTCACTTGTAGCAGAAAGAAGTCACTCAAACAAACAAGGAGAAGAACCAACCTCACCAAAGTTTCCATATAAAAGGATTCAAGGTACACATGGCCATCTAACACAAGATAGAGGATCTCATAGTGGACACCCGTTTAAGATGGATTCATTGGATCATTGGAACTAAACCAACAAACATAAAGCAAAGAAAAGATCATGCCCTAGTCTTCACTTCTCTCGGTCAAGATAGATGTCTTAGAGTTGCTCGAGGAGGAATGATAAAGAGAAAAGAAAAACACACAAAAGGAAAGCTCAGCATGCTTCAGAGAGTTACAAATCTAGTTTTCAATTTCAGTTTCAGTTTAAGCGGATTGATGTCAGATCAAAAGTATATAGCGTGAGAAGTCTCAACAGGATGCCGACAGTAGGCAGACGCAGTGAGGATCACTGGTGACTGACGTGAGAGACAGTCTCAAGGAGAAATCATAGTGCTAAATAAAGTATCAATAGGTAGACACAGTGAGAACCACTGGTGACTGATACAAGAGATCCCCAAGGAGAGAGATGTAAGAGAAAATGAAACATCAATAGGCAGACGCAGTGACAACCACTGGTGACTGATGTACGAGGGATCCTCAAGAGAGTGATCTAAGTGATAGCTAGGTATCAGTAGAAAAATGCAGTGAGAACCACTGGTGACTGATACACGAGAGATCCTCAAGGAGAGAAATCTCAATAATAGCTAGGCATCAGTAGGCAGACACAGTGAGAACCACTGGTGACTGATGCAAGGAAAATCCTCTGAAAATGATAGGACAATGCCCCCTAGACCAGGAAGGTGCCCCCAAGTGTGACTAGTTTCAATCCATGTAGAGTCAAGCATAATCTCAAATATAGCTAAGAGTGAATGCATGAGCTAGAAAACTAAAGCAGTAAAGTAGGAAAGAAAACTAAAGAAGGAAAGCGAGAAAGAAAACTAAAGCAGGAAAGTGAGGAGCAACTGTACAAGGCCAAGTGGTGCTATAATAGGTGTAGCATTATAAAACAAGAGGCACCTATTTACCAAGTTTTCACCATCTTGGTAGAGATTCTATTTTTGCTACCATGACACCTATTTGCCAGGTTTTCATCAATGACACATTTTTTCTTTTTCAATTTTTTTTTGTACTTTTCTTTTCTTTTCTTTTTTTTTGTATTTTTCAATTTTTTGTTGTTTTTGAATCTTTCAATTTTTTTTAAATTATCAAGGTGCCTATTTACCAGGTTAATAGATACATCAAAGTGCTTGTTTACCAAGTTTTCACTAAGATGATCATTTTTTCAGGACATTTTGCAATTTTTATGATTTTTTCAGAATTGAGTATGTACAAGGAGCATGCCAAAAATGTCTCAACCGTAGAATCACTTTAGGTACATACATTGATTAGATCTTTGAGTTGTTCTCCTTCACTAGTAGAGAGTTGATAGGCACCAGATCCAAATGCTACAGTGATAACATATAGACCAAGCCAATTTGGTTCAAACTTTCCCTTCTGGATCCACTGCTGTTGATTCTTGGGGTTCTCTCTCAAGATGAGATCACCCACTTGGAATTCCCTTGGTCTAACCTTCTTATTATACCTTTTAGACATTCTCTTCTGGTAATCAAATGCCTCTTGTTGACATTCATCCGGTAACTCTAGCTCTTGTAGCCAAGATATTCTAATATCTTCATCAGTAATGAGGCCCTTCAGAGAGACTTGCAGTGTAGGAATCTCAACCTCAATAGGCAACACAACATCTGTGCCATAAAATAAGGCAAAGGGCATGGCCCCTATTTGTGTTTGAATGCTTTTTCTATAGGCCCATAAAGCCAAATTAATCTAGAGGTGCCAATCTCTACCAGATTTGTGAACTGTGCGGTGTAGGATCTTGAGAATCATCTTGTTGGATGCTTATGCCTGTCCATTACCTTGGGGATAATAGATAGAAGACTAGTACTGAATGATTTTGAACTTAGTGCATAATTATTTTAGATCCTTATTCTTGAACTGACCTCTATTATCGGTGATTATTGAGGAGGGTACACCATATCTATAGATGATGTAATTCAGTATAAACCGGGCCACTGATTTGCCATCAGCTATGGTTAGAGGTACTGCCTCAACCCATTAAGTAAAATAATTTGTAGCAGTGATAATGAACTTGTGTCCTCTAGAGGAAGAGGGATGAATCTGACCCACCAAATCAAAGGCCCATTGCTGAAATGACCAGAAACTAATGAAGGGAATGAGCTCCTTGACAGGAGTGTGAATCAGATTTCTATGGAGCTGACACTGTTTGCAAGATTTGGCATATTGTGTAGCTTATTTTTCCATATCTGGCCAATAGTAACCAGCTCTAATAATTTTATGAGCCAATGTCAGGCCGCTTGAATGAGAACCACAGATGCCTTCATGCACCTTAGCTAACGCACGTTTGGACTCATCAGGCTCTAAACACCTAAGGAGGGTACTATCTAGACCTTGCCTATACAAGTTGTTAGCTACAATGAAATAGCATGAAGCACTATGGATTAGGTGACATTTTTCATTTTAGGTGTAAGTGTCTAGAATAATTTAGTCCTGGAGGTAGGAGTAGATATGATGGTAGCAGGATGAATCGTGTCTAATGATTGAACAGATCATCCTAGATTTAGGGCTATTCTAGGCTGGGTATCATAATGTCTCCACCAAGAATTCATGTCTAAAGTCATTTTCTGGCATTTATAGCATGGAGGCAAGAGTAGCCATGGCATCAACTACTTTTTTATCTGCTCTTGGGACTTGCTAAAAAGTGATATGTGCAAAGTATTTTCTCAGATCGTCGACCATCCATTTATAAGGCACCGACTTATCATCTTTTGTCTAATAGATGTCATTAACTTGATTGATGACCAATTGTGAGTCTCCAAAGACTTTAAGTTAATCCACATGCCATTCTATGGCTATCTTCATCCCATTGATTAAAGCTTCATACTCAACAATGTTGTTTGTACAAGGAAATAACATTTTGTATGCCTTAGGTAAAGAATATCTCTGCAGAGTAATGAATAATATTCCTGCACCTGACCCTTGCTGGGTGAATGATCCATCAAAGAACATATTCCATGCTTGATGTGTAAGAAGCATTATAGACTCATCTAGAAACTCAATGTTCAATGGTTGATGATCCTTGAGAGGAGCTTTTGCCATCTAATCTACAATTTCTTGTCCTTTGATAGCCTTTCTCTCTACATACTCAATGTCAAATTCACTGAGTATCATGACCCATTTCGCCAGTCTACTTGTGAGGGTAGCTTTTCTAAGCAAGTACTTTAATGGATCAATTTTAGAAATGAGTCTTTTACTGTGGGCAAGCATATAGTGCCATAATTTTTGCAAAGAAAACAACACTGCTAGACAATCTTTTTCAATGACTGAATAGTTCATCTCATAAGAGACCAGAGTTCTGCTAATGTAATAAATGGCTTGTTCTTTGTTATTATGATCTTCTTGAGCCAACAAGGCACCCAAAGATGTGTCTGTAGCTAAGATATAGAGGATGATTGTCTTCCCATGAATAGGAGGCATCAATATTGGTGGATTTGCAAGATATTGTTTGATATCTGTAAGCCCTTTGTCACATTCCTCATTCCACTCATAAGTCACACCTTTATGTAGAGTTTTGGTGAATGGTTGTGACTTATTGACCAATTATGCAATGAAGCACCAAATGGATTGTAGTCTACCTTGAAGTCCTCTCATCTGACTGATGTTCTTTAGTGAAGGCATTTCCATGATAGCTTTAACTTTCTCAGGATCTACCTCTATGCCTTTAGCAGATATGATATAACCTAACAACTTGCCAGAAGTGACACCAAATGCACACTTTTTTGGGTCGAGCCTCAAATTGAATTGTTCCATTTGATCTAGTATAGGACCTAGATCTATAAGATGTGTCTTTCGCTACATGCTTTTAGCCAAAGTGTCATCTACGTAGTCTTCCATTGTTTTGTGCATCATGTCATGAAAGATAGTTGTGACATCCCTTTGATATGTAGCTCCGACATTTTTAAGGCCGAAGGGCATGACATTCCAATAGAAAGTTCCCCTAGCACGTGTGAAGGTAGTCTTTTCTTGGTCTTTTGGTGCCATCTTTATCTGATTGTAACCAAAGAAGCCGTCCATTAGAGAATACATTTCATAGCTTGCTGTCATATCCACAATCATGTCAATATTGGGTAATGGAAAGTCATCTTTAGGACATGATTTATTCAGGTCTCGAAAGTTTGTGCAGACTCGAATGGATTTATCATGCTTAGTAACTGGAACAATATTGGAAATTCATTTTGTGTAGTCAATGGCTCTGATGAAACTAGCTTTGAGAAGTTTTCTAATTCAGCCTTGGCTAAGAGTGCCACATGTGGATGCATCTTACGAATCTTTTTTTTGACAGGCTTAACACCTAGTGCAATAGATAGATGATACATGATTAGATTAGGATCCAATCTAGGCATATTAGAATAATTCCATGCAAAATTGATTTTCTTGCTTCGAAAGAAATTGGTGAACTCTTCTTTCTTTTCTATAGATAGTGACTGTGCCAAATGAATAATCTGAGGTGCGGCTTTTGTACCCAAGTTCACTAGTTGGGTTGGCTCAATCAACACTGATGATATTTCTTGAAAATGACTGGGAACTGTATAAAGTCTCTCATCCTTGGGCACCTCAGAGAGGTTTTCACCCTTGGATACATCTTTTATTTTTAATTTTTTCGGCTTTGACACTGCCACAATGTGATTTTCACCATCAGAGCACCTATTCTTTTCTCTTTTAATTTTGTGACTGAGATACTTGATATCAGCTTCAGTCATGTTGACACTATCTTCACTGGTGGAGAACATTATAGGTTTGATAGCTTTGAGGTAACAGGCAAGAGTATAGTCATTCTGGAACATGAGGACTTCACTAGATGGAGAGGGAGAGTTCCAGTCAATGAGCTCAGGATTTTTGAGTGAAAGAGAAGTGGCAGGTTCAAGTGCGTTCACATTATAGCCATCAAAAGCATGGACGAGTAAGTAAAGACTTAAAGCAATCTCATCCAGAGGTGTGTTCAATTCCTCTTGAGTTCTCACAGTGGAAGTGGAGGATATGTTAACATTAGTGGAATCATACTCGGTCATCCTAACACTAGACCCTTCACCTTCTTTGAGAAGGTTTTCATACACATGAACAACATCTATATCCTTATCAAAATTTACATTAGATAGAGAATCAAACTCATATTCATGTGAATCAGTGATGCTTGATATGGGAATTCCATCAACACTTGCTATACCATTTGACTCATTTTCATCTCTTGTAGTATTGATGGTTTGCTTAAGTTGATCCTATTCAAACCGCTCTCGAAAAGATGATGGTATGTACCGTTCACCCTAAAAATTAGGATCAAAAATTTGCATTGCTCTCCATTGGTCGTATGTGAGTAGATGCACTAAAGAAGTGTCATCAGAATCACTACCAGTCTCTACCAGATTGACAGGTATAATAGGATCATCTGGTTCTGCAAAGAATGCAACAAGATCTGGAGGCATAGGATAGGGAAAGATATCCTCATCTGAGCTATCCCCTAGATTTGCAACTATGGTAGTGTCTTCAGGTTTTGGCTGACATTCTAGTTCTAGTATAAATTTGTTAATCCCTAGATGAAACAAGATCTTCTTGAAGCCTAGACCTATAGTGTCCTTGGTTCGATGACCTATGGCTTCGATTGGTTCAAATAAGCCATTATCATTCACCCTTATAGGGCCACTCCCTTTATAGCCAAAGTGTTTCATGAGCTTGAAACCTTCATTGTATGGTTCCTGATCTATATCCCAAGCTCAAGTGATTTGTTCAGATGTGTCCTTCCCATTATAAAGCCAAACTGTAATAGCTCTTTCCTCATCCTCATCTTCTAGCGGTGTTGTGGCTCATACAAAGGCACCATCATAGACTATTTGAGGAGAACCGACAGAGGGTTTATTGCTCTTAGAGGGTCTCCCATGGGAATGCAGAGATGGAGGCAAAGCTACTAATGATAACATATGTTCTATTTGATACCCCCCCATGCCTGTATCCTTGAGTTTCAGAGTCTGTTCCATTTGTTTGAGTTTGGCATCATAGAATTTAGTAGACTCTCTATTAGTTGGAACAAAACTATCTGTAGATTGTGTGAGTGTATTGCAAGAATAGTTTGTATTGGGAGGTACTGTCACTTCTACTCCATGGAATGGGAACTTGATGCATTGATTATATGTAGACATAATCGCCTGCATTTTGTGAATCCATGGTCTTTCCAATAGTATATTATATGCAAGAGGAATATCTAGAACTTGACAGATAACATCCCTCTCAACAGGTCCAACTCAGATGGGAAGCACAACTAGACCTTTGGATTTATGTTCCTCTTCATCATATGCCTTAATGGTGATTTTATTGTGGGCATCTATGTAGTCTTCATCATAGCCTAATTGGTGAGCAACTTAGCAGAGCAAATATTAAGGCCAACACCATTGTCAATGGGGACGTGATGAACGCACTTTGGGCATATCATGACTTCAATATGAAAAGGAGCATTGTGCAGATGGTTCAATGAATGGTCATCTTCTTTGGAGAAAGAAAAATAATGTGGTGAGGTCAGGTGACCCACCATGGATTGAAATTGGTCAAGATCCAAATATTTTGGGACATTTGCCTCAGTGAAGACTTTATCAAGAATCTGCCTATGAGCAGGCGAGATCTTCAATAGCTCAAAGATAGTGATTTGAGCATTGGTACATTGCAACTAGTCTAGAATGTTGTAATTAGCAGTATTAGGCATGGGGACTAATTTCAATTTCTTGTTGGTAGGACCAACAAAAGCTTTATCCTCAGGTTGTTTCAGTGCGGATGTAGAAGGGTCGGGACCCTTGATGGTGATAATCGCACGAGATCAGGTAATGACATTCGCACAATCCTAAGATGATTCTGGTTTGGAAGAATGAGACACAAGGCCTTGCAAGACAAACAAAGTCTTAGGCTTAGGAAAATCCTTTCTCCCCTTGATAGTGATCACATCACAATATTCAACCTCAACACGTTCAGCCATATTAATGACATTGTCATTTCTAGTGTATGTGTAGTTAACCTTAGTGTTGGCATTCTTGGTCTTGGAAGATTCAACCTTCTCATGAGGAGGAAAGGGGTCTTTAAATGCTTGATGATCTGAGTTCTTGTTATGACCGCTCACAACAATATCCCCAATGTTGATAAAATCTTGGATCTTGTGTCTAAGATGAATGCAACCAGAAGTCTTATGACCTTTGTTTTGGTGATAATCACAATATGTGGTTTCATTCCACCAAGCAGGTCACGGTTGTGGGTCATAGGGATGTAAATTTTCTAAAGGAGCAAGTATCTGGTTTTGCCAAGAGTCTTGTAAACCATGTCAAGGGGTCCTCCCAAGGAAGTAAACTCATGCTTGGGTCGAGAGGCCCAAGGTTTGTTTCTGGAAAATCTCAAAGGTTTTTGAGTATCTATTGTAGCCTTCTCAATGGCTTTGGCCACTTGTAAGTCGGAGGTAAGGTTGAAAACAAACTTTGAAGGTTTTGGGGTCACATTGTCAACAACTCCATCATTTACAACATCTCTATTTTTATTGACAAACTTACCTTTGTCTTTGTTCGAGGAGGAAGAACCCTGTTTGTTATCCTTGTTCAAAGTCAACTCTCCTTTCTTGACCATAAATTCTTCTATCCTCATAGCTTGTTTAATCATATTATCAAAAGTTAGGGGGCCTTGCAACTGTACTTGATATCCAAAATCAGGGACGAGATTATCTAAGAAGATGTCAAGTTTTTCAAACTCAGGTAGTTTGTGGGGATATTTTGTACAGAGTTGTCTCCATGAGAAATGCCAAGAGAGGTTCCCCTTGTTGCTATTTCAGATTACAAAGATCTTGGATATTGACTGGATGCTAGATATTGTGTGAATAGTGCTGGAGAAATAAATTGGCAATCTTGTCAAAAGTATTGATACCAGTGGGTAATTGAGAGAACCACTCCATAGATGACCCACCCAAACTATGAGGAAATAGGCACATGAGATATGTCTGATCATGTATGAACTCCATGGATAGAGCACCAAACTCTCTCAAGTGATCCTAGGGATTAGTGGTACCTAGATATTTGTCATACTTGGGGAGTTCCACACCTTTGGGAAAAGGTGGCATGTGAAGACTTTTATCAAAGGGGAAAGGATAGATGCTTTCCATCATGAACTATTGTGCTGGTTTATCCTTATCCTTCACAAGTTTACTTATTTGGTCTTGCATGTCTTAGACCATCTTTTGCAACTTAGCGGTCTCAGTTTCCTCTTCTTTGGCCACAAGTGTCTCTACTTTGAAATCTGGGGGTAACTTGGCCCCTTGTTTAGCCAGTTCTATAAAATATTTCTCCTTCTCTTCTACAAGGAGAATTTCCATCATCTTGAGGAGAGTCTTATTAGCTTTCGCAACATCTATGTCTTTTCAGGTTATCTCTTCATCGTCTTACCAAGAATTTAAAAAATGCTTGGGGCTTGATCTTGATTATAGTCATTTTGAGAGTGATAGTGATATTGTTATTGGTTGTTTTGAGATTGCTCATGACATTGGTCATTTCAAGATTGACTATGATGTTGGTCATTTCGAGATTGATCATGAATTTTTCTATATTCACCCTCTTAGAATTAGAATGGGTCTCCCATCTTGTTGGTATGCGAGTGTGCAAAGTACACAGACTTAGTATGAGCATGTGTAGTAGTAAACCGAGAGGTCATGGCAAAAAAATTGATATGATCAATAGGATTGATAGGGCCAATAGGATCGAAAGGGTCGATAGGGTCAATAGTGTCAATAGGACTAGTTTGAGAAAGTGACCTTTTGGAGTTTTGCTGATCTTGGAACAATGGGTTGTGTTGTTCTTGAAACAATAAGTCAGGCTGTGTTTGAAACAACAAATTATAATGCTCTTGGAACACTAGATTCTGATTCAGACTGATATCTATATGGAATGAATGTCTGATGCGAGGTCGACTAATAGGAGATGAAGATCAAGGTGGGCTCTCTTTTGAAACACATGGTGAGGATGAACATGAGGAACCCTCATAGCACTCAGATTGTGTCACCAGTTTGGAACAACCTATTACTTGATTGTGAGATCTACCTCTACCTTGTTCGGTACTGCGTATGGGGAAGATGTTGCCACTTCTAGTTGTAACAGTCATAGATGAAGATTAAGTAACAAGGGAGGACTTAGGATTATGCTCAGAACTCTATCTCTAGGATAGAAAAAAAAGAGGTAAAAGTGAAATGCACCCGACATGAATCGTCGAGAGTAAGGCTAGAATGACCAAGATGTGACTATCATGTCGCAAGGTAGAAAAGCACAATAGGATAGGATAGACAACAAAGAGACAATGTGAGTTTAAGAATTAATTATTCAGTTCTTGACCTGAGACACCCAGTTTCAGGTAGTGGACAATAGGAGAATAGGTAGACAGACCCTAGGCAAAAACCAGATTAGGCAAAAAGTTGACCAGTCAACAGGAAATAGCTCGCTATTTTGAAAATTAGGGGATAGTCTCACACAAAGAAATGAAATCTCATGTGAAGAAATGCTAAACTACACATGAGAAAGTGTTGTCTCACATGAGGAAATGCACATTTTCTTAAAATCTCACGCGGGAAAAGACCAGGGTTCGACAGATTGACACATTTTTTGAAGGAAAAAATCAGATTTTGAGACACAACGTGAAATATTCTCTAGTAGAATTTCTAGTTTTTAGACAGTTTTAGGACAGTTTGAATTAGCAAATCTTAGTTTGGATGTTAAAACCAATTATTTACAAGCACAAAGTTTGGACCAAGCAATAGTGACACAATTAGTAGTCGCAAACAGTTCTACCGAGGACAAAGCAACTCTAAAGAATCATGGGAGTCTTTGACAAGTTTGATCATGTTGGATAGTTTAAGACTCAAAACAAACACTCATTTATCCCTACAAAGAAAATGGTAGAGAAGACAAAATCCGTGCCTCACAACTTATGTGCATGCATTCACCTCACACAACCATGTCACCCCCTAGAGGGCGCCCATGTTTTCAGTGTTTCCAAGGACTCAATAATATATGTTCAAAGGTTACCCTTGAAGCAGGGGCTAGTGTCATATACCACCTTCAAATGTCCAGGTGCATGCTTATGGTAAGAATCTAGGGGAGAGATTCTTCCCCCTCCCTGCACAAAGATTATGTCTCCTTTCAGAGGTGATCTAGGTAGGCAACTAACTAAGAGAGTGTTTAGTGGGATTCTTTTCACACTAACCTTCAGTGCCCCTGATACAGGACTAGGGCCTCACAGCCACACCAACACCTGAAAGTCATACACCCCCACAAGTAGGGCTAGGAGTGGCGCCACTCAGTACAATAGATAGAGCTTTATCAAGATGATAGTTGAAATCAAGAGAAAGAAGCTAACATGGCTTTGGAGTCTTTAGACTCAATAAAGCTTTATTTATTATAGTGAGGTGGAATCATCGACAATAGGTGTGTACTCACTTGGGTTGTTCTTGAAGGTTCAACTTCCAGCAGGCCCTCTAAAGGTGACATGGACTTTGGCTTAGATCCAAGGGTTGGATTTTTTGATTCTCTCAAAGAGAGAAGATCATACTTATCTACCTCTTTACCTTACCCAAACACACAAGACATGTCTATCACTGAGCTAACTCCTCTTCAACCAATCCACAAGCTTTTGGGTTTCTGGTTCTCTCAAAGAGAGAAGAGCATAATCCCCTAACAAATGGACATGCTAAAGATTCATTACCTTTCCTTGCTTCCCTAGGTATCTATTATGCTAGCAAAATCTAGGTCTCAGATTCATCCATGGGCATCACTTCCATTTAATGAAGAGCCTATTACCCTATCTTGCTCTCAAGACCCTTAAGAAATCTTCGCAAGGCCCTAATTATACTATGTGGATAAAGCAATAAACAAGAAGAATGTTTTTGAATATCTTTGACAATCATCCTGCAAGAAAACCGTCAGTAAGTTTATAGCCTTCATCAAATGTCCTAAAGCCCATTATTATGTTGTCAAAAAAATAGAGATATAAAAAACATGTAATAATGTCAGAAAATAGTGCAGGAAATTTGCAGAAACTGATTTTTTTTAAAACAATGATGGCAAGTCTCGCGCGAGGAAGAATGATGCTTCACGTGAGAAAGTACTGTGTTGCACGTGAGAAAGTGCTACTAAAAACAAACCTTTGCATGACACAGTTAGAAAGCTCACATGAGATTCTATATGTAGTTGTATGGACTGTATGAACAAAGCTTTAAATTCTTGTCAGAAATTTTTTGAGAGTGAGGCCAGAAATGAATTTTATGCCCCACGGTGGGTGCTAAAATGTTTATAACTGAACGCGGACCTCGAATTCAGCCATAGACTTCAACATGGTCATTGCTCAATGATCATATACGAAGATGAACATGAATTATCCACTTCACACACTCAATTGAATCAACCTGTCACCTCCTATTTAGATGGGGTTTTGAATTACTCTCAGAATTGAGAGCCCAACAACCATAGACCAAGCTCTAAAATGGCAGATTTAAATGCTTAAGAAAATGATTGTAACTGAAATTGAACTAAGCTAAGAATGAGAATGCAAATTAAGCTACAAACTTGTAAGAAAGATGAGTATTATTCTAAGAGCATGATAAAACAAACTAAATTAAGAATTGAAAATGCATCATAATCTAAGAATGAAATTAATCTAATATGCAAGATAATTAAAGCTTTGAATACAAAATATGAGACAATAATTCGGTATAGTTTCGATACTCAAAAAATTGCCTCCTCAAATGAGGAAAGAGAGGTCTCTAATATAGAAGAGCCCAGGTGGAGACTGCAGAGTTTCTTGCAAAGAAACGGTCGTCTCTTCATCTCCTTGGTGGGAGGTGAAACAAATTGGAGGAATTATCTAATTAATTAAATGAAATATTGCCACATGGGCGGCTTTTCAAATTATTTGAATAATTAAATTCAAAGGAGGATATTTCACTTAAAGAACTAAATAACTATTTAATTCCTTTTGATGTGTATTAGCTAAAGGGGTGGAATTAATTTAATAAAAGCACTAGGACTTTATGATTAAATTAATTGATCATAGGGTTTATTTAGCCAATAAAAGTTGATATTTAGGAATTAAATATAGTATTTGATTAATGCAAATTTGAGGGTTTTTTTCATATGACACCAAGTCAAATAAAGTCAATTAGGAGATAGAATTGCCTAGTACAATAGGACTTTGATGATGTAGAAATTTGAAGAAATGCACTAAAATTGATTGGAATTGCAAGGTGCCAATTTTGGGGTATTACAGGGGGTGGCTTGCAATAAGCGTCAGGGCCCACAAGTGGTTTCTAGGATCACTTATTGTAAGTATCTGTAATCAAGTGATAACCTAATATAATTAAGGGGTATTTAAATGAACTTAATAAGATATGATTCCTCGCCCATGCTTGAGTGCTAGTACAAACTAAGATGGGAATGGAGATGATGCTTTCCACCTTAAGAGGTGTGTCTAGCATAGTTAATGGCTTTGTCTGTATGAGGAGTCATTGATCCATGTATGGTCACTTGAGTGTCGGGATCCAGAGTGATTACCAGGAAAAGACTCAAGGGTTAGACGTACATGATGACACCTTCCTATGCATAGTTTAGTTATTCTACATGTGTTGGTTGCCTTTGGATTAGTGAGTCTTACCTATTGTTATCTTTTGTACACCTTGAGTTAGAAAGCTTTCAGGACCTTTTCCTTAGCTTGTTCCATTGATATTTGTTATCCGAGTGGGATATGCTATTATCTCCTTAGCACAGTGGGAGTCGACCATTGAGGTTCACAAGGTCGGGTGGTAGTGATTCTTTTACCATTTGAGATTCTGACATTTGTGTACCAGTGCTGGATGATCCCTGTGGCAGTTGTTCCTTTTTGATCTTCATTGATGGAGTTGTGTTCTTCTACTTCTTCTTTGTGATCCTGTATCTTTGTATCAGTTATTCAGAGATATATTGTGTACTTCTTTTCAGTTATTGTATTACATACCCTGCGACATGTGTAGTGGATGTAGATTTATGGATACCTTATGGTACTAGTTGTATTTATGTTATCTTATATGTGATGTTTCTTTTATCTTTCATTTTTATATATGAGTCTTGTAATTGTACCTAATCTAAATTAATTAATTAATGTTAACGTAATCTTCGTCGAGGAACCCTTGAGAGTTGTAATTTGTGTTGGTTGTTGTATTAGTGTGAGTAAATGGTAATTGCTTCCACATTGATGTTTATCTTGTATGTTAACTTAAAAAAAAATTATTCTGCAAACTTAGATGCATGTTTAGGTTAAGTTATCCTGGGTTCCCTGGCGGGGGATTACATAATCACCCTACTTCATATGTCTCTATCATATCTTTGAAGCACATATTTTATTATATATCTTCACAATTATGGAATCATCCAACATGTTGACCAAAGGATATAATGTGTGAATTAGGAACTATCAATCCAAAAATGCATTCTATATTTCTTTTGGAGGGAAGATATAATGTGCAGAACATTCCATTACATCAACACAAAATTCAAAACATCCATAATCATTTCCAAGTTCAACACCTGCCATTACCTCAAGTCAAACCCAAAAGAATAATGCAGTTTAAAAAAAAAAGAATGATCATCCCAAAAAGATAGTTCAACCCACCAAGAAAAGTTGCTAAGTAAAGCATAACATATATGAATCACAATAAAGCTATTTTATTATACCACAACCTTATAAGTATATGTCAGGATATTTCCAACAAATTGTTATACTATTTTCCAAAACACTAGAAGCTTGTAACGATGTATCTTTAATTTGCAAAGAAACCTAACCATGAAAACCATAATATAGAATCTTTTAGGCTTTATGTACATTGATCCCAAACTATAATCATAGATCCATTATTTTACCAAAATTCAAAGCAAGAATCAAACCACAAACTATCAAACTATTCACTAAAACAGACATCCCAAAATATAATTCCTAACCAAATTTCATAAATCAATTCCAAATCAATAGATAAGAACTGAGATATCGATAAATGTTGTAAACCATCATCCTTATCTACCTCTAGTCACCTATGACACTCCAACTAATCCAAATTGATATTAAACATCTACAAAATCCTACCGAAAGCAACTAAGGCCTCTAAATGCATCTTATTTAGCCTATACCAACAATCTTTGAGCTAGGAAAGAAAATGAGACCTCTAGAAACATCCTATTCAACCTATTCCAACAATATTCAAACAAATATATCTGTATATATGTTTATTGCAACTAATATACTACTTTGACACAAAATGTTATACCCTCTACAATCATCACAACAACTGTAAAAATATTACATCTTCCAAATGAAAAGTTCTACATCAGCAACAACTAAAAATTCATATTTACAAAAAAATAAGCAAGGAAAATCTTTAAACTAAATGTATATTCTACATTAAAACATTTTGAAATTTTTCATACTAAGTTATGTGGGTCCACAAGAATAAAAATCTTGTAAGGCAAGTGTCATTTTATGTTGCCAATTGATGATTATTCCAAGATGACATGGATAACATTTCTTAAAGAAAAATCTAAAGCGTTAGATAAGTTTAAAGTATTGAAATCCTCAGTAGAGAATGAAACAACCCTTAAGATCAAGTGCCTTAGGTTTTATAGAGGAGGATAATTCACCTCAAATGGGTTTGAATAATATTGTAAAATACATGGGATTAAAAGATAATATTCAACTATAAGAACTTTACAACAAAATAGAGTATTAGAGAGAAAAAATACGACCATCCAAGGTATGACAAGAGACATTCTCAATGAATCCAAGATAACTTACACTTTTTTGAAGGAAGTAGTTCATACAATTATTTAAATCTCTAATTGAACTTAAATTAGGGTTAACAACAACAAAAATCCATATGAACTTTAGAAGGGAATACATACATCAGTGAAGTATTTCAAGGTTTTTGGAAGTGAATTCTATATAAGGATGGATGAGGAAGATTTGGAAAAACTTGCTTCCAAAATTAATGAAGGCATTTTCCTTGGATATTCCACAAGAAGTGAAGCTTAGATGTACATAAATACCACCATGATGCAATTTTTTTTATTAGACTCCAAGGATCAACCTTAAAATTTTCCCTCCAAATTTTTTATAGAATTTATTCCTGTAACCATGTGTCACTAGGAAGGGCCTCAAGGATACACCCATGAAAATTCACACCCAACATCAACACAAAGATATCATGCCTCCTACTACTTAAGACATTCACAACCACATTCTCCTTCCCTTTCATGTAATGGACATAAAAATTATACTTAAAAAGGAACCCCATCCAATGGTTTTGACAAGCATCTAGGTTTAGTTGAGTAAAAATATATTGCAAACTATGGTGATTGTTGTGCAAATCAAATTGATGACCCAATAAAAAGTGACTCTAGTGCATGAGTGTATGTTGCATGACTACAACTAGCTCCAAGTCACAGGTAGGGTAGTTCATTTCATGGTCCTTGAACTTATGAGACTCATATGTCATAAATATTCCCTCTTGTATGAGAATTTATTTAATGCCCTCTAAGGATGCATTAGTACACATAAAATAATCTCTTGAGGGATCAAACACTTCTAGGATAGGTGCATTGGTTAAATGCTATTTAAGAGCTGTGAAAGTAGGCTCACATTTTTCCTACCATATAAACATCTTCTCTTTCCTCCAAATAGAAGCTATAGGGTGTGCTAGACTAGAGAAATAATTCATGAATCAATGTTAATATCCCACCAAACCCATGAAACTATGAACCTCTTCCATGTCTGTCGGTGCTGGCCACTTCATAATGGCTTGAATCTTAGAGGGGTCTATTATGATACCCTTTCTTGAGATGATATGTCCCAAGTACCTCACCTCAGTCTGTAAAAACTCACACTTTTCCAAGTTGGCATACAAGTGATTGTCTCAAAGGAATTGCAAAACCTAACACAAATGGCCCTAATGCTCTACCATAGACCTGGAATAAATAAAAATATCATCAATAACTACCTAGACAAACTGGTCCAAATACATGTGGAACACTCCATTCATCAATCCCATAAACATAAAAGGATCATTGGTCAACCCAAAGGGGAAAACCAAAAACATATAGTTCCCATACCGAGTATGAAATGTTGTATGATGGATATTGTCCTCATGTATGAAAATTTGATGGTACAAATCATCTATCATTGAAAAAGGATATTGATTCATCATCATCATCATATTCAGTTGTTAATAATCAATAAACAAATGAAGTGATACATACTTCTTCTTCACAAAGATGAATGGTTCTCCCCAAAGAGAAAAAATATGATGAATATGGCCCTTATCCAAAAAATCCTCTAGATGCAATATAAGTTCACTCAATTCTTGAGTGGTCATACGATATGGTGCTTGAGAGACAGGCTCTTCTCTAGGAATGAGATAAATATAGATATCATTTTCATGCTTAGGTATTATACATTGGATTTTTCTCAGAAACACATCAACATAATCATGGAGAAGTGGGTGGTCATCAAGGGGTATCTCTTGAGTCTTTCCCTCATATATATCACTAGAACTATAACTATATATAATTGATATCCCTGTCTAACACACCACTTCAGTTACAGTATAGTAGAGATCATATTAAGGGAAATGTTTCTTTACACCTATAATAAATCTACTCTCCCACATGAATCATCTATACATTGCATTAATTTATGCTAACAACCTATACAAGCCTTATGAGTTATTAATGAATTCATTCCCAACACCATTCCATAGGATCCCATAGGTAACATGTGAAGGTCCATCATGGTGGTAAAGATATCTAGTCCTAACACGCAATGAAAAACTATAGAATCTAAAACCTCTGTGGACCCTATGGCTAGATCAACCTTCCAACCATATACCTATCTAGCCACCACCAACCAACATCACTCCATAAGAAATAGGGATGTGAAAGAATTAGTAACACTAGAGTCAAATAAAATAGAATTAGTAACGCTAGAGTCAAATAAAATAGAAATGGTAATACTGCATAATACACATGATGTCTTTACCATAGTGACCTAATGATCTACTTGATGGTTGTCAACCAATTCAAATATACCATGAGATCTACCTATGTCCCCTACTATAGGCTTCAATGTACCATGAAACTGGCTCAGTCTGGAGGATACTCTTTGAGGATAACAAGTGAGTATATGGCCATGATGCCCATAAGAAAAACATTATTTTCCACTAGAATTGCACCCAAAAAAGGAATACTAGAATGATGGGTACTAGACCTTTTGACCCTCTTATGGATCCTTTGTGATTTCTACTGGTTATGCTCAAACCACTTGGCATGGAACTAATTATAATTTTTCCTCAGTACTCTATCTACATTATGACCACTTTAGCATCCCTACAAAGCTCATTAACCTTAATGCTTCCTTGATATAAGTGCTATTTATAATGCCTTGGATGATCTCATGGGCTATGAGTGAGTACCCTCTGCACCTTATCTAGTAGCGGTGCACTATCATATTTTTCACCTAACTTACTACCAAGTCATTTCACCATATTAACCTCACTTTCCCTAATGCCATCTCTAAGGTCTTTAGCTGGAACATCCAAACATCTCCACTAATACAGACATCAAAGCCTCTGATAAAATATTGAACAAGCTTAAGCTCATCCTCTGAATACATAGACATTTTGCCTCATCTATGCTCCTATTTAATTTCCTTATCTCATGGAAATCATTTAATCTTACATACCTATAATGCTCATATAATAATAAAGCTCCAAATTGATCTAATAAAATATTTGAAGAGATTATAGTAACATCAAGGTGGAGTTTCCACTCCTCTGTATGTCACCAAGTAAAATAAAAACCTTTAAGGTGCATGATAGTGTATTAAGATTTTGTATTAATCCTATATGGGTGCACAAAAAAGCACAAATCTAAATCTATCAACCAAGTCTCAACCTTTATTCCCCACACTATCTATAAAAAGTGGGTGGATGGTATCTCATCAAATCCCACATATGCACTTCTAATGTGGCATCCTAATCATCTTCTACATGACCTCTCCTATGAGGTCTCTCTCTACCTCTTCAACATTATTTTCTAGACTTTCTTGGGCTATGAGATTTCTCTCGTCCCCCACATATACTTCACTATTCTTGAGAACTCCCATGTTGTGATGATTCATGCCTAGGTCGAACTAATTGAGCCAATATTTCCTTTAACAATTTGACCATCTAAGGACCCTCGAGTTAATGATTTATATTTACCACTTGTTCATTCTCCTGTTCATTTTGTTACTCATTCTCTTGGTGATCATCTTGTTCCTACTCTCAATGAGGGTTACATCTAGTCCCCATATGAGGGTCGTTGGATTTTCACTGACCTCTATTTGTGAGAGGCATCATTCAAAAGAACAAAGGTATATTTTTAATATCAATATCATATTTACTGAGTAAACCAAATCACAAGGAAGAATAACAACCATCACTATAATACACCATATACAATGAACACATTATACCAAACCTCCCAACATGTGAACATGGGCTCTGATACCAGATGTAATTCCTTTCCAAGGAACCCTGGACAACACAAAAAAATATGCACAAATAGATAGGAAATTTTTTCTTTCTTTTTCTTATCAATACACATTTTACATGTCACTTATCATAACTAAGCATAACCAAGTTCAAGATCAAGCCACAATATCTCCACAAGAAGATGGAATACAAATAACACATCTAAGGGTCTAGTGGACCCAAACTTAAAATCCTTGACAAGGACCAATAAAAAAGTCCTATGATACAAAAGTATGTTTTGTCTATCTCTCATGATGAAAGGTCATGAAGGAACTACCAAGGAAGGTTACACAAATCTTCCAATATCCATGGGCTAGCTTAACATTCTAAAATGGTGAAGGTGTGGAAGTAGGTCTAGACATTGATCACTAATTTGATAGATGGATTGTGATGTCTCAGTCTAGAGGGGTACTGTCAATGATTTATAGGATGTATATGCTATAAAACTTAGTTTTTTATTGATGGAATTGAAGATTTTGACTTCTAGATAGAATTATCTTGACAACCGATCTATCTTAGACCAAAGATGTAGAGATGTAGGCTGCCAGGGTGAGATGTTGATCAAAGGAGACACATTAGGATAGGCAGAGGCACTAATTTATGAGATCCCTCCCAAATTAGGATTATTCTAGTTGACGACTCTCTTATTGACATTGATAGCTATACTACTCTTAGGGTAGGCACAAAAAGTACTAGCATAACTATAATTGGGTATAATTATGATAATTGAATTACATGAACCATTTTCATGATATAAAAAAGTATAAATAAAATATTGTTCATAATACTACAAGCATGAAACATGAGTATATGTGTACAACACTATAATATTATGGTTTAAAGTCAACATCTAAACTGGGACCACTCAAATACATGTTCACCAATCCCCAATGGTGGTTGGTAATGCCACATGATCTCAAGATCCCTTAGGCCCTCTCCACTATGCTCATAGAGATAACTATATGACCCACACATAAACATATAATCCAAGATGACAACAAGGCTAAACAATAATTTCAAGTAAAAACTTATGTGGAACAAAAGGAAACATAGGCTAGGATATAATGCCATACCACACACACATGGATCAACCAGTATCCCATGCCTGATAGGTATATTATTCAACTATACAGGGAGTAGATGGAGAGTCCAAAGGTGGGAGTGTCATTGCATATTATAATTTACCCATTTTTACACAATATTAAGCATCAATTATTTTTAGAGGTTAACCTATTATTAGTGGTCCTCATAGGCTAATGTGGTGATTAAGGGGCCCTTTGAAGGTGATTTAGGGTTATTCATCCAACCATTTGAGTGTCTATTTTATTACTCTTCATCTTAGTGCATCAAATTATTTATGGTTTGCCTTCCAAAGGTCTTTTAGGCTCTGTTTATACATACTATTTTTAGTAAGTCACTTGGGCGTTTGGATCCATACTTACTATTTATAGCAATTCATTTGGATGGTAAGAGGACACCATAGTTAAATCTAAAAAGTTGACAAGATCAATTGTTGGTGTGATATTTGTCATTTAATTGAGTTTAATGATTCAATTTATTAATTAAAGCCCAATCTAGCATTTACTTTAATATAATTAATTAAATTAATTATCTTTATGATTAAAGGGGATATAAGGGGTCAAGTGTACATTTAATATATTAATGTCATAAAGTATTTGATTATTTTTCCAAAGGGGGTGCCAACTTATGGAGCTATAAGGATATTAAAGTGAATTTATACTAATGAAAAAATTATATGACTGGGTCATTTTATTATGATTTCCCATATGCAAGTTAAATATTAAATTATTATAAGTGATAATTTTAAATAGTGTTTTTGAAAACTTCATGAGAGGATTATAACAGGAGATTTGAGGAAGTCATTTGATATACTTGGTTTATTTTATTTTTCTCTCTAAGAAGTTTGGGAGCTTGGCTTTCAATATAGGAAATTTGAGGATGAAAACCCTTAGAGTTTCTAGGTGGTTTGAATGAAAACCCAAATCCATCTTAGGTGAGGATCCATCCAAAATTTACCATTGCGCTCATTATCATATTTTTGGAGGTTTCAACTCGAAATCTCTTTGGAGGGTTTGACAGGAATTTTGCATTAAGAAGGAGTTGGAAATATCATTTATTTGTAGGTGATTTTATATTTTTATGTTATTGATTAGTTTATATGAACTATCCTTCATTTTTTATGGCTAGGGTTTGAAGAATAATTGCAGTTTGGGAATCATATTTTACTAGGTTTATATAATATTTTTGTGGCAAGGGTTTGGAAACCCATTTGGCTTAATATTGCATTGATAACAATAAAAGGTTTCATTGCTTCCTCTTATACCCTAGGAAACTACATCAAAGGAGATCATTCATAGGTGTTAAGGGTTTATAGGAGGCTACACATAGGCAAACAAAAAAGTTTGGTATGTGAAGAATTGAATCAAACTTTGTATTTTTAATGTAATGCATTTTAAATATGATATTATACTCTGATATCATTTGTATCTGACCTGATGTTAATTTTATGAAATTTTGATGTAATCATCATTTCTTTGAAAATAACTTATCAAAGTTTAATACTATCCTTGCCTATCATTTTCTATGCTTTTCTATTTGATTTGGCATTAAAAAAATACCCCAAAATATAAACAATGATAAAAAATTAGATAACAATGAGCTGTATGCCAAGTGTTTGATAAAATTTCAAACACCCAAAATTGAGAAAATAGACATGAATTAGCAAGGGTTCTTATAGTGGTATCAGAGTTGGTGATCTTTCTAGCATGTTGGGGAATTTCATAGCTTTGATTCATATTGATACATGGAATCAAAAGACAATTAGTGGTTGGCCAAGTATCTACATGAAGTTAGTAATAAACTGGGTATTCAACATCAACCAAGAGATGTTGTCTTCAACACTCTGAATGAGATAGGTGAATGTTTGTACTTGGTGGAGAAAGCACCTTCATATTTTCTACAACTAGCACTCATTCTTCTAGTGAACTCTTTAAAGTAATAAATTTTGTTGAGGAATATTGATAATGAGATCAAATTTATGGTTTCTTCATTCTTAAGTGAGATTAGGAGAATTTTGGTACCTCTAGTACCCTATGACGATGATGCTATGAAGAATTTATTGCACTTGATTGTTGATATTTTTCAAGATCTGGATGACTTTAGTAGTCCTCATTACTCAAGAAGGGTTTCCGTATTGAAGATATTTATAGAAACTAAAGAAATATACCTTTTCTTGGATGTGGATATGCAAGATGATATCTATAACATGTTCCATCATCTCTTCACACTATTCGAAACAAACATGATAAAGATGTCATTGCAGTAATAAGGAATATTATGTTTATGTCTATTGATGAGAGTGATTCTCTCTCCCAACATGTATTATCTCTACTATTGGATGTTTGGAAATAATAATAGGTAATTTCACTAGTTGTATATGCATCGGTACATAATGGATTCAAAAAATGTGAGGGGAAGCTTAAGTCTCACTTGAATAAAGAGGAGTAGATGAAAGAATGTGTTAAAGAGAATACCTTGTGCCATGATGAATATGAAATATATTTCCAGGGAGTTTTCAAAGAAATATAGAATGAGGAAATCATTTGTGATTCCAAAGAGGATGAATATGAATCCTCATGCATTTCATCTATCATAGATCAATGCATTGATGATAACATAGACTTTGATCTCCCTAAGATAGAAAAAGAATGATACTCAAGTTTTTATGTGGGTGATCTATAGATCAACATTGATAAATATAATGAAGGAATGAATATTTATCATTAGGATGATGAGTGCAAGGAAATAATATATTATAAGTGTGCACTGATACAAAATGATAATGATGATATTTTTGTATTTGGAACTAACACTATTCTAGTTCCAAATCATCAACTGTGTAGAGAAGGTGGCATAGAAGATAGTAAAGTTATTGAAGAAAAATTAACCACTTCATTATTTGAATTTGATTTTTCTCATACAGCTGTTAGCTCACATAATTTGGAGGTGCATGATTATAAAGAAAAATATTGTTTTTTGTTAGGATCAAGCAACATTGGGGGGGGGGGGGGGTGAATAAGTGTTGCAGAACTGTTAACAATTATTAACCATTTAATAATCAACCATGCAATAGCTGAAATAATAAGAACACACACATAAAGTAGATAACTCATAACATCATGATTTTTTTTTGAGGAAACCTTGACCAAGGGAAAACCCCAGTGAGGATGGTACCCACAATAAATGCACTAAGAGTATAATGTCCCTGTTAGGACCTTTCCTTGCTAGGAGAAGAATATTACATTAATACATGTCCTTATTAGAGGACATAACTTGTTAGGAGTTTATAACCCTGTTAGGGGTGAATACAAAAATAGAGCTCACTGCTCTTACAAAGGACTCACTGTCCAACATTACAAAATGATTTTACAAAAAACAAAAGTGAACTATAAAAATAATTGTTATGAAAAAGTAGTTCTAGTTGAAGTTCACAAAAATAATCATAGAATATTCACTTAATTAGTCATCTTATATCTGTGCTATATCTACATCCATCTCGCAGCCCAAAAATTACACATATATATACTCGATCAACTTTGTTTCTTAGTCGGCTCACTAATTCTTCACAAAATGTGTCTCCAAACTTGGCCCATAATGAAATAAGAAACACACGACCATACATCCACCAAGATAGGTGGGGACCTATCATAAATCATAAACTAGATCAACAAAGTAAATTATGTTAAGTCTCCAAAATTCGCGTCCATTCATATGCCCCATTTCCACTGTTTATTGTACTCGCTTGACTTCACCGACCTGTAACTCTTGCCAGACATAACCAAAATTACTGCGACCATAATAGAAGTTGTAATACATCTCATATATCATGTATCTAATCTTGCATTCCATTATGATGAGTATAGTGTGCTTACCAACCAAAATAGTTCAATTGTATATTGTGAAGTAACTTTGTACTTAAGCATTTTTCAGTTGACTATTTATCCAGAACTTATTTCCACCCCAAGTGATCATGGTAGAGATATGTGTTGCTAATAATCACAACATATATACATTCATATACTTCTCACTTTCCAATAATCTCCCCTTTTGGCATTGATGGAAACACTTAGTGAAAAATGACTAAGTGTCAATGCCAAACAAAAGTTGTACTCCCCTTAAGTACATACCCCCTTTTACTGCCTATACATATACACATATCATATATCTTTTTTCACCTTATCACTCCCCCTTTGACATCAATGACAAAGGTAATAAAAAATAAGTAACTACATATAGAGAAATTTGTTTTTCAACTCTCACCATGCATAAGATGTCTTGGAAGTTTGTCTCCAAGGTCTGCAATTATGTCTCCCATGTCTTCTTCAATGTCTAGAAAGAAATATATGTACTTTGAAAATATGTAGGAGCAAGTCCAGAATAGGAATTCTTGGTCAATTCCAAATCAATCCACTTAATGCATAGGAAGAAATATATGTACTTTGAAAATATGTAGGAGCAAGTCCAGAATAGGAATTCTTGGTCAATTCCAAATCTTCTAAGTCCTCCATAATAGAGAGTTTAGGAGTGATTAGACTCCTCAACTTAGAGAATCTTTTCTACACTCTTTTTGTTTGTACCTCAAGTAGACTAATTTTTTCCATAATCCTGGACACTTCCTTGTCAAAACCTATAATAAAATATCTAGATGTATCACAGTTCTTCACCATCTTATCTAGCAACTCTTCATCTTTATGTATGATATCCACAATGTTTTGTACATATCTAAAATGATTAACACAATGACTATATACCTTCTTTCCTTGACTGATACAAGCTAGGATCTTCTATATAGTAATTTTCAAAACATTTACATCCTAGGTGATTGACTTGCACACCTCTGTCAGATTCTTCTGCATATACTCTTTCTCCACTTTGTCTGTTATGACCTTCTCCAACATTGTGAAATGGGTATCAAATTAATCCAAGACTTTTTTCAATTTGTTTGCAACATCATTTACTTTAAAAGTGAAAGGAAAGGGTAGGAGTTTATTCAATTTGTTAACTGACCTCTCTAATACCTTAGCCTTCTTTTTAGAATTATGTTATGATCTATCTTTAGTCTTGGAAAATGCCATCAATGACAACTTCATTAGGTCATATTTGTCCATATCATCCACATTAGTCATAATAGGATTTGTATTAGTTGACAACAATGGATTGATAGGAGGTGTAATCACATTATGTTCAAGTCTTTTCATTAGATCACTCACTAGAGTATCAACAGGTTTAGACTAAACCTATTTCAACTTTCCAACTTCTGCCTTTGTTTAATTCTTTAGTTCCACGAACTTGTTTGATTCTTTGTACTGTTCTCCTTTATCTACAGTCTCTGTTTATATAGGTAAAACCTCAGGTATAAGTTGTGAGAATGGATCATTTTCTTGCAAATTATCATCAAGTGTGATGACCACACCTTCAACAAATATTTCAAGTTATTGCATAGTATTGTAGAATTGATTAGTACTTTCATCATCCTTAGACTGTTCTTATTTTTCTCTAACTGACTTAGATGATTCACCAACTTTTATGTCTTTCGGTTTTGTCCCCTTAGAGGTATTGGGTTTTTCAGGACCTTCTTCAATTAGCAAATTATCAATTTCCTTTTGTGTATTTTCTTCTACTTCTTCATATTTCCTTTCCATTATCTTGATCAATCTTATATTTATCCTCAATAAAGGTTTCACCTTCTTCAAAATTATTTTAATCTATTTATGGGAAATAACTAGATGCATATCCTCTATTACTCTTACAAGGGTCTTATTATCTTCTTCTAAGGATCTTTTCTTTCTAACTTCTAATATAGAAAACAAATCCTTTGGAATACTGCCTTCAAGCTTAATCAGATTCTTCTTAAAAGTTAACATATGACTTATCACAATATCTTCTATTTCAATTTTATCTTTCTCATCATACACTTCATAATATTTGGGAAAATGGTTCAAATTTCCCTTCTCTACTATCATTTTTTCTAACATTTTTAGATCATGTTTCTAAGGTCTCTCAATTAGCTTCTCTTGTGCTATCACCTTGTGAATAATTTCAATGGCATTCTTTGTTTTCTTCTCCTCTTCTTTCTTCTACTTCTTCATTGGAGATTGTTCCTTGAGTGGGTAACCAAGGTATTCCTTTTAGGACCAGGTCCAAAGATCATCATCTTAGGTCTAGAGGACCTTGTTGTCCTCGTAGGTGTTTCTTCTTCTTTATTCTCAATTTTTATCATTGCAGTCCTCTGTGATGTTCTCCTAAGAGGGGTAGGAGTTTGATCATGTACTGCGACTACTGCTAAGGGTGAATCAAATATGTTTATAAGTTATATAATCTATATGGGTTTGTGAAAATGCACCCCCAGGGTCTTCTTCCATAGATTTGAATGGATGTTTCTTGAATTTATACCTAGTTTTCTCCTCAATATTGAATTTATGAGGTACATCCATAGCTTCAAACTGTAAATACTAAAAATCAAGCTTGCAAGAAAATTTAAATACCTTCTTCACCAAACTAGGGTTAAGACTCACGTAATTGCTGAAACTACCCAATCTGCTCCAAGATTTCTCTTTGCTCTTTCAACCTTGCTTTAATGGTGATAAAAGTGATCAAGTATTCTCATATATAATTTGCAAGATGTTTCTAACACATTTTGAAATGCACTCCAAAAATCTATTACAAGGCCAGTCATCCATGAATCTACTGGTGATCAATCTAATTCACCTTCAAACCTTGTGAACATAAATCTAGTATCAAAACACATTCATTCAACTACACACAACCTCACATATTCTTAATCTACATATTAGGGGCTAAATAATTGACTTTTGAACTCCTCCAATGCTCCTCCTAAGGCCATACTTGGCCATTTATGCTGATGTGAAAATGATGGCATCAGACAGAGATCCAATAGCATCTACTGATTCTCCTTGACCCTTTGATTCACTCTAATTATTCTCTTTCCCCACTTTTCCATTGTCCTTTCTTCCTTCTTTTACAAAAAGATGATTAAACTCATCCATATACTCTTCCAAGATCTTTCCAGTATCACCAATATTTTGTTTTATTGCTATTGGTGGTCTTCTATTGTTAACAAATCTATTATATCTGCAATAATTTTTTGTGTGCCTCATTGTTGCACTTAAACAAGTAACAAGTGGTCTCATAGGATGCAACCTATTCAGATTAACTTGCAACTTAAAATTCCTTTCAATGTGCCCAAATTTGTTGTGTTTATAACATGTAATGTTATTATTCACAGTAGGTTGTCTAACATAATCTTGTTTCTTTCATCTTTCATCTAGTTTCCTACATTCATTACTTCTATGTCCATATGCCCAACAATTAAATAAATAGTCAGAAAAGGATTTAGGAACATTCTTACCTTTACAATCCTTCATGTAACCAAATTTGTTGCATTCAAAACATCTACCTTTGAAGGGTTTGATCTACACTTTAGGTTCTTCATCCTGATTTGGCGCTTGATTTTCTTTGTCTTTTGATTTCTCCTCTTAAGATTTGGAACATTCATCTTCATTGAAGCCAAATCCTGCCTTGTCACCTTTAGGTTTTTGTCTTTCTAGCTGTTCATTGATTTTGTTATTGCTTGTGTGAAGTTTATAGATATGGTTCCTTTCCTCCATAAGATCTTCCTTAATGATGATATTGTACTTCTCCAATTCTTGATACCTAGTTTTGACATCATTTATTTCTAGCTGCATTCTTTCCATCTGTACATTTTTACTCTTCAAGGCCTCTTCAAGTATGCTCTTTTCATCTTTCTCTTGTTGAATTCCCTTCAACATATACAAAATAGTAACTTCAAATTCATGTTTCAATGCCTCCTTTTCCTTCTTAAGCTTTTCAATCAGATCTGATGAATCAATTTTAGGTTCCTCTTGTATCTTTTCCACAAGTTCTTTTCTTTTGTTCCTTGAGAGTTCAAGCCGCTCCTTAAGCCTCTTGATGTAATCTTCAACTCTTCTCAGTTTGAATTTTAATTCTACATTATTAGCATTAGCCTTGTCCAATTCCTCAAGGATACCTCAAAATATTCTTTCAATTTTCTTGAATCTATCAAGATCCCCCTTAAGCTATTAGAATTTCTCTCCAAGGGCCATAATATTTGATACCAATTGTTAGGATCAAGAAACACTAGGCGGGGGGGGGGGGGGGGGGGGTGGGGGGTGAATTTGTGTTGCAACACTTTTAACAATTATTAACCATTTAATACTTAACCATGCAATAGCTGAAATAATAAGAATATACACATAAAGTAGATAACTCACAACACCATGATTTATTTTTGAGGAAACCCCGGCCAAGGGAAAACCCCAGTGGGGATGGTACCCTCAATATATGTACTAAGAGTATGATGTCTCTAATAGGAGAAATTTCCCTATTAGGAGAAGAATATCATATTAGTACATGTCCTTATTAGAGGACATACCCTGTTAGGAGTCTATAACCCTATTAGGGGTGAATACAAAAATGGAGCTCACCGTTCTTACAAAGGACTCACTGTCCAGTATTACATAATGATTTTACAATAGAAAAAGTGAAATATTACAACATATGTTATGCCAAAGTATTTCCAGTTGAAGTTCATGACAATAATCATAGAATCTCCCCTTAATCAATCATCATATATCTGCACTATATCTACATCCATGTCACAACCCAAAACTTACACATATATACTTGATCAACTTTGTTTCTTAGTCAGATCACTAATTCTTCACAAAACATGTCTCCAAACTTGACCCATAATGAAATAACAAAAATGCAACCATACATACACCAAGATAGGTGAGGAACTATCATAAATTGTAAACTATATCAACAAAGTAACTTATGTTAAGTCTCCAAACGCCACGTCCATTCATATGCCCTATTTTCACTATTTAATGTATTCGCATGACTTCACCAACTTGTAACATTTTCTAGACATAACCAAAATTTATGTGACCATAAAATAAGATGTAGTACATACCATATATCATGTACCTAAGCTCACATGCCATTATGATGAGAATATTGTGCTCACAAACCAAAATAGTTCAATTGTATACTACGAAGTAACTCTGTACTTAGGCATTTTTCACTTGAATATTTATCTATAACTTGTTTCCACCCCAAGTGATCATGGTAGAGATATGTGTTTCTAGAAATGACAACATATATACATTCATATAATTCTCACTTGCAAACAAATTTTTCATGGAGGAGTTGAGTCTCATAATTTATATCCTTTGGAAGGTTAACTAAGATTAATTGAATGTATGTTCATGATACCACTAAACCATTTTGATTATGTCCATAAGATGATGGAAGATTTATGTTGGAAAGATTTAGGGAATCATGATGGATTTGAGAGAAGTGTATCTCTTGCTGACTTACATGAGCTCAAGAAGGCCTTGGTAGTAGTAAAATAAAATTACCTAGACTTACTTATGCATAGAGATCATCCCCTCATACTTGGTGAGATATACTTTGATACAATTGAGAAGAAAAGGAAATGACATGGTTAAGCTTAGTGAGGAGTTTGACATAACACACTCTTCATTATACACATAAGAATTTGATACTTCTATGTTAGCCACACCCGATGAAAAATAATGCAATATGAAGATGGGAAAAAGTGGAGACACACACAAAGGACTTGAAGGGTCCTTTAAGAAGGAAAGAAGATATAAAAAAAATATACACATGAAAAGTTAGCTAACAGGTATGAGACAAAGTTTGTGACATGTGGTACACTTGATTTTAAATTTGAGACATCTTTTGGACCATCACTTGCTGATATTATCACACTTGGGCATGAGGTAAGGGTTGATTTTTTGTATGAAAACAATCCATAATCTTCATATCATCTTGATATACCATATAAGAGGATCAGTTACGGGGGATATGATTTTAGTGAGTATGTTGGAATTGGTATCCCAACTCACAATGATAGATTTCTACTCCATAAGTTGATGGGAAATGGATGCCCTACTTCATGGAACATCTAGACTTCTTTCATTATTTTTGGAGGACAATAGTTGTGCATGATTTTGGAGGAGAGTTACATCATCTCCTCTTTATTGGAGAATGATATAGGATTGATACTCTACCACCCTATGACCTTAGCAGTGTTATTTGTATTCCCATAAGTCAAATTTCCATTTGGAGGATGTTGATCCATTTCATTTCAACAAACTCAAAGGAGTTATGCATTATATTTCACTTATGATGGGAATTCATCATATTTGTAGGAGATCTACAAGAGTTGGAGAGTATGTGTAGCCAACATTTTGGGATTCTTCCCCCTCCTTGTATTTGACAGATGTAGGGATTTGCATGGTGAAATATTTGACACACTGGCTCATTTGAATCTAGATGAGTTACATTACCCATCTTAACATGGTGATGCTCATATTATAATGGCACAATGTAAGTTAGTAGGTTTTAAGAAGGTTGGATTTATAGTTTGGTTATGGGATCTAGGTAGAACACCCACATGGATAGTTTTGTTATAGGGATTTTTTAGTAGCTTGAGGATACTCCCTTTGGTGGAATTATGCAAGAATACTTATCATGCCACTCTCAAAATATATTATGATTCTCATAATTTGGATCTATGGATTTACGTGATAGATAGGGTGCTTCCCAGGTTGCTACAAGTAGATGACTGTTATGTCATAATGGTATAATAGATTGCTGAAGCCATAACCTTGAGATTGATATTGGATTTTGGTATCTAGATAAACATATAGGTGCAAGTAACATTTGGTTTGGAATGAAGATGCATATTGCTTGAGGGTAATAAATCCTTGGTAAGGGTGGATTGTAATGTCCCTATTTTTGTGCCTTCCTAAGTGTTAATTATATTAAGAGGTTAACCTATTATCAGGGGTCCTCATAAGCTAATGTGGTGATTAGGGGGTCCTTTGAAGATGATTTAGGGTTATTCAATTGACCATTTGAGTCTCTATTTTAGTACTATTCATCTCAGTGCATAAGTTTATTTGTGTTTTACCATCAAGAGGTCTTTTAGGCTTTATTTATACACACTTCATATTTTTAGTAAGTCACTTGGACATTTGGGTTTATACTTACTATTATGGTAAGTCATGTGGATGGTCAAAGGCCACCATAGTTATATCTAAAAAGTTGGTAGGATCAATTGTTAATTCAATATTTGGCATTTAATATAGTTTAATGATTTAATTTAATTAATTAAATTCTAATCTAGCATTGAATTTACTATAATTAATTAAATTAAATATATTTATGATTAAAGGGGATATAAGGGGTCAAATGTGCATTTAATATATTAATGTCATAAAGTATTTAATTATTATGCCAAATTTGGTGACAATTTATGAATTTATAAGGCTATTAAAGTGACTTTATATTAATAAATAAATTATATGAGGGGTCACTTTATTATTATTTCCCATATGTAAGTTAAGTATTAAATTATTAAAAGTGGGAATTTTAAATAGGGTTTCTGGAAACTTCATGAGAGGATTATAAAAGGGGATTTGAGGAATTCATTTGATATACTTCGTTCATTTTATTTTTCTCTCTATAGGTTTGGGAGCTTGACCTTCAAGACCTTCAATATAAGAAACCCGAGGATGAAAATCCGTGGAGTTTCTAGGTGGTTTGGACAAAAAACCAAATCCATCTTAGGTGTCACTTCATTTAGAATTCACTATTGTGCTTATTATCAAATTTATGGAGGTTTTAACTAGAAATATCTTTGGAGGGTTTAACAAGAATTTGGCATTGAGGAGTTGGTAATATCATTTATTTGTAGGTGGTTTCAATATTTTTAGATTTGTTGATGATTTTATATGAATTTTCCTTCATTTGGGGTGGCTAGAGTTTAAAGAATAAGGATAGTTTGGGAATCATATTTCACTAGGTTTATATGATATTTTTGTGGCAATAGGTTGGAGAACCATTTGGCATCATATTTTCTTGATAAAAACAAAGGGTTTCATTGCTTCATCTTATGCCCTAGGTGGCTACATCAGAGGAGATCAATCATAGGTGTTAAGGGTTTACATGAGGTTTCTATCACTTTTAATTTAGATTATAAATACTTCTGATTTCATCAAAAAAGTTGTAGGCCATCCTCCCACCACATAAAGTTGCATTGGGTATCATTTGGAATACACATAGACAAGCAAGTAATTTGGGTATGTGAAGAATCAAATCAAACTTTGTATTATCAATGCAATGCATTTTTAATCTGATGTTACCCTCTAATATCATTTGCATCATAACTGATATTAAGTGTATGTAATTTTGATCTATGCTTGGGGGGGGGGGGGGGGGGTGAATCAGTAATCAACCAATTATGTAACTTTTCAACCTCTTAAACTTTACAACAACTCACAAGATTAGCTTTAGTAGAAACAAATAAAAATCATAACCATAAGCACATCCACATAACAATGAAACACTTGACAGAAAGATTTATCTCATGAAAACCCAAATTGGGAAAAACCACGGAGGGAATTAGTACCTACTAAATGATGTACTCTTTTGAAGTACGCCCTGTGAGGAGCTTAAACCTGATAGGAGATTACAAAATCACTGTTAGGTGCTACCTGGTTAAGGGATTTACCTTAGGCCTATTAGTACCTTTACCTTGTTAAGAGTAGCCTTGTTAGAACTTTAAACACCAGCTAATGTGCCACCCTGTTAAAGGATTTACAATAGGGACCTACTAGGATCCACCTGGTTAAGAGATTTTGATAGTTGTAACTGTTAGGGAACAAAAAAAGAATGGTCTGTAGAATAGTATTACCTCTTCTTGATCATATCCACTGAAGCACATAATATCTTCTCAATACACTTAACACTTCCCTTGCTTGATCGTAACTTTCTCTTCACAACCACATTTTCCTAACACACAATCAATGCACAAAAATTTCAACTTCATCCCTTAATATTGAACTTTTAAGTACACTTCCTTAATCAAGCCATAAATCTGAAATAGATTTAAATTATAGATATTGCGCTCAAATCCAACATGTGACAAAAAAAATATTAAATGTACAAAATAAATTTCCAAGACCGCATCAACCAATACAATGATTTATGTTGAATTTTGTGTCATGGGGTCAAACACATTTTGAAAAAACACATGCTTCCTCTAGAATATTCTTCACACGTTATCATCAAAAAATATGATGCTAGACCATCACCTCCAATCATGAAGACACATCACCAGATCATGACTGACTCAGTCAAATCTAGCGCAACCTCAACACCGATCAAAGATTCATCAAATGTGTCTCAAGAACACAAACACTTGAACCTATTAACAACTCTGTCTCTTCTCACCGATCACCTATCCTTCACACAGGTTACTCAAATTAGTTACGATTGAAACCATAGTATTTGAACGCTATTTTCCACCACATCATGTGACCGCACCACAAGATGCATCAAAGATTTGACAAACCAATCAAATCACCTATTGCCTTTCACTAACTGTCCTAGTAGTTGCACAATTAACCTTCATCTGATCATAACTTTCTCACTATTCAAAATCAGTAGTAGTAGTCATTTATTTGACATTGAGAGACATACCCAAGTCTCCCATAATAATCTCTACAACTGAAACTCACTGCAACACCTTGATCATCATACTTATTCTTAGCAACATACTAGGAACACTAGGTAAATACTTGACATCAATGAAAACCCAATAACTAATCATCATATAATCAAATCTATATCATTACAACCCCAAAAATCACTTACCATCACCGCATCATTTATGCCAACATCTTACACATAGTCTATCTTGACTCGTATGGAGCCAAGAGCTCCTTTCAAGTAGACACATAAGCTAAACTTCCTAGATCAATGTCACTCAGATACATAGGCCTTCTCCAATGTGTTCTTAGCCTATGGTAGCTCTATAGGCATGCATGGGGTATCAAAATATCATCTTTGATGCATTCATAGGTTAAAGGAGAACTAGGGCATGCATAAGGAATCCATTTTTTATGTTTATTACATGTGTCATCTCTAATGTATCCTTGGCCTAAGTGAGCACCAAAGACATGCATGGGGATTTAGTTTTATTTTATTTATATTTGTATTTCTATTAGTTTACCATGTTATTACTTACAAACTATCAGGTCAACTCTCACCTTGGAGAGCCACTCCTCATATTTGGTTCTACACCCATCCCAAGCTATAATCCAATGTATAATTACAATGCCATGCCAATGTACTCTTATCCCATTAATTCAAATTATCACATATACTCTTACAAATAATGTTCATGGCATGATAAAAATTGACTTCATCCATGCATTCCTTCCTACAATGGCTCCATGAAAGGATTTCTTATGCCATTGCATTTCCATCATAGAGACAAGTACAACCACACATCCAAGGCTATAACATAAAGGTATGATTGAATGACCATTCCAATATTTCAAGGACACATCAATTAAACATGAATGAAAATCATAAACACTCCACACCATGCATTACAAACCATGGAGTTAAAACTTCAAATTCAGACATAGAAGATCACTCAACCAAAAAATACTGAATTTTTAACTCAATAAAATGAAATTATGAAAAATCCTTATTTTTCTACATAACAATTTCATCTTAAAAACATGCTCATTTTGTTAAAGAGATCACACAATCAAGTCCCAACAATCAAGGAAGTGCAATAAAATCTCTTTTCACTAAAACTAATGAAAACATAGAAATTCTTCACTAAATCCATCCAGCCAAACTAGAAATAGAATTGGAATTATAACTATCAAACCAAAATCATTATAAACAAAGAGAGATTAATTTAAGCAAGCTTTAAGAGAGAATTCATAAAACTTACCTTCTCAAGCCCAAAAACCCCAAAACAAGAGGAACTTCAGTAATACTCCTCTAAATTTGACAAAATTTGGGGGGATATTAGATCTCGGCCCAAGAAATCCAACCAATGAACACCCATAAAATTCTTCTCTCAAAATTTCACTCCTAAAACCAAAGCCAAATTCAATTTTCTCAACTCTTTTTTTGGAAAAACTTCTCAAAAATCTCCAAAAAGCCCATCTAAAAAGTGAATAAAATTGCACTTTTTGGAACTTAAAAGATGGCTTAAGTCAAAAGCATAAAATATAACATTTTTGTTTTACTAAAATCTCAATTACAAAATTTTAAAACAAAAAATCCCCAAGATAAATAATGTAATAAGAATCTCCACAAAATTTGTCAGTAACAACAAAGTAATATTAAATTACTAGTCGACAACATTGACCTACACACAAATATACATAACCACATTCATGCACAAAATAATGAATTTAAGTAGCACAAGATTACAACGTGATAGCACACCCAACACATCATAATAATTAACACATAAGGGTAGCTGAACGTTTCCACACGACAATTGGTGGGTGAAAATGGGTAATAGATGATTATTATTCAAAAGCTAGAATGATAATTTGGGCTCAAAATAAGGTTGGCGACATGATCATATCTAATTAACCACCTTTGAGGATTATTATAGGCATGCTTTGACCTATCGAGCTAGGTGGAGTTGATGTCTGGTGCCTTCCATCACTCAAATGCCACATGTCAAGTGTACCAAATCATACACACACACAAATATACATAACCACATTTATGCACAGAACAATGACTTTGGACAACACAATATTACACCTTTGTAACACACCCAATGCATCATAATCATTCACACACATAAGGGTGGCCAAATATTGCCACACGATAACTAATAGGTGAAAATGGGTAATAGAAAATTATCATTCAAAATATAGAATGATAATTTGGGCTCAAAATAAGGTTGGCCACATGATTATCTCTAATTAACCACCATCAAGGTTATTTTATGCACACTCATACCTATGAAGCCAAGTGGAGTTGATGCTTGGAACCTTCCATTCGTCAAATGCCACAAGTTAAGTCTACCAAATCACACACACACACACACACACACAAATAACTAAATCACACATATAAAATCACATCAAGCAGTGTAAGGGAACTTTATCAGCGTAATCATTCTTTAAAAATTATGACACCATCCCTTCTCACAATAAACAAGCTATATCTAAATCAACAATATCATTAACTATTGCTAACAATATTAATTATCAATTAATATTAGTTAAGAACCATGAATATAATCATATGTAAACAATAATATTAACCATTTTCAAACACCAACATAAGTACAATAAATCATTAAATCTTTAGCTAACATCCACATAAATGAATCCATCATTACCAACACATTTAATCTATGAAATATGTCAACCATAACATCACATGAGATAGTATGCCAAGTCACATCCATCATAGAAACATCATTAGTACCAAAGTCATTACATCATCTATAAAATATATGTATGAATGCATCTCAACATCATGGAACCTACTGACAAAGTCATCATGCATATATGATCACCACTAAATCACATGTAAAACCAACTACCCGCATCAACAATGATACTGGATATAGACAAAAGGATATATCTATAGCTGGGTGCATCAAAATAATGCACAATACCTAAATGAAGATAGGAAAACCGTCACACAATAAGCATATAAGAGTCTATCTCAGATCAAAAGAATAAACATGTAGTAGAATGCAAGCATGGGGGGAAATACAAAAATAAAACTCTATTAAGTCTGCTACTTTGCAATATCCCTAACCCTAGTCTCCCTGGCTAGTGAATACAACTTTGTCCCTAGTCTAGACCACCCAACTATGTTTAAAAAAAAATCATTGTATGAAAAATACTTATTATTCTACATTCCTCTTATTTGGTAGAAAAAAAATTTAAATGCCTTTTTATTATAATTTTGTGATCCTTATATTTTATTGCAAAGATTAATTAAAGGTGTATGTTCTAGATGAGTGGGCCCACCTTCTAAAGATATGTAATCATATTGTGGGTTCACCATTTAAGACAAATGTAGGGACCATAGTCTAGGACTTAGTAGGAATGAACTAAGACATACTATTAAATTTTAAGTATTAATTTCACTGGTAATTTATAATGAGCATTAGGAGATACAAATCATCAACACAATGACTTTAATTTTACTTCAAAGAATCCATATGTTCATATTTCATGGAAACTTAAACCTTATAAATTCCCATCACAATGTATTTTTCATACATGTACTAATCGCCCCAATTATGATTAAGGTTGATCCTTAAGTCAAAATATCTATGTCTAATAAACCTTCTAGTGAATTCAAAAACTTTGAGTGGCAAGGTCTCAAAGGTGTAATAAATATCTTGATATAAATATTCTTGAAAAAACATATAATCAGATCTTTCCTCACACCCATTGTCCCATATACATTTCTATTCTTGGATAGGAAATATCTGTCTTTCATTATCATTTTATTAGCTTCATGGGTGTCTTCCACATATTAAATCTAAGACCCTTGTACAAAAGCATATGCATGAATAGTAAGTGCCGTTTAAAATATATCTTCTCACTCCTCTTGGAAATAGACAATTTCTTGTTGATATCCTAATACAAGTACCCTGTACAGTCAAAGGATTTTTTGTTGCTATAATTATGTATGTCTAAAAAAAAGATTACCATGCTAGTAGAGATAAAGAGACTTGCATCTTGACCCATGACTTGATAAACTGCATGATATTTTGTCCTAAAATACTTCTCAAACAATGTTTAATCAAATGGTGGCTCATTTGATTATGAAAATCTACCTAATTATTTCTCCATTCATTTTGGTGTTTCCATCATAATTTTGGGCCTATGCAAAGGGATCCATTTCCTTTTATAGCAACTTTTGAAGTTATCATACTCTTGTTTGAGGCTATGAAGGCTAAGGGGTAACCTATTTTTCTCACTCACCCCCCAAAAATTACAAATTTAATCCATAGTCAAACGTAGAATTACCTTGCCTTATTTATCACAAAATCCTTTCTTCTTAGGTGAATAATTCCTGACTAGTACTTTCATCATGTCCACATCAATAAAGACATTTGGAACAACTAGTCTTTCCAATCTATAATTCCAAGGGTTTGATATAGGGGTACGACTCTAAGATTTTTTGAAGTGGTACTTGAACAAGTCATAACCATCAATTGGAACAATCACATCTCTACACAATGCTTGCTAGTCTATCATTGCTTCAACAAGAATTTAACCACCATATTGATATCTAGGCCTTGGATTAGAATTAGGGAATTAACTTACTAAATCATGGCATGGTTCATATTCCTTCTTTTGTTTCTTAGCCTTTGGTTCTTCACAAACTAAACCCTTAGAAAAAATTTGCATCTTATGCATGCTAAGGTTTAATACAATTAAATTCCCTACACTCTTACTAGAGAATTCCAAATACACAATAGTTTTTGTTCCTAAAAAGACCATATGGTTTCACTTTAAATTTCAAAATTCAATAGAACCCTTCAAATTGAATTGAAAATTTCTCAAAAAACCCCTAATTATAACTTCTTAAGAAGAAAACCTAAACACAAGATAGAACAGAGAAGCTTAACTTACTATGCAACAAGAATTCGCCGAGTCTTCAACAAATTCTACAATTAAGCTAGCCTTTCATATTGAATAAAATAAATCCTTTGATTTTTTAAAAATTAGAAAACCCCCATAAATGTGAGCTCATGTGAGCATTGAATATATCATTAGCCATGCAGTTTGTTAGAATCTTCATTGTTGATTTTTAATTGGATCAATTGATACCAAATAATTTGAAAAGGGTTTCACCAAGGTTGATGTGATTTATAACAATATTATGACATTAATACATGCATGGCATTGTTCGATCGAGTGAGCCCAAAAGTAACTCCTTTGATGCAACAAATTGTACCGATATTAGGGTTGTCTATATACTTTAAAAACTGATCAAGTCCCACCACACAAGCACTTCATCAAATGAAAGGATCAAATAATACACACATGGTATGGCTACATGGTCATTGTTAAATCACTAAATCTTAAAAAATCTTCATCAAGGGCTTGAGCTTCATCGATGTCATAGTTGGTACAAGAAAATGGGTCCACATCATTCTTTTCCCATCACACACAAACATATATGAAACCTTAGTCATCGTTGAATTATTGAAGGTATACAGTTTTTGTACTAAAGTGAAAACCTCCAATGATATAGGTCAATGAAAACTAGAAAGAATTACACATCATCCATCATCAAATTGTTGAGGCTTGAAACAAGCTTCATAGAAGAGGACTCCTTCAATGATTGGCCTAGATGGCATACATGATCCCCACCACTTAAAGAGTCTATTGAGTAGATGAATACTTGATGAGGGTATCATAAAAGGGGACATTGCTAGGTGATTTGAGGGGGGACAAATATTTGAGGTTGAATCCTTTCAACGTGACAATTGTCTTGATTCTAGTGACTTTGTGAAGGAAATTTGTTTTGCTAGCATTTTCCCTAGAATTGAAACTAATTTGTTGATATTCAATCATTTGATAGTGCATTTGCCTTTATTAAAATTAACCATTTGATTTAAAAAATAGGTTTTCTAAAGTACAAACCTTCAGTGATGGCCCAATCATTAGTGTATGTGGAGCCACATGTACCCTTAAACAATTGGTGAAGAGTTTCCATAGCTCAATCATTCTTGTTGATAGTAAAAACCATCAAGAAAACCACCAACTAGAAACCCACATCTAATATCATTGAATCGTTGAGAAATATTAAATTAAAAGAAGATTTAACGATGAGACAATGAGAATAAAAAATAATTCTACATCATCCATCGCCAAATTTTTGGGGCTTGAATGAGCTTCATAAAAGAGGATACCTTTGATAATGGGCCTAGTTGACATACACGATTCCCACAACTCAAAGATTCTATTAAGAACATTAATAATTGATGAGGGTTTCATAAAAGGGGACATTTCTAGGCTATTTGTGTGGGGATAAATTTTAGACTTTGAATCCTTTCAACATGGCACTTGTCTTGATTCCAATGACTTTGTGAAGGAAATTGGTTTTGTTAGATATTAACCTTAAAATTGTACCTACATCATTGATATTTGATCATCTGACTATGCACATGTCTTTAGTGTGCTCAACCATTTGATAGGAAACATAGTTTTTTCTAAAGTACATGCCTTCAACAATGACCCAACCATAAATGTATGTGGCACCACATGTACCCTTAAGTAACTAGTGAAGAATCTCCATGACTCAAGCACTAACTGAGTCATTCTTGTCAATAGAAAAAAAACCCTCAAGAACCTTGCAATATGGAAATCCACATATGCTATTGTTGAATCGTTGAAGTGTTGATAAACTTAGATGAAGGAAGAAGCTTCAACAAAGAGAAAATAAACATTGGAAAGAATGCCACATCATCCATTATCAAATTTTTGAGGCTTGAAATGAGATTCATAGAAGTTGATACCTTCTACAATGGGCCTAGTTGGCATACATAGGCCCCACAACTTAAAGACTTTAATAAGCACGTGAATACTTAACAAGGGTATCGTAAGAGGGACCTTGATAGGATACTTGTGGGGAAAGAAAATATTAAATTTTCTTGAAAAATTAAAACAACTTGAACCTAGTACACTGGGAAGCCTAGGTTGATGGTTGGTCATCACAATGAGAAAATACACTTAAGATTTAACTTAGGAAACCAACGATGGCTAATAGAAATTCAAAAATTAATTTAAACATAAAAATAGGGGATGGGATGCATTAGGAAATAGAAATGTGACACTTGTCTAAATTCTAATGAATTTTTAGAAAATTGGTTGTGTTAGATCTTTGCCCTAAAATTGAAAAATGAAAGAGTAGGATGACATGGGGTTTAGGTAATTTTTCTTCGTCTTGCAATTATTGAACAGTGAAGTGACACATCTTGAGAGAGGTTGTATGGATTTTTTAATTTTAAGGACGTAATGACACCTCCATTTTGGATATGTAATCATCACCTTTTTTTAACGATAGAATACCCATAGAATATTTCTAAAAAAAAAGTGTTGAGTTCTACTCAAATCATTTTTAAACCCAAACTCCACAATATTTTTTTGTAAGCATTAGTCTCTTCTATGCATTTCTCATTTTTGCTAAGTGCTTGTTGATGTTAATAAGGATGACACCATAATACTATTGTGGTAACTATAAATTTTTCTCCATCCAGTTATGCAATTTTAGAGGAAAAGGGACACCAATTCCGTATAGAGTTAGGATGGGAAAAATTGGAAAGAACTAGAAGAGTGGAATAAATATTAGTGGTACTATATTTTGTATCACCAAAACTACTTGTAAGGGCTTCCCACCTATTAATGAAGTCCATAAAACCAATTTCAATAGGAAATATGGAGCTTTTGTACAACTTTGTTATATCTATATAGCCCTATTACATTTCTAAGAATCTCCTATGTGATATTCCATTATTTTTGGTGGTGATTGGGTCTTAAAAACATCTGTAACAAGGGTTTCTTTTGGAAGGAGACTTTTTTGTTCTAGATCACCATTTGATATTTTAGAAACTAGGGTGTTGTTCCAAACTTGTCAAGTGGTATTAATTTTGCATGAAAACTCCTTTTTATTTCGAATGAATCTTTTGGGACTTTTGGATTGTCTTACATCTTTCAAAAATTTTGGATTTTCATGTACTCTATAAAATTGTAATTTATTATTATTATTACAATATGTGAATAAATGGTTATGTTAATGTTCATTAGTCATTTGTGCAAAAGAGTTATTTTTTGTGATGGTATAATACATGTCTGGAATATCTATAAAGAATGAAAAGGACCCATTCAAATGTAGATTAAAAATCACAATTTGGAAGAGTAAGTTTCTTGTTTTTTTAATTTATTTATGCCTAAATGACTTTATAAATCATTTTTGATTTGTGATTGATCTCTCTATACTGATTCCTATATACTTCAAACCCTATATTGATTCTAACACAATTTTTTTGAGCCTTTCAATACTAATTCAATTCCTAATTTGAGATTTCTCTTAGTCCTCTATTGACAAATCTTATTTATAATTACTGATGTTGATAGTACATGACTAAAGTCTATTGTTGATTTTTTCTTTTACGAGTGGTTGCGTGTATTTAAAATTTTTAAGGACACCTCCATTTTGGATGTGTATTCATCACCTTTATAAACTAATGGTATTTCCCTTAATTACCCATTGAATTTTCTATAAAGAGGGATGTTGAGTTCAACTCAAATCGTTCTTATGTCCAAAAGATAGTTTTTAATGCAATATTATCTTCTCCAAGTTTCTCATTTCTCAAGGACATGACTAATGTCAATTGACATGATTGTACATTTTAAAGCATGATTATTGTTATTTACACTTTTCAAGGATTGGTACAATAAAAATAGGATATATTTAGGATATGTCATCATCATTTTTATTTAATGAAAAAATACTTTATTAACTAGGCCCAACTTCTAGACAATTTTCTATCAAGAGGAACGAAGGATGACTACTTTTCATTGTTCATTGTAACATCCTCACTTCTCTATTCTTAGTTATTATTATTGGTCTATTAGGTTAAAGAGGATGATGCCATTGTATTTTTGGGATAAGTGTAAACTGTCCTACCTATAGCTATGTAGTTTCAGAGGAAAGGGGAGACTAATTATAATAAGAGTTAGGATGGGAAGAATTGGAAAGAGTTAGAGGGGTGACATTATGAAAAGAGGGGTGAAAGAGTGAGAGTCCCTAAGAATAATACAATAACATTAGTGTGAAGGATGAATCCATTGATTTTTTCCATTATTCTCAGGACATTGTGACATTGTGCAACACATGATTGGTAATCCTCATGGCTTTTATTTATCACACACCCTGAGAAGAAAATAGAACATTCACATCCACAAAATGATAGGCCTTACTTCACTTCACCAAGAGCTTCATTTACCTCTACCTGAAACTTTTTCACCTCATCATTATCATAGGAATATATAGTGTCTAAACTCATATATTGTTGTGATGGAATGAATTAGAAATAATTTGAGGGGTGAAATAGTGTAGGAGAGAATCCATGAAATAAGGCTTCTAAAGTTGATATGAACTTGTAGAGGGTCCCTTTCTAGGTTTTGTCTACACTTTAATGAAGTACATTTGTGTGTCTTTCAAAAGTAGTTGTGCATGTTTAATAAAGAGGTTGTGTGTATTTAAAATTTTCAAGGGCGACTCCATTTAGGCTATGTGATCATCACCAGGTCACCTTTTACACTTTTCAAGGAATCAAGACAATCAAAATAAGATATATTTAGGATATATAACATCACCTTTATTTATTGATGAAGTACTTTTTTATCCATGTGCTATTAAACTTATTTTTTCTATAAAGAGGTCCTAGAAATGGTTAGTTTTCATTATTCAACGTAGTGTTCTCACTTCTCCATTCTCAGTTCTTATAAGTGTTCTATTTGGTTAAAAAAAATGATGCCACTATATTGTTGGGGATACTAAAAAGTTTCTTACCTTCAACTATTTAGTTTCAAAGGAAAGGAGATACCAATTCCTCTTAGAGTTAGGATGGGGGAATTGGAAAGAATTAGAGGGGTTGAATAATGTAGGAGAGACCTTAAAATAATACTTATAAAGTTGCTACACACTTTTGAAGGTATTTTTCTTCTTTTCCTTCTTTGTAATGAAATTCATCTTCTCTTGAGGAATTTTGATTTTTTTACACACTTTTGAAGGTCCTTGTTTTTTCCTTTTCTTTCTCTATAACAAAGTACATCTGCTCATGAGAGACACAATTATGATTACAGACAATTCCATTGAGTGGATCGAGTTAATAGGGGAAATTGGAAGGAATTAGAGGGGTGGAATAAGGTTGGAGAGAGCTTTGAAAAAAGGGATGCAAATGATTTTAGTGTCATTTTCTTCTTTTTTGGTGAATTGATCTTGCCATAAGTCATGAGAAACAAATTTTCTCTCACAACATTAGGCTAAAGGAAAAGTTCATTGCACATATCCTTAAGTTGTGATTATGTAGAGGACATTGTCCAAGACATTGAGCTATTTAGTGAGAGAATTGTCCACTGTCTAGGATATTGAACTATCTAGTGTACCATAATGAGGACATTGACATATCCTGAAGACATATTTATGAATGGATAGATCCATAAGTCCATTAAATCTCTTTAAAATCGGTATCAATTATGACATTATGTCAACTATAAAAATCACATGTCATTTTTACATCATACATGAGTATGCATGCTCTTAATTATAATAGTTTAAGATTTAATTATTAAAAAGGATGTACCATGTAACATGCAACATTGTCCATAAATAAATACCAAATTTTGAAGATTCCTTCGATCACTTTTTCCACCTAAATGAATCCTTTTTGTGTGAATAAGGATTCAATACTCCTGCATTGGATGCTTCAATCAAGATTACACCCTTTTCCCTACCTAAAATAGTGTGTGATTCCCCACTACTAAATGTTGGTGTAGGGACTATTGTTCATGGTATTGGAGGTGTAGTTTTTGTTTTTTAGGAATGTTAAGGATAATATACTATTTCTAGTGGATAGAGTTATTCCTATTCTACCAAATCTGCTGCTATTATTCCTTCAAAGGTGAAATATCAACCCATTGCATGTTCCAAGACACTCCTCTATGATAGTTCATGATCTAGATGTGGTGGATAATGTGGATTTATACCAACATTGTGAGTTGGTATTTTGATTCGATGGTCTTTGGCCTTCTCTTTTGGATCTATGTCATTGGGTGTAAAGTTCTTGGTGATCCTTAGTCTCAGGTAACATTGAGATTTTCCCTTGTGCAAAGGGGTTTTTTTATTGTTGTTTTTCTTTATCTGAAGACCATGATTTGGTGTTGAGAAAGCTATGGGTTTGGGTAAATCAATCTCTTTTTTCCAAACCTTGGATAGTCTCCTTCAACCCTATTACTAAAACACTTAATGTATTATTTGTGTGGGTTTGTCTCCCCAATCTTATACTCTATTTTTGGGATATTTCTTTCTTTGAGGTCATCAAAAACTCTATTGGCCATTATTGAAGGTGGATGGCTCAACAAAATTGTTGATCCACTCTACTTTCACTCATATTTTGGTTGATATGGATATATCCACACCACTTATAGGGGTTGTGGTTCTCATAGTTGGGGAAAATCATTGGAAAAAATTGCTAGATTTTGAAGGCCTCCCCTTTCAATGTCGATGATACTTCTCTACTTGCCATCTGGCTATAGATTTTTCTCTTTTGTGTCATAAAGGTGTTGCTAACTTAGTGGAAGGATGAAAATGATGATCATTTAACCATCTGATCTTCTAATTGTCCCTCTAATTTTACCTTTGAGGATTCCTCACAGGCTAGTGATGATCCCCCCCGTGGTGACACTCTTTCTAATATGACTATTTCAAGATTTTTGCTCATGTCTCAATCAGCTAGAGCCTTTAAAAAAATTAGAAAATAGTACATTTTTCAACCTCTCCTACATTGCATTAAAGTGTATAAATTATATAACTTAAAGAGATTACAAAATACCAAGTCATTTGTAATGATACATATGCATGAAGTACAAGAAAAAACTTACAAGTCTTTTCAAAATAAAAGTAATCTTTATTGAATGTCAAATGTACATTTAATCTCATACAAGTCATGAGATTGACTTACTTATTTAGTAAAAATCAAGATCAATGCATACATGAATAAGTAAATGAAAGAAAGTGCATGTAGGGAGGGTGACCATTCATTGCATGAATGACTGGTTCAGGGTTGTCTTGCATTGTTGCTATCTGAACTGCTTGTCTTTCCTTGTCTTTAGTGCTCCTTCTTCCTACATTGAACATAAAAATGTGTTAGAGAAATGCTATAAGAAATGACAAGTCACTAACCTTACATGTCATTCACCTATGCATGTATAATTTGGTCTCAATGTGCATTAAAGAAGAAAGCCATCTGAATTATCCCATACATTTGAAATAAGTATCTATTTTATAACTTGTTTGCCTCATGTGTAGATACATGTGTCTCTCAATAGGCTTGTGGGGTTAAATGTGGTTCCCACAAGGGTTGAGCTCAATATGCTATTCAAACATAGGGATAAAAGAATCATCATCAGAATTAGAAATGCAACTAAAAGATATACAAATACTAGTCATAATGAGGCATTAAAGGGACATATATTTAATATATGAAACCTTTTGTTTCAAATCTATTACAAGTGTCAATGGGACACGTTTGAGGAGTGCAATGTTTTTAGAACAAAGCATATGACATTAAAGAACAATCATACCAAGGAGAGCTAGACAGGAAAAATTTGGAAGAATGTAAAGACGTGATATAATAGTAAAGGTAATGCACGAATATTAAAACATTTTCCAATACAAGGAGAAACTATCAATAATCAAGACAAGAGATATTATCATGAAGGATCATATGTTTCAAGAAACACCAATTGAACATAAGATTTATTTACACTTGAACGCACAATCCAAATAAGGAACTGTGCATGTTGCAGATCAATGAAATAATGACACTCAAAGGAACCAACGAAGAAATATCATGGAAAAAGTCAGGGATAAGATCATAATGCCATGCTACAGGTAGTAACATAGTCACATTAATGCTGATTTAAGTGACAAGAACCATCAAATGGTGGATTTGATGAAATAGCCTGGAGAATATGAATAACAAAAGAAGCCTACAAGGACAAAAAATTGGGCACATAAATGACAATGACCTTCTTATCATGAACATAAAAGGGTCTTGGAGTTGACATTATTTTCTAAAAAAGGATAGTCATCAAATGCACAGTTAAGTCCTATATAATAATGTCATTGACATAAGAGGTTCACTGTCAAATAAATTATATCTATAGTGAAAATAGAGTTTCTTAAGAAGCATTAAATACAATAGAAAGACACATCTAAGATTACTATCATGATGCTAAGTGCATGTATGAGTATAATTTAGTTACCTTATGGATATCACCTTTAAATGAAAAATAATGGAATGGGAAAACATGTATGCACATGCATAGATAGAAGAGTGCAATTACATTCAACTAGAAGTGATATAGATAACCCCAAGGCATGCAAAGTCACAATGATTATAGTTATGAATCAGAATATCAAAAGCAATGTTTTCTCCACTTATGAAAATAGTAATGTTACAATGAGCACAATGGTGTGTGAAAAGACAATGTCATGCATTATTTTTAAAAGGAAGCAATGAGAAGATTCAATGATAGCATACAAGAGTTAGATCATCAAACTATGCATGGGGCCTAGAGGCAAAGTCAATACAATGGAAAGGTTTCATCATAGAATTTGATCACAATTATAATCTTGATCCATGAAGATCAATAGTATGTCATTAAGGAATCATGTATGATAGTAACAAGGTATGTAACTATGAAATAAACATGATGCCATAAGGCATATTACAACAACCATGAATCATAGCTAGAATTTTGTAGGAAAAGAAAAGATGAAAGCATGTTGTTACATTCTACTTAGAATTTGAATTTACACTTATGATCTCAAAATTCATAAATGGAAAGGAGCATCATATAATTTTTCAATGGCTTAATGTGTTGAAGGTAAACAACTAGAAGAGCTTTAAGGACTGAACAACAATTTTAATATAGAATAAAGATTTCAAAATACAAATGAATTGGCTGTTACAACATAGTGCCTTTGCAAATGTTTTGTTATATGTAATAAATTCTCACATTTTTACTACAGAATACAAGAATAAGTGCTCAGATCTTTACTACAAGATTGTTACACCCAAAATCAAAATAAATCATATAGAAAAATCATTTGCATAATTTCAAGAAAGTGTGATTTTGTGTTTTAGTTTCTCACAACAAAGCATATGATGTTTTTCATTGTGTTTACTGAAACCCTCAACACTAATACAAAAGAGTAAACCTTCATTTTAAAATGACCCCAAGGCATGTTGGATTCGGGTGTGGAAAGTTAAGTATTGAGAGGGGAGGGGTGAATCAATACTTAAAAACACTTTAAAACTTTACTGAACTTCCTTCACTTTCATTTATTGATTACTTATCATTATCATGCATCACATGAAAATAAATAAAATATATGATAATCAATAGCACACAAAACATGTATTTTGGTATCACATAAATCCTTGTTAGAGGATAAAAACTGCGGTGGGGATGAAACCCACAACATTTCACTACTATAGGAATAAATTTGCTTGGTTAGAGCTATAATGCTTAACTATTTATGATAGCTTACCCTATTAAAGGTATTAACCTAGTTAAGAGTTCTAAAGACTACTAAGTCTACTCTGTTAAGATATTTCACAACTCTGATCTAAGAATTGTACCTGGTTAAAGGATTTATACATAAGATCTACTAAGATCTGATTGGTTAAGAGACTTATACAATTCTAATTAACTTTTAATCAAAAATACAAAATATCTATCAAATGTGCATCCACAAATGCTATTTAGATTCTATATGCTCATCAATTCATTACATCATACTGTGTATCCATCATACTAACCAATTCATTACTCGGTAGCTCAATTATGAGTCTATTCCACAATATTCTGATACTCGATAGCTTCAATATTTATTCACCTTCTACTCTGATCTAAAATATCCAATTTCTCTTCACATATACATATGCCACCTTACTAATCTTCATACTCTGATCTTCTTATATAGAAAATTTAGGCAGTGCTAGATGTCCTAGAATCTTTATTGCAAGTGGTGCTAGCATTGAGTACACTTCCAATGCATATTTCATCTATTTTTCCCATTGGATAAACTTACCTAGGAATCATGTATAATCATTAGATTTCAATCTCTAATGTTCTATTATATGATCTCCTCGAGATTGGTAAACCATTTTCTAATCGGTGTCTAGGTTCAATGTACTTAGATTTCATCTAATGTCAGCATGTTCTGCTTGATAACATATTTTCTTTAACTCAGTAACTAAGTTCTCTTCTTGGTTTAGTGTTCAATAGAATATGGTTCTCACTGCTCGATTTTTCCTCGCTCGGTGCTTAAACTTGCTTCTTCTTTACCAAAATTCCTTGTTAACTTATTCCTTTTACCAAATGATTTCTTCTTCCTTATCGACTCATCTTCTCTTCCTTACCAAATGATTTTGACAAACATAATGAATTCCTTATAAATAAATTAATGAATTCCTTATAACTAATTACAACAAAATTGACTCTTAGGAGTATCAGACATAGAGACATCAAGTATTTCAAGGTCATAGAGGTAAAGATAAACAACAAGGTTTGAATAATCAACACTAATGGATTTGAACATGAAATATATGGAGCATATACATAGATCTAAAATAGAGGAGCCCAACAATAAAACATGGAAGTTGCGGTCCTCATAGGTCACAAAAAGAATATTATCTAAGGAAACCCTTAAATTGCATAAATCTTAAAAAGAAAACCCTATATGCAAAGGAAGTTTTGGGTTTTGTTCTTTGTTGCATATACATGGTTTGAGCTAGTAAAAAATGGAAAAAAATCATGGAAAGGCCACAAATATCAACATTAGAGTGAGCTGCAACCAATAGGGTTTTCAACTCCCTGATAAGAGAAACAAAAAAGGTCACAAACTTACAAGAAAAACCCATTCCTTAAGCTTGTGTTATTCAATATACAAAAGCTAAGGTAAATTTACATTTTGTTTCAGAAACTCATCTGTTGATGGAAATATGAGATATGTAAGTGTATAGGTCCACATATAAAAAAATGCAGAGATCTCAAATGAAATATGAAGTATACAACAAAAAACATCATAAATACTTTCCATATTATGAATCATATTTATGAAGAAAAGGTCAGAGTAGCATAAAAGGAAGCATAAATGACAAAATAAGGAGCCCACGACCATGAAATGATAGTAAGGCATGACATGACAGTAAGGAAAACATTTTCTCATTCTTTCTTTATATTATTTGATAGATGCATAAAGAAAAATAGCTTGGATTGAATGCTTACCTGCAAAGACAAATCCCAAAAAATCTTAAATTTGCAAGAAAATGCACAGAGAAAACTTCCAATTTCTTCCATAAAAACATGTCGACAGCCTCAAATGTAGAGGAAAGTTCCATAAAACATCGAAGTTAAAATGAGCCAAAAAATAGGGTTTGATGCCCTAATATTTCCGTAGGTTGAGGGCTAAGGTATTTTTGCCTTATATTTTTTATGAAAATATCTTAACTATTACCCCGTGTAGATGTTTTAAGCTAAGCGTTATACTTATAATTTTTTTTCTTTCTTTATTTTTGCATTGACACATAATGTAAAATAGTGTTAATGAAATATTAATTATAAATAATTTAATTAAACATTATTCATATATGTGAAAAATATAGAAAATTAGTGTTTCATATTGCATAGTTATATCTTTGTAAGATCATTCACTAAGTAATAAGTTTGGAATACTAGTGAATGATTATATGTGAAGTCATAAACATGTGCTTTTTGCTAAGTCAAGGGGCTTTATGAGAAGACCTTATGGATAGGGTTGGTTGAATCCGTTTAAAGACAAGGGGAGGGTATATAGGAGTTTAGAGTCAATCTAGGGGAAGGTTGGAGCATTTTTTCCTTGCCTTTATGGAGGACTTGGTCAAGTTTGACCATTTCACCCTTATTGAACACTTTTGGAGGAGTTTTAGGTGCTGAATTTTTCTCTTGTTTTTTGTATCAGACCTGAATCAATTGGTCGTTGCTTCTTTGATTAATTTTAGGAGGGAGTTGGCTTTGTATTTAGCGAGTTTGGTAATTCATTTTTAGTTAGTTATCATTATGAAGTTTTCTATTTTTAGTGATTTCTTGGAGTCCTTCAATAGTTTATTTGGCATCATTTGTAACTCTTTTGGATATATGACATACATTGACAGGTTTTGGAGATAATTTTTTTTGAGTTATTGTGCCCTCTTGTTCATCTATATTTAGTGTACAGTTAGGTGATTTGATGAAAAATTACTAGTGAATGCTTTATTTTCTTATGATTTTTGTCTCATCTCAAGAACCATTTTACAGAGAAGCATATAATTTGCAGGTTATAAATTGTGTTTTTAGAAATGTAGGTATCTTAGCTGTGAAGTGTTCTCCCCCCTAGGAATTTCAACTTTAGAACCCTTTTTATAAAATATTTTTGCAGGGATGTGTAGGAGCGAGTTATGGAATTTTTAAACTTAGTCATTCTTAACCAAGAACCTCATTAGCTGAGTCTTCATGATCATTTTTAAAATTTGGTGCATCACCTCTCTTCAATTTTCAAGTTTATTTTAGTTTTAAGCATTTTTAGTTTATGTCCATTCTTAACCCTTTCCCTCTGAGAACATGAAGGTTAGTGTAAGTTTTAGGTGATATGATAGGAAGTAGACCTTGTCTAGAGGTTCTTTCCATTTTAGGTGACCCAAAAATATTCAAATTTCCCATGTTTTTCTAGAAATCTAAGTTCTACAACTCAGCCTAGGGTGCAATTTTTAGGAGATAATTTTTTTTGCACGCCCAGTGGGACTTAGGAGCTATTTCTAGCTCTATTTTTCTATATTTACTAGCTTCTATTGGTGTGTACAAAAGTAGAATCCACTTGTAAGGGGTGAAAAGCATTACACATCTAGCGACTCTGAGTTTTTGCATAAGAAAATAAGTGCATGTGATTTATGAGAAGAGTACATACAAGAAGAATCTCTTCACCTTTTGAATATTTGGAGTTTTCCCCACCTAGAAGAAGAGGGAGAACAACTAATAAACTACAAGAAACCCTTTCTTATACAAGGAGATCCAAATAAATTCCTCCTACAACCAAAATTAATACATGTACAAATTCTGTTGTTGCAAATACAACATTTTCAATTTTTTTTGCCACAGTTAGTACAAGCCTTGCTATTCCAAATTTATTGTTCCAACCTTCACTGTTCCAAGGTAGCTAATTTTACAAGCTCCTATGACATGCTCTTTTTATATTTTTAATCAAGCCAACCTGTTAAATTTGATATAGTATGATGATATATTAGTGGCTACATTAAAAAGCTTACCTTATTTCTTAGGTGAGGATCAAACTACCCCTGTGGAGCACATACAAGATGTGGAAAACTTATGTTCCTTACATCATGTGATAGAAAAAAAATGTTTGTTTGAGGTTGTTAACAACTTTGTTTAAAGGAAAAATATTAGAGTGGTACCTAAGGCTTGTTGCAGGTTCTATTACAAATTGGGACTAGTTAAAAACTGCACTTTGCAACTTTTTCAAAGATAGGTCAGACCATCTATCATTAATGGAGAAACTATCCACTATAAAGAGGGATCCCCATAAGAAAATATCTAATTTCAACTTCAGGTTTCAAAAGACACGGGAGAGAATCCCTCCAACTATGAGGCCTTCTACTGACTATGCTTTTTTGTACTATTTAAGGGATTTTAACAACAACATATCCATTATGATACAATCCATGGGAGGAAAAACACTTCCAAGAGCTTATGACACAACCATAAGAGCTGAGAACAACCTCATTCAAGATGGCCAAATAGACCCGAGGCCTCCCATGTCTATTTTTCTTGTGGCTCCTATAATACAGCTAGTAGTTCCTTTACAAGAGACTCCCATAGCTATGATTCTAGATTCTCCTACATTACGAACATTGAATTCATAGCCTAATGACCCTGGAAGTGTTATTCTAGCTCAATTTTTTGAGTTGAAGGAGATAAAGGGATTATTATAGAACTTTGGAAATGAAAATGTGAATATAAAAATGAAACATAATTAGAATTACAGACCTTACCATTCCCCTTATCAACCTTCATATCAACAAAATCAAGGGAATATACCATTTTACCAACAAAATAATCAAGGCCAAATACCTCTTAATAATAGGCCTTATCAACCTTACAACCTGAATTATTTTAGTTCTTGAAAGGAGATTGTACTAGAGAAAAACAACCTTGCATAAGACTATGAGTGGTGTTTCCCATGCAACCATCCCCACAATCAGAGCACATGTACGAATGGGGTTATTAATCAAGATTTGATGGTGCAAAGTGTTCTAAGTTTTCATCCAAGTACCTCAGAAGAAGCTATTGGCAAGTTAACTATACTATTGTATATGACTTAATATAGTATTTTCATTATGGAAACAAAGTCATATAGTTTTTTGGAGTCAGCGCACATCATTAGAAGATCAGAAATTGGCTAAGTACAGAAGATTGGACAGTTAGCAGAGCACCCATAGTTCATAGAATAAGCGCACATGCGTATGACCAAGTTATGGTATGCACCATTGAAGTTAAGCTTGTATGTATGTATTCATGCTAAGTCTAAGAGAACATGATCAAATGAGACCGTATGACAAAGATATAGACAGTTGAAGAGGTACAACCAGTGAATACCAGAATATAACATTATATGCAACCGACTGTTGGCAATTTGATTAACGACTATAATATTGTTTTGTAAAGGCTATGCACCTATTTTAATTAGGTTTTAGACATGTAATTAACTTTTTTTGTAAACATGCTTGAGCCAATTCACTTGGAAGCGTTGTATGTAATCGGTTATAGGCCGACCTAGTTAATTGTTTTGGTAGCGCATATAAATATGAGATGCGCCCTTTGTAATAAGTATGGAAGTTGTTATAGAGTTGAGATAAGTAGAGTAGAAGTATGTGAAGAGTTTTTAAGATGTATTAGATCTTTGCAAGAGGTCAAAGCATCAGCGCATCAAAGGAACTGATCAGACAAGCAGTGTCATAGTGCCAGTTCATCTAGAAGATATAGTGTGTATCTGAGATCAGAAGGTTGTAGCCTTCACCACTTGAGCAATGAGCTCTAGGATAGTGTGTCCCCACCCCTAATAGGGTTATTGTAAAAGAATCCTAACAGGGTCCAACCCTTGACAAGGTCACTGTACTAAAAGCATTGTAAAGACAACTCCTAACAGAGTTAAGGATCTTCTAACAAGGATCATAAGACACTAGTACAAATTATTAGTGGGTGTCAATTACCACCAGGGTTTTTACCTATTTGGATTTCCCCATAACCATATTGGTGTTATGTGTTGTGTTCATCTATCTTGTTTATATTAATGTTCATTTCTGTACTTAAGCATTCAAGTTAAGTTTAAAGAGAAAAGTAAAAAGATTGAATATAGTGAACATTGTTTCACCCCCCCCCCCCTCTCAATGTTCCCATTCCTAACAATTGGCATCAGAGCTCTGGTCCTTAGCAAAGAAGTTTAACCACTTGAGGAGATCATGGACAAGACATAAATGAAACATCTGAAAAGAAATCTTCAAGATGATCTTGAAGACTTGTACAGATCTGAAAAATAAATTAAAGAACTAAAAGAAAAAGTTAGTGATGCTCAAGTAGTCATCAAAAGACTAAGAAAAGATTTAAAAGAATGTTCTACCAGTGATTTAGGGATAATGGTCAAAAAGCTAAATGAAGAGAATACATCTCTGAAAGATCAGATTGAAGAATTGGATGACAAGCTAACTAACAATCAGCAAGTCTATGATGAAAATATCAAAGAGAACCTTCAAATGAATGAAGAATTGAGGCAAGCAAACATGGAAATCTTAGAGCTAAGAAACAACAAATAAAATTTGGAATTTGAGTTAAAAGAAGCAAAGAATCACATTGATAAATTACACACAAGTAAGGATCTGATAGAATCTCAGTTATATGCTCAGAAGCTTAAAGGAGATACCTGTGACATTGGATTCAATAAAGCACAAAATCAGATTGATGACATGTGAGCAAGGATGAAAGCACCAAAAGAAACCATAGATGCTAAGGAGACTGGAAGTCAGACTAAGATAATGTTGAACCGTCAAAAAATGAGCGGAAGATAGTAGACCAAACTTGTTATGCATGTAACAAGCATGGACATATAGCAAGGAACTATAAAGAGGTAAGACCTTTCAATGGTTACTATTATTCATGCAATAAATTTGGTCATAGAGATATGAATTGTAAGACAAGTCAAAAGAACATGACTCAACATAATCAAAGTAATCAGAATCAGCCAAATGTAAGAAATTCTCAGAATGTTACATGCCATATATGTAATTATAATGGTCACTCAGCTAGACAATGTAAAATGGTAACCCATGTCAATGAACCGAGGAATATAAGGCCTCCAATTATTTGTCACTCTTGTAACAAGGCTGGATGCATCTAAAAGTTTTGTACATCAAGAACGCAAGGTCAGGAAAGCCTTAAAAAGCCAAAAAATTCAATATTGGATATTGAAGGAGAAGTCAAGTTTGTGAAAGCTTCAAAAAATGTGAGCATGATTTGGTCAGAGGTGAAGAAGGATAAGGATGATGAGCATGTATTGGATGCATCCATAGTGGACGCACCCTCTACATTTGGCTGAATGGCCCTTAGGGTCATAGGGGGAGCTAATTTATCTCTAGACCCCTACATGACCGATATACTCACCCTCAGAGTATGTGCCTTTGAATTTAACCTTTTGGAGATTAGCAGAACCTATGTGCAAGAGCGCACTAGCTGACTGGTAGCATAATGAAAGTTGGAGATTTTCAATGAAAGTTGGAGATTTTCAATGAAAGTCTGGTTTATGCGGCAAGCATTAATGGAAGAATTTATTTTTTAAAGTACACAGAATCTTGTAGATCACTCATTGCATTTGAGTTCAGAGAGATTGAAGAGCACAAAAGCCCTAGCGATTGATTGTGAAGGATTGTAGATTGATTCACCAGGAAGCCCTAATCTATCGCGCCGATTCAAAAGTTCTTGGAAACCATTAGGAAAGTGATATACAAGTAAGTGATGGCTACTCCTATTGTATTTGATGTTGTGAAAAAGAAAAGATATGTATTTAAGAGGCACCCATTCAAATCTACATTAGATGACCTAGAAGGGGCATTCTCCCACACTCCTATGGGTGTTATGCATGTCGAAGGCATCTGTGCATACATATATTATAAGGAGCTAGTAGGACTTGACAGGATAAGAGCGCACTTAGAAACCATGATGAAACTAGATAAAACCTTCCTGGATGAGTATGCACAGTTTGAAAACCACCTGATAATTGAATATGCTACAACATATGAGTTCTATGAGTCTGAATGGATAAAGATTCTACTTAGTAGGATTCATGATGACCTATTCTAGATAGGTGAAGTTCTGGTCAGGATTACATGAGACCTAATCCATGAGATGACAGGTCTCTCTAATAAAGGCGACGTTCTTCCAACATGCAAGGATGTGAGAAAACTTATTGAGAAAACATGCAAATCAAGAAGTGATAGGCGTGGAATGACTATAGAGCCTATAGAGGAAAATGAAATCAAATTGATGTCTATGATACTAGGGTATAGGTTTCAACACACCGGTAGAGTGAACAGTGTGTCAGCGGTCACAATTCTTGCAGCAATAAGACTTGTGAGAGAAAATGGAGAGTTTAATCTATGCAAGATCTTGTGCGCACAACTGATAGACAACATTAAAGGCATTTAACATCATGACATGAACAAAATATTTAGGTTTGGATCTTTGATCATATACATGTACTTCCACATTATTGGAAAGGTGTCAGATTTGTATTTGGGCAAGAGTATGCCTACAATGCCATAGATATCCTTTAAGGCAACTACGAAGAGTACACTAAAGGACTAGATGACAATGGAATTGAAAACATTTAGAATCAAAATGTAGATGAGATACATGATTCCACAAAGCATTGTTGAAAATTACAAGGACAACATTTTCTTTATGGTGGGGACTGATACAACATGTATGGAAGCAGTTGAACCTAGGAAAAAGTGGATTCATCCACTTGGATATGAGGTTGAGGAGCCAATCCTAGAGGCATATGCTCAAGTACTTTTATCAGCACCTAAGGACCATAATGAACCAAGATGGGGGACTTATGAAAAGAAAAAAAGAGAAGTTGATGCTGTTTTGAATAGCACAGCAACTAAAAGTAAAGTAACCAAGGTTACTTCTGAGATATTGAAAATTCATGGAGTAACTCAAGCAGACCTGGAAAAAGAAAGACAAGAAAATATTGCTTTGGGAATTGAGAGTGCATCTGCAGTAGAGGTAGAGTCTAATGATCCAAAATTGAAGAAGGTAAAAGTGGAGAAGTCTAATGATCTGAAGGGTAAAATAGATGATACCCCTCCTACGCCCACAGAGACAATTGATCTTACAACTCCCTATGAGTATAAGGCAATGCCTAAGAGGAAGAAGGAAATAAACACTAGTCATCCATCCTCGTGAGAAACAAGAAGTAAGAAGAACACTCAAACACCTCCAGAAGTAAGTTTCAAACCTAGTCTCAGTGTGTTGAGTACAAGGATTGTTGATGAAGGTAGGATACATCTAGTAGGAAAGTTCTATGAGAAATATAGTGAAATAGATAAATCAAAAATTCATGGAATGATTATCAAACATATGCTAAAGTTCAAAAAGATAGTCCTAGAACTGAAGACAATGATTCTAGATAATGTGTGGAATATCTTAGAATTCCTAAAGAGACAGGCTATTGAAGAGGATCAAAGGATAAGAGAAAAGAATTTAGATGAAACCCTCCTAGTATTCTCTCTAGAAGAGAAGACCTTGTTGTTAGATTTGGTGAAACCGCACCTCTGGACTAAGACAAGAACACTACACATCATGGACAAGAATTATGAGTTGGTTGCAAAGGAAACATATAAATCTTTTGAGAAGGTATTATTGAATAGACACCTGTATCCACCCACTGCACCCTCAACACAAGTGCCCTATAAGGAAGTCAAAGTGGTAGAGCCCACTAATGTACCATTTATAGGTCCTTAGGATTCATTGCCTACAGTTGAAACTCCTGCAGAGTTAGAAAAGTCTGCGCCCATGATAGAGACACCAAAAGATAACATTATCATCATTGATAATGTAGAGATAGCCATGGCGGCCATAGATAAAGACTTGGACAAGTTTGAAGAATATTTTTTGAGCACACAAGAAGCTGAAATTCTATGTGGTGACAATTCACCCAAGTTACAAGAAGAAGAAGAAAAAGAAACAGAAAAAAAGAAGAAGAAAGAAACAAAAAAAGAGGAAGAAAAGATAGAAGAAAAGAAAGGAGAAGAAAAGGTAAAAACAAGTGAACTAACAGACAAGCCATCTATTTACATGACAATAAGAGTCAAACATGAAATGGTGGATAACAGTCCTATCACTCCATTACCCTCAACATCATTGTTGACAAGATTGACACTGGACACCACCAGTTTGGACTCTTGGTGAGAAGAAGACTTGATCAAGATCAATGTCTTAGCTATGGAGAAGGACAAAGAGAAACAAGTGATGAGGAATCCCTTATTTGTTGAGTCAATGAAAATCTTGAACAACTTGCTACCTTCAGACAAGAAAGTGTTTAAGGTTCATTTAGTGGATGATGTGAGCACAATTCTTTCAAATTTTAAGATAAACTTTTCTAGCTTGGAAGAATCTACATCCCTAGTTGTAGAAGAGAGGTATATGAAGAAGAGGTTTAGTGAATTGGTCAGTAACTTTTCACTTGACCTAAGTTCACTCAAGGTTGGTCAAGCATCCTTAAAAGAGGTTGCAGCAAAGGGTAGGAAGATTATTGCTGACTGTATGAACCAGGATAAGTTGACTACTGATCTATACAAAAAGATCCAAGAGGTAGAAGCTATGATTGATAGCATAAAGAAATCAATAGAAGATCCATCCATTGATGTGAACATGTGCAACAATGTATACAAGGGACATATAGATAAAATAGAAAAAGCTGAGGAGATGTTCAAGATAAGGGCAAGACAAACATAGCTAAGGAATGCTCTTGCACCCTCCCTACATGTGCTTAATCAGAATATCAAGGAGATTGATGCCACCATGGTGATATATGATCAAGGTCCTAGCTCATATTTGGAGAAGATGGAGAAGCTGAATTATGCATTATGCGTCCATCTCCAAATAGTCAATGTACTGATTACATTCTGGAAACAAGAGATTCAAAAGTTGCAGACAACATATCCGAATGTCTTAACATTGTAAGTACTTGAAGATACAATTTTTGGAACACCTTTTTCAATGTCAAAGGGGGAGTATGTATAGAATATGGAGTTATATATATGTAAAGAAGATGTATAGTAATAAGACTAAGGGAGATATAAGTTTTTGTATAAGAGGATAGATAGTAACTTTGCCATATTCCTTTGTTGCCATCAATGATAAAGGGGGAGATTGTTGGAAACTTGATTATAATATTGTATATGACTTAATATAGTGTTTTAATTATGGAAACAAATTCATATAGTGTTTTCGAGTCAGTGCACATCATCAGAAGATCAAAAATTGGCTAAGTACTAAAGACTAGATAGTTAGCACAGCACTAGTAGTTCAGAGCGTAAGCGCACGTGTGTATGACTGAGTTTTGGTATGCACCCTTGAAGTTAAGCTTTTATGTATGTATTCATGCTAATTCTAAGAGCTCATGATCAGATGAGACAGTATGACAAAGATACAAATAGTTGAAGAGGTACAACCAGTGAATACTAGAACATAACAGTATATGCAACCGACTGTTGGTAATTTGATTAGCGACTATAATATTGTTTTGTAAAGGCTATGTGCCTATTATAATTAGGTTTTAGACATGTAATTAACTTTTTTTGTAAACATGCTTGAGCCAATTCACTTGGAAGTGTTGTATGTAATCAGTTATAGGCTGACCTAGTTAATTGTTTTGGTAGCGCATATAAATATGAGATGTGCCCTTTGTAATAAGTATGGAAGTTGTTATAGAGTTGAGATAAGAAAAGAAGAAGTATGCAAAGAGTTGTTAAGATGTATTAGAGATTTGCAAGAGGTCAAAGCATCAACGCATCAAAGGAACTAATCAGACAAGTAGTGTCACAACGCTAGTTCATCTAGCATATATAGTGTGTATCTAAGATCAAAAGGTTGTAGCCTTCACCACTTGAGCTGTGAGCTCTAGAAAAGTGTGTCCCCACCCCTAATAGAGTTATTGTAAAAGACTCCTAATAGGATCTGACCCTTGAAAAGGTCACTGTACTAAAAGTATTGTAAAGACAACTCCTAACAGGGTTAAGGATCTTCTAACAAGGATCATAAGACACTAGTACAGATTATTAGTGGCTGTCAATTCCCATCGGGGTTTTTTACCTATTTGGGTTTCCTCATAACCATATTGGTGTTATGTGTTGTGTTCATTTATCTTGTTTATATTAATGTTCATTTTAGTACTTAAGCATTCAAGTTAAGTTTAAAGAGAAAAGTAAAAAGATTGAATATAGTGAACACTGATTCACCCCCCCTCTCAGTGTTCCCATTCCTAACAGAAGCCTTAGTGCAAAAGAATGAATAAAAGTTGGAGAACACACTTCTAAACTATAAAATTAAGGATTTTTATGGGGTGAATCTTGTTGGTCCATCCATTGTAGAAAAATAAAGCAGAAAGAAAAGAACACTTGATGGAGGGAAGAAAAATGTACAAATTTCAACTCTAGCAAATAAAGCTGTAGGAGCCATGTAGGGTGATAAAAACCCCTCTACAAGTGTTGGACCTATTTTCAACAAAGCTATAGGGGAAGAAAATAAAAAAGATGTCCCTAATGTACACATTTTGTAGGACCATCCTTTACCAAGCAAGGTAAAACAAAAAACAATAGCTCAACCAACATTTCCAGCTGTTGCTAACGTTGAAATCACTACTTCCAAGGGTCAAACCAAGGTTTGTGTCCCTCAATTTAATAATTTAGATTATATGAAAAAGGTTAATATTTTCATGTCCATGTGGGATTCATTGACTATTTCTAGTCAAATGGAATTTTTACAGTCAGCCTTGTCAGATTTGAGTATATCTAGTGAGTCACGTAAGGATAATACCAAGGTTGTCTTAACAAATGCTTATGTAAATGATAAGGGAAAAAAAGCATTAAAACCCAAACCCCCTCCTTTTTACGTGTCATTGATAATAGGTAACTATCTTTTTCATGAATGTATGATTGACTCAGGTGCCAATAGCTTGGTCATGCCCAAAAAAATCATGGACAAACTAGGGATTAAATATAAGCCACTTGAGAAGGAGGTTTTTTAGTTAGACAGTACACTCATGAATACAATAGGAGTTATCAAAGGGATGAGTTTGACCTTACACACATTTCCCAATATCTCAATCCTGTAAGACATATAAATTATAGAGATTCCACCTTATTTTGCAATATGCTTTCCTAGGGATTTTACTGCTAAGATAGGTGGGTATTTATCTTGAGACTGGTTGCATTTGATTTTTAGGACCATGTATGGTACCAAAGTAACTATTGGTCCATGTTGACTGATTAGGGAAGTACTGTACACTTTCCATGTATCCTCACTAGGGTTCAGGGTTTAGTGTCTACATAGGCATTTAACATCTATTTTCGGGGCTATTTAGCATCTATTTCTAGGCCGACATGTTGTAACTGATTCTAACCCTAAAGTGGAAAAAAAACTAGTATAAACTTGGATTAGGGTTAGGGATTTCATCATGTATGTTTTTAGTAGCTTCTTGCAGTGGTATTGATCTATAAGGGATTACGAATTGTAATCAAGTTGTAATCACTTGATAATATGAATATTGGATTCATTGTTAGTGGACATAGCCCAGGGATTGGGTGAACCATGTTAAATCTTTTTATCTTGTGTTCTCTTATGTGTGGTTTATTATTTTATGATATTGGTTATATTTGCATGTAACTGTTATTTCTATCTTGTTATTTCTAACAATAACTATCAAGTTTGAACCAATAGCTAAGGACCACATCAAGCCTTATACTTCAAGTCACATTAGTGCTAATTTACTAGTAAGTGAGATAGAAAAACTTGTTGTCCAAGAGGGTCAAACATGGATTGATGACATATCATATATCCTTTTGGATCAGTGGGCTTCTCAAAATCAGGCAAAAAGTTCATATGCCCATTTAGAAATATTTGGTTTAGGTATATTTTTCATGAATGAAACTGATTCTTTCATGCCTAACTTAGTAAAAATTACTGATTAGTAGGAAGGGAAGCAAGATGATGGAGTCTAGGAATTATTTTTTGACGATTATAGGAGTAAAATAGGGATTGGTGGTGGTTTTATTCTAGTTTCCTCGAGTGGAAAAAAACATTATTCAACCTATAGGTTCTATTTCAACTATTCAAACAACATGGCTAAATATGATGCCCTCATTCATGGGCTGGAATGGACAAGGAGAATGAGAATCTATTGTTTGAAGGTGTATGGAGGTAGTGAACTAGTTGTAAACCAATTAAGGAACCTAAATGTGACAAAGAAAAACTATCTCAAGTCTTATAAACACAGGGTAGAGGATATTTTAGAAGGTTTTGTTGCTTTTAATGTGATTTCTATACCAAGAAATTAGAATAAACATGCTAATAGGTTGGCTATTATATGTACTAAGTTTGATATTCCTAAGGAAATCAGTGGTGAAAAATGGAGCCACCATGTTAAAATAGCTATCAGATCTATTGTACTTGATAACAACATCCATTGAAAGGTATTTGAGAGTGACCAACAAATTGTAAACTTTTTGAGAGAAGAGGCTAAGTTCTCATATGCTAACTAGGATAAGCTTTAGCACTAGTATGATGACCAAATTATTCAGCTCAAGAATAACAAAATGTCAAAGGGTTTGGTCACCCTTGAATATGTGTTTAATATTGATAATGAATCTTGGAAGCCTAAGGCCAACATACAAGTCTAGTAGAATCATTATGAAGAAGTGGAGGTTTTCAAGGAAAAAATGCTTAAGTTGGGAAAGGTATGTGCAATTATAGAGAAAATTGATTTTATTCAATTGTTTCAAGAGTTTAATGATATATTTTCATGGGAGTATGGTAACCTAAAGGGTTTTAACCAACAACTGGCCCAACATACTATAGAATTAGTGTCAAATGCCAAACCTATTAGGTAGAAATAGAGGCCTATAAACCCCAAGTTAGAGCCCCTACTGAAAAAAGAATTAAATAAGCTAATAGAGAGTAGTATCATTTTCCCTATCAAGCATACTTCTTGGGTCTCAAATATAGTTCTTGTTAGGAAAAGGAATGGGGAGTTGAGGTTGTGTGTTGATTATATGGATCTAAATAGGACCTCATTGAAAGACCATCATCCCTTACCATCCATGGAGCCAATTCTTGAATTTGTTTAAGGTTCATAACACTTCTCTCTTCTTGATGGTTACTTTGGTTATAATCAAATTTTGGTAAAAGATGAGGATTGGTTTAAGACTTCTTTCACCACCAAGTGGGATATGATGACTTATCAGAAGATGTCTTTTGGTTTATCCAATGATGGGGACACATTCCAAAAAGTCATGGCTATGGATTTTGACAAATTGATGTATAAAACATCTGAAGTAGATATTTGAGAGGTGTAGGGAACTTGGGATATCTCTTAATTCAAAAAAGTGTATGTTTGCAGTGCATGAAGGTAGGTTACTAGGTTACATAGTGTCAAAATAGGGGACTACTATTGATCTAGGAAGAATTAAAGTCATTTTGGAGTTGCTTTTGCCCAATCACAAAAATAGGCTGAAAAATTTTCTTAGAAAATTAATTTTCTATGAAGGTTTATTCATGATATTGCTAACCTTTTGAAACCCTTAACTACTATTCTCAAGAAAAATGCAGTTTTTAGCTTGACTAGAGAAGAAAAAAAAAGTTTCAAATCTATAAAAGAGGCTTTGACAACAACTCCTACCTTGGTGAATTCCAAATTTTCTAAGGATTTCATCATGTATTCTTATGGAAGCATAGATTCCATCTCTGCGATTCTGGTGCAGGAAAATGATGATGGATGTGAGCAACCTATAGGATTTTTTAGTCAAGGCCTAGAAGAATATGAGAAGAGGTATAGATTTGTTGAGAAGAATGTCCTAGCTATCATTCGTAGTTTACAAAAATTCAAGCCCTTACTATCTAATAGAAAGATCAATCTCATGGTTACTCACCCTAGTGTGAAGGAGTTTATGCTAAGTAGGGATTTGAATGAGAAAAGAGAAGGGTGGATAACCAAGGCCATAGAGTATGACATGATATAAAATCACCAAACTGGTAAGGGGTAAATGGCTATATGAACAACTAGCTGAAGGGTCTAAAATAGAAAGGGAGACTATTCTAGTCAATAATGGTGACCCTTAGGATGATGTACCTTCCTTAGGTACAATATGGATATGGGATATCACTTTTTTCTTACAGACTAGTGAGTTTACACCATATTTAGACAGGGCTAAGAGGATATATTTCAGGTTACAGTCAATTCCATATGTGTTGGTTGGTAATGTTTTATTTAAAAAAGACCTTAATGGTGTTCTATTGAGGTGTATTGACAATAAGCACATTGAGAAAGTACTACATGAATTCCATGATGAAACTACTGGGGGTCATTTTTCCCCAAGAACTACAACTTGGAAGATTATGAGAGCTGGCTATTACTGGCCAAGCTTGTTTAAAGATGACCATGCTTGGCCAAGAAAATGTATTAAATGTGCCATTTTTGCAGGCAAAGAGAGACTTCTAGCTTTACATCTGTAGCCAATACAAGTTGAATAAACCTTCATGAGATGGGGCATATATTTTATTGGACCAATAACCCCACCTTCAAGTGTAGTTTATAGGTGGATACTTACTGCTACCAATTACTTTACCAGGTAAAATAACGCAGTGGCTTTGAAAGAAGCCAATGAGTTTGTTGTATTAAACAAAAAACCATATTTATTGACTAGATTTGGTGTACCTAAATCAATTATATCAGATAATGCTTTAGTATTTGTTGGATTGAGAGTAAGTGATTGGGCCATTAGGAATGGTATACATCTGAATACCTCATCAAACTATTACCCACAAGGTAATGCTTTGGTAGAATCAATGAATAATAATTTGATAAGGGTTATCAAAAGAACCTCGGAGGATAATCAGAGGAGTTGGCATACAAAGTTAAAATATACATTGTGGGTAGATAAGACAACTCTCAAGAGGTCAATTATAAATTCACCATATGTTCTAGTTTATGGAAAAGAGGAAAGATTGCCTTTATCTATTGAGATTCTAGTGCTTGAAATCACACATTAGCTGGAAAATTTTGAAGAAAAGGATCATATGACAACCAGATATACTCAACTCATGGAGATGGAAGAAATTAGAGATAAAGAAATGATGTCTATGGAGTATCATCAGATCCAAACAAAAAGAGTCTTTGATAAGAAATAAATATCCAAGGTGCTCATAGAAGGTGATGTTTTTCTCAAATGGGATGTTTTGATGAGTAGGCTAGGTTAACACACCAAGTTTCAAAAGATGTGGAGTGGCCCATTTATAGTCATTGAGTACAAGAAACATAATGCTTCTCAGTTATCAAAGATGGATGGAGAATTTCTACCTATGCTAGTTAATACAATACACCTCAAGCATTGCTTTGAGGTTTGATCTACACCTTGTATATGCTAGGTTAGGTGTTCTATTTTCAATAAATTGCTTTTGCACCATAGTTTAGACATTTTTTCAGTTTCCCTAAGTGCTTTCCAACACAAGTAGATAGGCTAGTTTAGTTTTTCCTTTCTTTCAATAAGTGTCCAAGATTTTTTTGTTTGTTAGAGTTGCAAAAATGAGAATAATTTGTTGTTGTCATCATTTACTAACTCACTGAGAATACATATATGATTCATGGCAGTGAAGCTTATATTTCACTATCAAAAAGCATACATCCATTCTCAGTGAATTAGGAAGGGTTACAACATTTTTAAAAAGTGAGTTCCAGTCATATACAAATCTAATTTGAGCCTATTTTTGAGTCTAGAAGTGCTATCATTTTTTCCTAGCTAATTGAGTATAAATATATAATTCATGATATTAAAGTTTCATTCTTCCCTATCACAATCCATACATCCATACTCAATCAATGAGGAAAAGTTGTAAGTTTTTGCCAATGAGTTTCAAGGTTTTAGTCATGTTTTCTAAATGACCTTGTGCCCAATGAATAGCCTAGGAAATTGGTCCTGATGTCTGATAGGAAGACATAGCATATGTCACCAAAATGTTACTAGATTTTCACTCATGGATCAATCAGGAAGAGCCTTTAACAAAATTTAGAAAATAATACATTTTCCAATCTCTCCTACATTGCATTCAAGTGTATAAATGATATAACTTAAAGAGATTACAAACTACCAAGTCATTTGCAATGATGCACGAAGTATAAGAAAGATCTTACAAGTATTTTTGAAACAAAAGTAATCTTTATTGAATGTAAGATGTACATTTAATCTCACACAAGTTGTGAGATTAACTTAATTAATACAAATCAAGAGAAATGTATACATGAATAAGTAAATGAAAGAAAATGCATGTAGGGAGGGTGACTAGTCATTGCCTAAATGATTGGTTCAGGGTTGTCTTGCATTGTTGCTATTTGAACTGCTTGTTCTTCCTTGTCTTTAGTGCTAGACTGCTTCTTGCATTGATCATAGTTGTAATGTCCCTCCCATAGTCTAATTTTCTATATGTTAAGATGTTATTTATATTTATGGATTTACTGATCCCATACCTACATGTGTATGGATTGTGTGTATGTTTTATATTTTTGTTTGATGTGGTTGAGGGACGAAGTCGTAGTTACTTGCTTGCGAGATCCACATGATCGGTCGATCCCCACCATTGTCTGTTACATATTTATACATGTATGTACATGCTCATCTTTTATGTAGGATTTTAGGTACTAGACATCGTCTTCCCTAAATTGTCAGGATGAGCGTGCCCTATTGCAATATCACAATGGTAAAAGAGGGGAGATAATAGACAGGTCCAATTCCAACCTAAGCCATCATTTGTCCTAAATAGGGGACACACATCTTATTGACTACCTATTTGAATTTGTCAAGGTGACATGAATTCGTGAACATTTCCTTTAAGCATGATGGTTATTTTGAGTTAGTTAATTTTCAAGTGTTGCAGTCATTTGAGTTTTTCTGCATGATTTATTTATTTAAAATGAATCAATTAAGATTGATTATTATATTAGAATAATTATATCTTGAAAATATTGAAATATTAAGTATAAGGGTATTTAATTATTAAGGTTGATTAAATTAAAATATTTAATTTAATTTAATTTATTAAATTTTTTTTTTGTTATTTAGTAAAAGGCCGAAGCCAAGATTTTATTAATTAGATTTCAAATGATACAAAAGACCCCGCTTAGTGCAGGTGCTGGTAGGAAAGAGTGAGGCTGAGAAAACCTCCAGCCTTGCCTAGGACTGTAGTCCAGTTTTTGAAACATAATATTCAAAGAGGGCATACCCTCGAAGTACAAGTTTTTATTGATATACTTAAAAAACCCCAACTTTCTTAGTTGCTACTCCATAAACCTTAAATGAGAGAAATAACTTTCCTATAGATGGTAGAGAGCCTTCTTTGATTCTGACATTTCCTTCTTAAACACAACTTATCTTGTGAATCCATACATGAATGTGTCTGTAGAGAGCAGGGTAACTTGAATGAAGGCCAAATGTTCGAGCAAAATTATGCATTTTCTGATGTACCTTTGTTGACCCGATGTTCCTCCTTAACCTGTAGAAAACTTAAAATCTGGCTAAGATCCCTATTAGTATATCCAAACTTAATATTTATAACTTATTGCTGGTTCTAAAAATATCTGAAATTCAAGTAAATATCTTACTGATACCCTTTCTTAGGATGGCTCATCATGAGTAGAATTTTCTATATTTACTACAAACCTGTAGAAGTCTGCTATCAGCTTTGCCTAGCAGTGGGTTAGTTCCTGGGACAAACATTTCTGCCTTTTTACAAAATCTGATTCTATAAAATAAATTCTACCTATAGGACGTTATTATATGTCGTAGAAGGAAAATTAAACCTTCTTATTCAACCCCATCATGGTAATTTGAGCATCATTTTGTCTTGGTTATAAATTTACTTCTGAGGATTAAGCCATGAATTTTAAAATTGAATTAAACCAATATCTTTTGAGCAACATGAGATTCTAGAAAGATTATAACCAATCACCTTACTATTTAAAAGATTTAGAACATTTCCATAAATAAAACCTTAAACCCAAATTACCAAGAATAATGGCATAAGAAATGATCTCTAATTAACTCCTTTAGAGTAGAATTAAGGCCCGCATAACATGAATAAAGAAGGATCAACTGAAAGCATGAGACAAAACTAGATAGTTATTGAAATCTACTGATTGTGCCTTTCTTACGAAAATCCCTTTTTTTGAGACCCCACTGATACTATCCTATCAGGGGGCCTTATTATAGATGTATACTAGATAAGGGGGCAAATAAAAGTCTCAACATAAAGGGTCTTTTTAGAGGATCTATTAGCTAAACCATAGATTTAACCATTAAGTAGCCTATAAAATCATTTTACACTATTCAACTTGATAACTTCTATATTCGTGTAATATTAAACCAACATTTTTGCTTTAGGATAAGAGAGCTTACATTTGGAATTTTGATCTCAGAAGTAGATTAGAAATGAATATTTCTTAAGAAATTTCAAAGCTTCCATACCCAGTTAGCAGTTTATCATAAATCTAGAGTCATATTCCTACAATTAAATAACAGTTCTATTTCCTAGCTTCTTTTGATTAAATATTATCTAGCATACAAAAGATCATGCAGCCTAAGATATACTAAGAAAAATGTTAAATTGTAAATCAAAAAATCCTTAAAAAAAACACATGTATACTTTGACTGTATAAATGCACATAAAATTTTCCTTTCTTATGTTCTTGCAGAATTTAACCTTATCGTTTTCCTTTATAAATATACACAATCTTTACCAATGCATTCTAAACTGTCTTTAGTCCAAAAAACAAAAGAGAACATATTCAGTCACAAGTTTGTACTTGTTAGTTTGATGCTTAATATTTTTATCCTAGATTAAAACTACCCTAAAACCTATTCATCCCTTATTTCTTCCATACTGGGGTGTGGAACACCAGTTCTTCTTCATCCTCAAAGTGGTCCTCTATTTCCTGCTCATAATTCCTCTTACCTTTAACCACCTTGAAACCCTTAGTCAATTTTTTAACTATTGCAGGTGGGAAAAGCTGAATGTCATATAAAGACATGGTTCCAAAGTCCGATTCCACTTCGAAATCTTCCGCTATCAAATATTCTTTAATTAAAGGGTTTAATTAATTATTAAATCCTAATGTAAATTAAATGGCCTAGTTGATTTATTTAATATTTAAATTAATTAGTTTGCATAGGTAACTATGTGCTAAAGTATTTTTTGTTTAATTAAATAATTGAAATGCAATTTAAGTTGCACTTTTGGTTTAAGTGAAATTGAAATTATAATTAAAGTTAAAAGTTGAGTTCGAGTTTTATTTTAAAAGTGCATTATTTATTGAGTTATTTTATCATGCAACTAGGGAGATAGAGTTGAGTTTTGCTTG